>CM077015.1:60410157-60999625 GCA_039090855.1 Macrothele yani
CAAAGCCTGGGCTTCTCATAAGGTGTGCAGAAGGTGCGAGGAAGATCTCCGTTTGTGGTTTAAGGGTAAGAAACACTCATTTCGTTTTGGCATTCCTATGATGTGGCGTGAACAACAAAACCACACTCCCGATTTCTGCTATTTCTGATGGGTAGATGTGAAAGGTTTCAATACAAAAAATAAAAATAAAATATCTTACCCAAACCTAAATTCAGCTATTCGTCCAGTGCCTTATAGCTCTGCCCAATACCAGTTCCACACCCACCTTCCAGTTTGGATGATATCCTGAGTGATTCTGAGAGCGGAAACACATTACCTCCCCAGGACGAATCTAGTTCAGATTTTTCTACTGTTGATATGGGACCCCAACTTTTTTATCAGAGCAAGCTCAATGACCTGGTTAAAGATTTAGGCCTTTCAAAAGATGCTGCCGGGTGCTGGGGTCAAGATTAAAAAATAAAAACCTGCTGTCACCCGGAACCTCATTTTCGTGGTGCAGGCACCGAGAAGAGAGAATTCACTACATTTTTCTAAAAAGAGGGGAAATCTCGTTTTTTGTAGTGATGTTCGAGAGCTAATGAAGTGTTTTGAAATAGAATATGATTCATCTGAGTGGCGCCTATTTACTGATTCCTCGAAAACAAGCCTCAAAGCAGTCTTCTTGCATAATGGGAATAAATTTGCATCACTTCCTGTAGGACACTCGCCTCGGTACATTTGGAGAAAAACTATAACGATGTGGCAATGATTCTTAAGAAAATAAAATATCAAGAACATCGCTGGATGCTTTGTGGAGACTTCAAAATACTAACCGTGTTGTTGGGCCAGCAGGCAGGTTATACGAAATATCCCTGCTTCCTTTGCTTGTGGGACAGTCGAGCCAGAGATCTCCATTGGACAAAAACTGACTGGCCACTTGGAGACGCATGTAATCCCCGGCGAAAATAACGTCATTAATACAACCTTGGTTCCTCCTAAAAAGATTTTATTACCATCTCTTCATATTAAAGTGGGGCTTATGAATTTGCAGTTTGTGAAATGCACTGCCAAAAGATGGGGAATGTTTCAAATCATCTGTGTTCCAAGTTCGATCAAAAGCCCTGTCCTGAAGCCTCAATTTGAAAGTGGGTTTTACTGGCCCAGACCTCTGAAAAACTGTTATAGATCCCCACTATTCAGAAAGAACGGGAGAAAAGTGGCTGTTTGACTTTTCAAAACACGTAAGTGCTGAAGTTTTGTGTACTAAAGACCCTCACTACAAAACCATTGTACTAACGCATGTTGACTGCGTATAAAGCTCAAGGATGGAACTGATGACATCAAAAGTTCATTTCTTACACTCCCATATGCGACTATTTTCCCGAAAACTTGGGAGCCCTCAGTGAAGATGCAGGGTGTAAAAGTTTCAGCAGGATGTCAGCGATGTCGAGAGACTTCTTGCTTACCAAGTAAAGATTAAAATTAGCGGTCAAGCCACTACTTCACGTGGCGACTGGGTAAAATAAAATGTCACAGATAGAAAAAATGGGACTTTGGTCGACCGCAGCGCGCAGTGCCTTTCTTTCCACGCTAGAGTCTAATTTGCATTTCCTTAAAATGCTCCTGTTATAGTTGAAACGCATTTTCAAATCATCCAACTCAGGCGCGGTGAAAAACAGCCCTTTCCTCCTCAATTAAGTGAGTACGATCTGTTGTAGATTCACTATTCAAGAACGGGGGTGGCTGTTTGTTTTGCATGATTGATGCACAAAGTAACCCTTATCAGGAATGGACTAACACCTGTGACTTCAGATGGAACTGTGACATCACAACTCATCTTCAGCAGCTCGTTTTTTAAAAGTTTGGTTTCTCACAATCACAATTTTCTATTGATTAGGTACTTCTTGCTTATCATCAAAACAAAATGGGCAAGCATTTTCCCTTTTGTTTATAAAGGAAATCACAGATAGAAAATTGGGACTTCACTTTCTCCGCATGGCCCAGCCTCAGTCTTTCTTTCACGCAGAGTGGCGTTTCCTTTGCGATGTGAAGTTGGCTTTAAACAAAATAAAAAAACATGTATCTGCTTATAATACGGTAAAATGTTATACTAAGGAATGGGTAAACACCACGTTTTTCAGTGAAATTATATATCAAAAATCAGTACTGTATTGTTCACACTGCCGTGATAGTCATTTTACGGGTCGCGGAAAAGGCAGATTCCATCACGGGCAGAATAAGTACCGATTTTGAAATTAAATTTAGCTTTAAAAAAGCGGAAAAGGAAAAACACTTCCCCGTATTGATTGGTTTTTGAAGAACGAGGCTAGTAGAAATAACAAAAACTGCGCTTCACTAGAAAAAAATTTTAAAATACGAAGTTGTTCTTTTTCACTGTTACTGAAGCTATTAAAAACAAGAAACATAATCAGAAAAGAATATAACATAAGAATATAACCAGAAAGAAGTGAAAAGAAAGGTACATCTTGGGGTAAGAAAGAAATTCGAAATTTGAAAACTACGGAACATTTTCATCCCGTTAACTAAAACAATCATTTTCAGGCAACGAACGGCATGAAGAAATGCTCAAATCTACTATCGAACAAATGTCGCGACATTAAAAACATCCAATAAACAGTCCCAAAAATGTTTGATGAATGTTAGAATTTGGAAACATGAAAATAAACTTTGAACAAATGATTGAATAACATTATTTCATAGATTTTTTATTTCCGTCAGTATATTTGATGTTTCCCGTATTCTGTGATCGACGATTTCCGTAGTGACTATACAGAGAATTCGTATAGCATTTGGAAGGTCTGAGAGTGTTTGGCAAACTGAGGAAAAAAAAAATGACAAATCATTAAAATTCTACCAAAACAAACGTTTTCTGAGAGGGGAAAAAAAAAAAAAAAAAAAAACGATAATCAGATTTTTTTTTAATTTCTGTCAGTATATTCGATGTTTCCCGTACTCCGCCGCTGATCGACGGTTTTAAGTAAGTACGACTATGGAGAATTAAGTAGTATTTAGGAAGGTCTGTGGGTAGGTAAACAGGAAAAATGACAAATCATTAAAATTCTACCAAAAACTGAGCGTTTTCTGAAAAAAAAAAAAAAAAAAGAAAGAAAGAAAGAAACAACAACCTGACTCTGGGTTGAAAACCGGACAGAATCCGATGGAATCAGGATACTCTTGCATGTGTTCTTATTTCGTCATGACTATATTTTCAACACCTGTGGAAGGTTTATCAACGATTTTTAATGTAATGTTTATTAGAACAGCTCAGGAAATTACTGAATATTTTTCTGTTAGTGGCCAGTGGAATCATTGCGAGTCTGTAAAATAAAGTGACCTAGGTTGGTATCACATTTCTCCCAATCTCAGCTGTACCACAAAATGATTCTGCTATAAGATATGAAATTCATTTTTGAAAGCTATACAGCCAGTTTTCATTTTGACACCAAGAACAACCTAACCAAAAATAAATGGAATGAAGAGAAAAAATTAGTAGAATGGAAGCAGCTTTGAAACATAATGTCGGAACATGTTTGACCATCAATACCACACTAAAAACTGCTATAGAGAAACTAAAAACAAGCAATTTTTAGTACATGAAGGTCATAGCACAAATTGTTGAAATACCCAATACTGCTGACTGTTATAGGCAAACAATTCAGAAGTTAAGAGAATGCAAGCATTGTGGGCAATGTTCTTGATGACAAGACAATGCTCATGCAAAGAATGACTTTAGAAAATACAGCAAATTAAATAAAGTAAGCAATTCAGTAAGTACTGTTTGAAAATTTTGACCCATCCACGGCTATCAATTTATGCTGGAGAGATTGAGAGATTTTATTTGTGAACATAGCAGAGACCAAATAAAAATGATTAAATTATCTTCCCAATAAAAACTGTCTAGAAAATTTGGTTGATGTGGTTGAAGAAAAATGTAACTTTTAAGATTATATTTATTCATTTAATTGCACTGGACAGTGAGCCCTTGTAACTACTAAGCTTAAATTTAACTGCACTGGCGGAAAGTGAAAAAAGAACACCAAGAAGGAGACGTCTGATACCAACGAAATTTATACAGCATAAAATGGAATACAGAGGATAACGTGATCAAAACATTATGGCAAATTACAGCTGTATTTGCTGGTAAACTGAAAAATAACATTTCCATGTAACATGGTTAGTACGAGAGTTGAACCACCATGAACTACGTCACACTGTGCAATTCTGGCATGGAGTCTGTCGTACAGATGTTGGATGTAAGTTTGGGGTATTGAGTTCCAAGCATCCTCAACCTGGACGCGTAAATTGGGGATGGTCGTGGCTGGCCGTGGGGACCGGATAAGTTGTTGTCCCATAAAATCTCACACGTGCTCAATGGGAGACAAATCCGCTGAACGTGCAGGCCATGGAAGTTGTCTCCAAACCCTGAAGTGCATGTTGCGTTGCACGTGCCGTGTGTGGGCGTGCGTTATCTTGCTGGAAAACATAACGATGGACCGACCTTACAAATGGCACAACAACAGGGCTGAATGATGTTGTTGATGTAGGAGGTGCTGTTTAACGTACCCGGTACAAACACTAGTTGTGTACGGAAGTGATAACTGATAGCTCCCCACACCAGGAGACCAGGTGTAGGCCCTGTGTGTCGCTGGCGTATGCAAGAAGAGTGGAGACGCTCCCCTGTGCGTTTGCGAACACGCATACGGCCATCGGAGGCTCCCAAGCAGAATCTGCTTTCATCGCTGAACACGACAGATCGCCATTGCGTTCTCCAGTGCAGACGTTGGCAACACCACTGCAGCCATTCCTGACGGTGGGCTGGAGTCAGAGATGCTAGCTGACTACTGTTGGATGCTCAAGTGGGAAACAGAAAGTGGAAAGCGGAAGCGTGTTCGGAGAAGTATCAAAGAGAAGAAGAAAAGGTTTCATAGGCAAAAAGAATGAACACGGAATGTTAAATACATTTCATGAAGAAATTGTTTGTTTATTATAAGAAATATTTTTTAGTTCATTGTAATGAAATGGTAGTTTTCTCATTATTGTTGTGCTTTTTTTATGCAAACACCTTGTATTTTGCAAAAAAAAAAAAAACTGTACGTGATGGAGAGAAATGGAGGTCATTTTTGGTTCAGCACACTCGAAAACATAATATTTACCAAAAACATCCCATGCAGCTGAAAAAACTTTATTTTTGCAGACCTGTGTTATTTGGTCCAGTCCAAACACATGTCAGATTCAAATATATACGAACGATGAAGAAACGGTTTTCTGTACGCCCAATTAATGAGAAAGACGATAAAAGTGAACTCCGTTTGTTATGCGTATAAAATAAAGGGATCAAAGAGATGCTAGCTTTCACTACCTCCAGGTAGCTTCATCAGGCATTTAGTAGCTAAAGATCGCAGAAGCAACTGGAAAAAATATTTCTAAGAATATAACTAAATTAAAAATAAACAAGCCACTTGCACAATGTCACGAGTTGTTTGTTACTTGACATGACATCGTGCAAGTGTCTTGTTTATTTTGAATTTAGTTATATTCTTAGAAATATTTTTTTCCAGTTGCTTCTGCGATCTTTAGCTACTAAATGCCTGATGAAGCTACCTGGAGGTAGTGAAAGCTAGCATCTCTTGATCCCTTTATTTTATACGCATAATAAACGGAGTTCACTTTTTATCGTCTTTCACATGTCAGATTTTTTTTTCGGTCAGTAACCGTATTTTCTTTAGTTAATATCATTCTGAGAATGTAAACTTCTTGGTGCGCTCACTTTCTTATTAAGAAAAATAAAAATGAGATGATGTGGTTTTTGTACACAAAATAAATAAAAAATCTCTAAAAT
Organism: Macrothele yani; assembly: GCA_039090855.1. Lineage (NCBI taxonomy): Eukaryota > Metazoa > Arthropoda > Arachnida > Araneae > Macrothelidae > Macrothele > Macrothele yani. The sequence goes on from CM077015.1 coordinate 60,415,997, forward strand.
TGATGATCCTAGGTCTAGATTAAGGGGAGGTCAACGTTGCTATAATCAAGGGGCCCCACCAAGGGCCCAGAAGACATACTGCTACACCACAAATAATACACTGCTGGACAATTGCTAAGGACGGATCATAAATGGCTATATAGCGCATAAAAAGTAAGTGTGGTTGGATGCCAAGTGAAATAAAATAATGTCAGAATGCCAGGACATTACAAGAAAGACAATTTATTGTGCTCTGAAATCCAGAAGGCTTTGGAACGTGTTCAAGGGACAAACAGACCATTTTGTGCAGAATACGTAAACGTGAAAAAAATGCAATTACCGTCCGCAGGCGTTCCGGCGTAAGATGTCAATACGGGATATGGCCACCATGGAGGGCGATGCAAGATTCCACACGTCGTGTCATGCTTTGCACAACATTATCAAGCAGCTGTTGGGTAATTTATCCCATTCCTCTGTCAGTGCACGGATGAGGGTGTCCTTGTTTATTGGAGGGCATTGGCGACCAGCAAGACTCCTCCCCAAAGCATCCCACACATTTTCAATGGGATTCAGATCTGGAGAACGTGCTGGCCATACGAGGCGTTGAATATCCTCGCTCTCAAGACACTCCTGGACAGCGACAGTTCGATGACATGTTGCGTTGTCGTCCATGAAAATGAATCTATCACCGACAGCACCACGGAACATGGGAACATGAGGTAGCAGAACATCATTAATGTATCGTTGGCCAGTCATAGTCCCAGTTGGAAGCACATAGAGGGACGTACGGCCATTGATCATGATACCACCCCCATACCATGACACTACATGTCGGATATTGGTTCCTTTCCTCTATGTTTGCTGGACAATATGCAGTACCACTATCACGCCAGACCAGTTGTTGTCGACAATCAGACGATAGACTGTATCTACTCTCATCTCAGAAGAGGACAGCAGACCAGTCGTTATCAGTCCAATTGCAATGTTGATGGCACCATTGCAAACGGGCGGTATGGTGACGTCTGGACAATGGGACGCACACAACAGGACGGCGGGCGTATAGTTCTCCTTCGATGCAAACGTCTGGCGACAGTTTTTCGGGAGATCCGAAAAACTGTCGCCAGACGTTTGCATGAAGGAGGACTTGAAATCGGAGTTTTAGAAGAAGAGTTATCGGAAAAAATGCAATTTACTTTTACGCCCCCTAGCGGAAAATCTATGCGTAATTTGAAAAAGAAACTATATCCAAAATACTCTTCGACATAAATGGAATCGAAAGATAAAAGATTTTTTTCAATCGGATGTTTAGAAGCAAATATGTGGAATAAAACGTATTTTTGAATTCGACATCATCTGCATTTACGCCCTCTAGTGGCGAAATTGTACACCGTTAAAAACGTAATAAAGGATCATCATTCGCATATTTCAAGCTTTCGAATGCAAAAAGAATTTTTCAAATCGTACTAATAGTTGCAGAGATACCGTGGGTACAGACGGACGGACGGACGGACAAACCGATAACATAAGCACGATCTTTTTTACAAAAGACGTGCTAAAAATGATATGATGAGGTTTTTGTACACAAAATAAATGAAAATCTTTAAAATTGATGATCCTAGGTCTAGATTAAGGGGAGGTCAACGTTGCTATAATCAAGGGGCCCCACAAAGGGCCCAGAAGACATACTGCTACACCACAAATAATACATAGCTTATGTATACACATACAAAGGCCGTTCCTTTAAAAACTGAGAGTAGTTTTTTATCAGTTGGAAACAGTGCGAAGGGAAAAAATAACAACACAGACGACTAACTGAATTAAGGAAGTATCTATGGCAACAGTTAGTAGCCGTGGCAGACGATTCTGGTTTTGTTATTGCGCAGTTGTTTAAGATACTCAAAGCAAGCAGAATACAAATTTCGAATTTGCTTGTACCAATTACTGGTCATCCATGTAACATCTCTCAAATAACTTGAAAATTTCCATATTTTTTTCCCGCTCCAGGGCGATGAAATTTTCAAGTTTTCTGAGAGGTGTTACATGCGAATGAGCACTAAGTGTCACAAGCAAATTCAGAATTTATATTCTGTTTGCTTTGAATACTCTATCGATTTCCCATGTATTATGACCTCCTTAACCTCTTTTGGTCTGCCGGCGTTCACCCTTCATGCTTGAAGGAGTCCTGGGTGATCCCAATAGAGAAGCCTAACAAATCTGCTCTCGACTTATCATCGTACCGAATGATCACTCTCACATCGGTTTTCGAAGATCTTGGAGAAAGTCCTGGTCTCTAGCCTCACAGACTTCATTCTCTCTCATCAACGGATCAGCAAGCTGCAGTTCGCATTTTTGCCAGGACGTTCCACATCGGCGTGCCTTCTGTCGATCCAAGGTCATCTTCTGGTGGCTCGAGCTAGACATAATTATGTTTTTCTGGTGTCTTTGGACCTTCAGGCGGCATATGATTCGGTCTGTCATCCTGCTCTCCTGGGTAAATTGTCGTCTTTGGGTGTTCGTGGACGTCTTCTCCGTTGGCTGGCTGACTACCTTGCTCGGCGAAGATTTCGCGTTCGTTGGCGGGGAACGGTGTCATCCTCCTTTCCGCAGTGTCGAGGTGTTCCTCAGGGTAGCTCCATTTCACCTATCCTTTTTAACTTATATATTGATGATGTGGTAGATTGCTGTCATCCGAATGCACTCACCGCCATACAGCTATGGCGGTGAGTAATTCAGAGTTAAGAAGTAAAATGCCTTGCGCGATAAAATGTTGCTATCGTTTGGGCAAAACGTCTCCAAAACCAGTTGATTTAATGAAAAAACTTACAAAGATAATGGGTGAGTCAATGATGTTTAGATGGCACCATGATTTCAAAAAAGGGCGTTTCTCAGCAGAACTCGCTCCTAGGCCTGGTCGACCTGAAAATGCTGTTACGGAGCGTATTGTTAACACTGTTTGGGCAATCCTGAAAGAAGATCGACGAATGACGCGTGAAGACATAGCGGCGTCAATTAATATTTCAGAAACGTTGGCATTCCGCATTCTACGCGACAAATTACTGCTGCATCGTGTGTTTCAGATGGGTAAGTCATCCCTAACGAGACAATTGTTAGCCGGAGTTCAGGTGTCTCACGAGAGGAAACAAATGATTGCAAAAGATCCAAAATTTCTAAACATAGTAATTAAGTACTTACTGGCGATGAAACATGGGTTCACTATTTCGACCCCCTCACGAAGCGTGCAACGAGTGTCTGGAAACACACAGGCTCGCCTCCTCCGAAAAATGTCTGCCAAACCAAATCAGCTGGGAAGGTGGTGATGATAATTTTCTTTCATCATAAACGTGTAGTCTACCAGCATGCAGTTCCTCCACAAATTACTGTCAATGCTTAGTATTACATTTCAGTCTTGAAGCCACTGCAATGACGCATATCGATTAAGCGACCGGAACTGGTGCGCAAGTGGACCATCATGACATCGCCCGCCCACACGTGTCTGCTTGTGTTCAACAGTTTCATACGAAATGCAGTATTGAAATCATGCCACAGCCTGCCTACAGTCTTCACCTCGCCCTGTGCGATTTATGTTGTTTCCAACAATGAAGAAGTTCCGTGGCACAACATTCAACACAGATGCTGACGTTATTTAAGCTGTACAGGGGTCGCTAAAGCAGCTTCCACAAAATGCCTTCGCCACATCTTTGAAAAGTGGACTGAACTAGGGACCGTTGCATATCTTCCGAGGGAAGATACTTTGAGAAAGAATAACATATATTTTGCTGTACCTATATTTCTTCATTACGTGTGATTTTACTCTCAGTTTTTATGGAAGGGCCGTTATATATATGGAAATCATATATGTAGGATTTCCACTGTATCACAGACAGAGGCTACGAGACGAACAGATATTAAGGCAGTGATTCACTAAGTGTCAACGTTTCATGTCGCTGTGTATATTGGGTCAGAGTGGTTGGTTGGTTGGTTGGTGGATTTTATTGGCGCAAGGGCCAGGTTTGGCCAAAGAGCGCCAGACAAAGAACTATCAGCCACAGATTTTTAAAAACGTGGAAAATGATTAAGAGCAGACAGGCTTGGTAAAAGTTGAAAAAGAGTATGATGAAAGCTGTGAAGACAAGGTAGTTAATTAGGTTTATATAAAAATTTAATAATTTACTATTATAATTTTTTTTTTTTTTTTTTAAACACAACTACACAAAGGATGAGTCACTCTCCCTCCCCCCACACTCCTCTGCAATGCTGGCAGAGGGCGGGGACGAACTGTCACTCTCTTCCCCCCATGTTCCTCTGCAATGTTGTTTGAGGCTGGGGACGAACTGTCACTCTCCTCCCCCTATGTTCCTCTATAATGTTGGTTGAGGGTGGGGACCTCGCTGAGGCCGAGACAGTTGGATGGACACTGCACACCTTTGCGGATTGAGGGCCGGGTCTTCCGCACGTGCAGGCTTTCGGCTGGAAACTGGAAGAGACGGTCGGCAGCAAAAGAGAAGGCCCAGAATCAGGTATTCGAAAAATCTCGAGCTCGGGGAAAAACACCTGTTCGATTGGTCAGCTGTAGATCGCTTGGCAAGGGCGGCGAGAGCTACAGGGCGCGGAACAAAGGGCTGCACGGGTTGTGGCAGAGACTGAACTACTGCGGCAAAAGTACGCTGTCGGGTGGTGGGTATACCCAACTTGGCCTTGGCAGCAGGGTACGAGAGGCCTTCCAGGGTCTTGAGGCGCTGGATCGCCATCTCGTCCTTCCATTTCATACAGTTGCGGGAGTAAGCTGCATGGGCCTCACCGCAGTTAACACAACAGGCCGCAGAAGTGCAACCTTCCCCGTCATGTTCACTGGAGCCACAATTTGCGCAACGAGCGGAACTCTTACAGAAACGTTGTGAATGCCCGTACCTCTGGCACCTGAAACAGCGCAGAGGACTGGGAATGTACGGGCGAACTCCACAGACCAAGTAGCCAGCCTTGATTTCGGTCGGAACTTTCGGGGAGTTAAAAGTCAAGATGACATTTTTTGACTTAATCATGGAACCATCACGCCGGAACATCATACGACGTGCAGCAATAACACCTTGATCAGCAAGTTCAGTCACGAATTCGTCTTCACTGCATGGCAAGAGATCAAACTCCGAAATAACACCCCGAGAGGTGTTAAGAAACGGGTGAGGTGTCACTTTTACAGGAATGCCTTGAAGACTAGTGAGGTTTAGAAAAGTGTTACTCTGAGAAACACTGCAAGTTTGGACAAGCAGGTCCCCAGAGCGAAGCTTCCTCACAGACTTCAAGGGGCCAACCGCAGCGTCCAAAGCTTTAGAAATGAAAAAGGGAGATCTGGTGGGTCAGAGTGGCAGTGTTTCAGCTTTTTCTCTACCATCCACCCACATCTCCGTACTTGCACTTGGTATCGTTAACAGACGAAGTCCCCTGTGGCCTCACATAGCATAACATAAAACATGCACTAAGAAAAGTACACCATGATAAATCATTAAAAAGTCCAAGACAAAATCTAAGAATCTTAAACGTCTAACAGATGTTCTTGTAGAGAAAAATGAAAAATACAGTGCACACTACCTCACTAGGTCTTCACATCCTTGTGTTGATCTTCATATCCCGACGATCGAGTGACTCAACAAACAGTTCGCGAGGGTACTTTCTCACCGAGTTCCATGGATCTCATAGCCTAGACGTGGCATCCTGGAGAGGAACAAAATTGTTCACAGGCTGAGCAAGTTCAGATTTTAGTGCCAGGGATGGCGCAGGTTTATTCTCCTTAATGACCGCTGGGGTGGTCAGGGCCCGATTTACTATATGCGAGGCCCAGGGCACAAAACATTTTCGGGGCCCCCCTCCTTATTCTCTATCGACCAAATAATAGTCACTGTGTGCAGAGTAGCAGAATGTAGACATACATGCGTACGCTGATAGTTTCCAAATCATTAGCAGGTTTGCAGATAGTTTTTTCATGTAGATTAAAAAAATAAAAATGCTAGGCCTATATACAGCGATTAAAACACTTACTCAACGCTTTACGCATGATTAATATACTTAATTCTATTTTAACTGAAGAAAATTATTTTTCACATCTTCTGAGTTCTTTTGTTTTTACAGACATTTCTGGCCTCTAGATTTTATCAAGGCCTGTTTGTTCTCAATGTATACGCACTGTATTAAAAGTTTTGTTTACACAGAATTTAAATTTTATTGCCAGGTTCCTCTTTCAGTTGCCAATTAAATACAAATATTTCCTTATGCATTTTGTAAGTCCAGTATTTTTGAATTAACTTGTTGAAAATCATATTTATAATTTTTGAAGGTTCATTGATAGAACTCTTTTTCTGGATATAAAACTTTCTTTAATTAATCTCTTGTTTTTATGAGGTTCGTAGTCCAATATTTTAATATTTTGCCATAAAAGTCCATTTTACACACATTGCTGCACATTCAGTTAGAATGTACTATTTTGTCCTCATTGGAATCTGTAATGTTCTAATAATTATTTGTTTTATTAATTTTCCTTTAAATTATCTTATTCTATTATCATGGTTTGCGGGTTGGCAGCGAGTCTTCTGTTTCAATAGCTGTGTACGCAGATACATTTTATTTTCATACAACTCTGGCTGTGCGGGTACAACTGGTTGATCAGTAGTTTGTGGTGTTAATGACCCTCATAGACTAACTATAACAATATATCTATGACAAAATGGATGGACATCTTAATTTTAGTGAATATTGTGGTCTTGCAATGTACTGATTCTTGCGTCTAGAACATGAGAACAATGCATCCAACAAAAAATGTGAACTAAAACAAGAAAAAAAAAAAATCCATGGTGACCTCCACTGGACTTCCTCATAAAAAGAGACGTGAAACTGCATAAACAATTGAAAAAGTGCTATGGGAACTCCTACTTCCAGCTTCATGGTTTCTACCAAGATCAAATCAGTGCATCATGATCAATATATCAGAAAACTGCAAAACATAAAATTTTGTGTTGATGAGGAAGAGTCTGAGTTACAAAGCAAAAAAAAAAAGTAATAACAAAACAAAAAACATAATAATCTGAAAAGCTGAGGGGAACACCTAGTCCGGTTCAATTTTTGGTAAATGTGTTGTACTTCGGTATCCTAAATTATTTGGTCAGAAAAGTTGTAAAATTAAAAAAAAAAAAAAGCATATTAAAGATGTTTACCGAAACACTTACCTCCAAGTAGTCCAAGGAGGATGAGTAAATACACGCTGCGGCGACAACCTGAAGCTTTGCTCTGTTGAAAGGAAGGTTTGCTGTGGCTGGGAATTCATGGGCAGAAGAGTACAACAGGAATCAGGTACGCTCTTGTCAGGAAAGAGTAACAGAATATACTGCTACGCTAAAGAATGTAGTTTGTAATTTCTGTCTCACTTTTTAAAAAAACATGCAGAGACTGTCTTCGTTCTTTGGTATGTAATTCCGTGATACGAAATAGTAAGTATGCACGTGCCTTTCTTGTTTCTAGAAAAGCGTTAGAGTAGGTGTCGCATTCTCTCTAACGGAAGTTAGATGGCAAGTCTCAAAGTGAAAGTTTGATTACTAAAAAAAAAAAGCTTCCACGGAGAAATGAGTTCATACATTCAGCATCAAAGAATCCCATGTGAAAAAAACAAGAAACTGTCCGATTGCGATGTCATGAACTGACACCGAAATTAACTATTTTCTGTAGCGTAGCACTACTCTTTCCTGACAACAGCATACCCGGTTCCTGTTGTACTATTCCGCCCGTGAATGTCCTGGCTGCAGCGATCCTTCCTTTCAACGGAGCACAGCTTCATGTCAACGCCTCAGCGTTGTTTAAGGCCTCCCGCAGTGTCTGCTGACTCGTCATACTTGAAGTTCAAGTTTTTCGGTAAACATCTTTAATATTCATTCTAACAATGAAATTTTTTCACCATTTCCCCTTAAATTGCATATTTTAGAATCTGTACGTCACACTTTTTAGAAATTTTACAACTTTTCCGACCAAATAATTTACCACGCTAAACTACACATTTACCCAATTTTTACCAAAATCTAATGAGCACATAATGCCATGAATGTATAAATTGTCCAATGTCAAACAAAACTGACAATACGATGACAAAGTGCTGTGTTTGGGCACCAGATCTTTTTATTTGTAATAACTCGTTTACTATTCTTTATTTTTAGGAATGAATAAAAACAATTGAAAATTTACCTCCTATATCAGGACGAAACAGTTGGGTTGAATATTTTTCTTCTACATTTCCTAGATGCAAAGTCATGTATCAGAGAATCATAATTTAAAGACTGTCACATCACTCTCCAAAGACAGCAGAGCTAATGATGCCAGTTTCGTTTGTCGCATGGTTGATCGTAAGGGATTTTTCAGTCTTTTCAGCAAAGAAAATGATCTCTCACTTGTACAATTTGAAATCGGTAATGTCATGAACATTCTAAGTGCAGTCTCAGTGTTTGGAAATGTGGCTTCTAAATTGTTTACCTTCAAAGTTTGCAGCATCTGGGGAATGGTTGCATGCTCCCCCATCATTGAGGAGAATTGCAAAAACTCATCTGCAAACTGGTCGTCAAGGTCATTGTTATAGTATTCCTGCAATGCTTTGGCACCTTCAAAATTTCAGATCTTGGTTTTTTTGTAAAAAATTCAAATTTTCTCATTATATTTTCATAAGCACTTTTTCTGCTTGAAAGCTGAGTGACTAAAGCATCACAAAGCACATAATAAACTTGAGTTCTAAATATATCCCTTGCACTGAGTTCTATATGTTCAATGTTACATTCATCTAGGTGTTTATTCTGGGGCACCTTCTTTCTTCGGGAATCATGACCATGGTATTGCACATTTTCAGACACTAATGTTTGAGCTTCCTCTTCATAGACTTCAAAATTTTCCCTCACAAACTGAATGAATTCAATTAACGACTGGAAAATTTTAGGTACTTCAGAAATATTTCCTTTTGGATTCTGGCAAGTTTGATTTGCACAGTTTAATCTCTGAAGTATTGTGTCCCAAACTACTGTGCTGATCGATATTTCCATTGTTCTCATTTTCTTCAGCAGGGATTTTGCTTCATCTCTTGTCTGTGGAGAATCCAACATTTTCTGACAGAAATACTAAAACTTTCTCTATTTCACGATAATTTTTCCTCACTGATCGTGTAGCTGCAGCATCTGCACACCATCTGGTAACTGACCGACTCTTCAGTGTGAGTGATGAATTTCCATGTGCTTCCTGGACTTTCTCCTGAAGCATCTTCCAACGACGAGTTGATGCAGAAAAAAAAAGTATAGAGTTTTTGCAAAAATGTGAAAAAAGAGAGAACTTTACCACAACTATGCTATTCACACCAACTAAATTTAAAGTGTGAGCAGAACATGGCACATATTCCGCTAGTGGATTGATTTCCCTAATGCATGTTTGAACACCAGAATACTTCCCAGACATGTTGCTGGCATTGTCATAGCTTTGGCCTCTGACATTCATAATATCCAAGCTAGCCTCCTGTAGAAAAGATATTATGGTATTTGTAATGTTTTCTGCAGTATGTCCATGGAATGGAATAAATGTGAAAAACCGTTCTTTTGCTTCACAATCTTTGTTGACATACCTTATGATAAAAGCCAGTTGATAAAAGCCAGTTGTGTAATGTCTAGAGTAGAGTCAACTATGACAGAAAAATATTTTGACATTGTTATGTCATCAGTGATGGCATTAAAAACACGTACAGCCATTAATTCAACAAATTCATCCACACATGTTGAAGATAAGTAACTGGTGTTACCACTTCCTGGATTCCCTCAAATTTTTCCAAGTGTTGAGCTAAGAATGGATCAAATTCTGCAATTAATTCTAAGCAGCCCAGGAAATTTCCATTCTGAACAGATCCAATTGTTTCATCATCACCATACATTGGCAACCCACGAACTCAGAGATACTTAACTGTTGCAACAACTCTATGCAAAACATCTTGCCAGTACTTGGATTCATTCCGATACTGCATAACTATCTGACAGTCAATGCGTGCAGAAGCATTCATGCGTGATGAATAGTCACACACTGCTTGCCTGTGTATGTGTGAATTTTCATGCTCTGTAAGACGTTCACTAGTATGCTTTTAGTCAGAAAAACCTGTGGATCCTAATGCTGTAGTGCTCCTAGCATACAATTTGCACATCCAGCAGAATAGTAAACAAGTTGATGGGGATAAAAGAAGCCAGTCGCGTTTTACCTTCTCATTATTTTTTTTTATTCTGAAAAATTACCTTCTATTACGAAACGTTTTTTTTTTTTTTTTTATTGGAGGTTTAACGACCACCGTGAGCAACTCAATGGGCTATAAGCAGTCGCCCGTCCCTAATTTAGGGAGACTGGTTCCAGGGAAGGGAGAGAGCCAGAGCCGTCAGACAAACACAACACCCATGCCTGGCCGGGATTCGAACCCGGACCCCTTACGGACGAATGATCAGAGGCCAACGCCTTAGACCACTGCGCCACCGGGGCGGCGAAACGTTTTTTACCACAGATATCCTTCCCTGTGAATGCCAGCAACTTCAAATCTTGGACTGGTGGATTGCTCAAAAAGCATTCGCGTACTTCTTCTGTAATTTCTCCCCATAAGGCAGGATCCACTGCATTCATTGTGGAACTTGTGCTCTCTTCATTAGATAAATTCAAAAGATTTCCCAAATTAGGAGCATCTGTGATGTTAGATGATTCTGAAGTCAGATTACTGGCTTCCAAGGATAAATTACACTCAAGAGACTCACCAGTAGTAAAATTCGACAACTAACTAAATTTGATTATATATAAAATTAACATATATTCAACATTCCATCAGACTACAAAAATAAGCAACGCAAAATACAACCAAGCAAGGAGGTTTTTTGCCAACAAGCCATCGCGGTTACAGTTACGTCAACAACAAGCAGTGCCGCCCCGGTGGCGCAGTGGTCTAAGGCGTTGGCCTCTGATCATTCGTCCGTAAGGGGTCCGGGTTCGAATCCCGGTCAGGCATGGATGTTGTGTTTGTCTTACGGCACTGGCTCTCTCCCTTCCTGGAACCAGTGACCCTAAATTAGGGACGGGCGACTGCTTATAGCCCATTGAGTTGCTCACGGTGGTCGTTAAACCTCCAAAAAAAAAAAAAAAAAAAGAAGTTAAAGGATCAGTTGAGTTTAGGTGCGTTCGGAAACGCAAGAAAAGCCACGTGACTCAATGGAAGCGATCCTCGTTCTCAATGGCCACCTGAAGGCTATTAAACCACCGAAACTCATTAATGGCCACGTGTTTACGTGAAATTCGAAACTCAAACTCACTGTATGTAAGTACCACATCTATAAACACATGACTCATGAGCATGCAAAAGTAAAAATAATAAATTTTGAATATACACACACAAAATTCCCATTAACTAAGTACACATTTAATTCAAATTTGGGCCCCCCCAAATCCGGGGCCCTGGGCACGTGCCCCGTGTGCCCTCCCGTAAATCAGGGCCTGGGGGTGGTCTCTTCTTGTGTGAGTCATCACAGTGACTGGCTGGTCATCACTGGACTTCTGGCCTAAGGGGTTAAGGACGAATTCCCTCTTGCCGCCCCGGTGGCGCAGTGGTCTAAGGCGATGGCCTCTGATCATTCGTCCGAAAGGGGTCCGGGTTCTAATCCCGGTGAGGCATGGATGTTGTGTTTGTCTTACGGCACTGGCTCTCTCCCTTCCCTGGAACCAGTGACCCTAAATTAGGGACGGGCGACTGCTTATAGCCCATTGAGTTGCTCACGGTGGTCGTTAAACCTCCAATATAAAAAAAAAAAAAAAAAAAAAAAGAATTCCCTCTTAGATTTGAATGCCGCATAGGAAGAAACCTTGCAGCTCAGGCATTCAGATCAATGAATGAATTAATTTACTGGCATAATTGGAGGTACCAATAACGGCACGTACCCACGCTAGTATTACGTATTTTCAAGTGCCTGCACCACCATTCTTACTGCCAGCTAGGCCAACATCCCGGCGAGAGGGATGCCCCTTAACTGAGTTTTTTTTTTATGATCTTACATCGTGGCCAGCACAACGAGAAGAGTCAAGAGAGAGAGTGACGATTACTCAAACTGAAGCTGTGGTGCTTGAAACTGCTGACCCCTCATTGGTTAAAACTTCCCCGAGTAACCAAGGGCTTTGATGGCGATTGGCTAAGAGTTCGCGCCAAAACTCTGACTGACCACATGGCCTTCCTCACATGCCAGCTCAGGTGACCACTGACCTCCACTTGGAGGAAACGCTGTAGCCTTCAGCATGCTGTTGAGCTAAAAATAGCCTGACGCTGGCTTGAGGGAACTTTTCGGTGTTACATCTAAACTTTCCCCAAAATGGCGGACTCTAAAAGAAAGATTTTTTTTTTTTTTTTGCTTTTGCACAATTTTTACAAAAACGCTTTTTCTTCAAACCGTGATTAATAGCGAATTATTTTGTTTTCTGAAAGGGTTGATGATGACTTCTTGCTCGCCTTTTTTTTAACATACTAAAGTAAATTAATCCAAAAGAGAGAGAAAAAAAAAGAAGTTTAATGCCTATTATTCCCCTTTCTTTTAAGAAATTTTGCTTGTCTGGTCAGGGCTGAGAAATGAGCAAACATGGCCACTATTCCCTCACCTCTCTCCACCATCAAACAAAATTTTGAAACGTGGACTCTCGAGTATTTTCATTCTATGTATTTTATTTATTTATTTTTCGTAAATCTGAGAGAAGCGATCAGTTTCCCCAAGATTTATGGACGTGAAAATTCTCGACAGGACACTTGTAATGAAAACTACAGATAGTTTATTAAACTGAATATTGCACTACGTGTTAATTTTCACAGTCGTATGACACAATTTCATCTTTTTACGGACTTCACACAATGCTTCTCCGTCATTCGTTCTTCGGGGCTCACTCAGATGCCTTAGCTTAGAGGCCCACTCAGATGTCTTAGCTTAGAGGCCCACTCAAATATCTTAGCCTAGGGGCCCACTGAGGCCTTAGTGATTCCCTGTTAGTTGTCCGGCAATAAATACATGATAATTGTTGAATTTTACTCAAAATCACATATTTCATGAGAATTTCGAAATAATGCAAAAATTTGAATTGGTCGCTGGCCTAATTAAATCCACTTGAAAAGTTTGACTAAAATCAGTCAAAAACTGCACTTTTAATCACTCTAACATAAAATGTCGAATTTTGTGGGACATTAGTCCAAGGCTTTAAACATTTGAAAGGATAACACTTAGGTACACCTCACTGGTTTCTTTGGCATGATCGCCAAGTGCCTGATCTATAATATTAGCTTTGTGAGTTTTGCGATAATGGAGCCAACTGGTTTCAAAAATCTGAAACCAAGAATTAAAAATCACCCCTGTGACAAGAGCCCGTTTGTAAAAAAAGCCAATTTGCTAGAAATCAGAAATTACCACTATGCTAAGTTTTTGGTCTTTAGGAAACATTTTTGTGTAGTTATCTCATTGTCAGATCCCTAAGCACAGTTGTTTTGGAGTAATCTTTTTATCGCGTTATGTAGACAAGCTCCTGCACCATTGCAAAGTACTCGTTTCATTATTCTTTTAATTTAAGAAAAATTTATAAATCTAATTCGAAAAAAATCAAGAGACCATTTTAAAGTTCGTAATCATTATTCTTAAGAAATGTAAAATAAAGACTATTATGCGAATAAATGGGATATTACTAAATCAAATAAATAGGCTTTACATATCTACTAAACTTTTTCTTACCTTTAGCTGTAGGATTTATCATGGGTAAGGGTTTCTTCACTCGCGGTATCGAATTTATGGCTTGACCTGTCAAACCACCAATCGAAGCCGACGAAGCCGCAGATGTTAAACAGTTGCCCGCCTCGCCATGTCCAAATAATCCGTATTGGTCAACTGGTGCCCTAGCACTTGTCTTTAAACTTCCAATAAATGGTGGCTTCATATTTTGATCATGAGCAACCCGAAGTCTCTCCGGTTGCAGACAAGAATGTTGAGTATCAGTTTGGCGTAATTTCATGACAACAGCAGAGGACCTATAAGACACAAGTACACTTCAGTATTAAATCATTAAGTTCATCAACGAGTATAAAGCAGAACATCATGTTCACTGCTAATAAATCAAATTTAATTTACTACTAAATCAGTGAACACATGGTGCATTGATAAACCACATTTTCCTTCTAAGTGTACGTAAATGATTTGCAATTATAGGTGCAATGTCATAAATCTAAACAACTAACTTTCAGCACAATGCCGCCCCGGTGGCGCAGTGGTCTAAGGCGCTGGCCTCTGATCATTCGTCCGTAAGGGGCCCGGGTTCGAATCCCGCCCGGTCAGGCATGGATGTTGTGTGTCTTACGGCACTGGCTCTCTCCCTTCCCTGGAACCAGTGACCCTAAATTAGGGACGGGCGACTGCTTATAGCCCATTGAGTTGCTCACGGTGGTCGTTAAACCTCCAATCAATCAAAAAAATAAACTTTCAGCACAAATTCATTGACAACGGTAGTGACATAATTCAATAAATATCTTTATGCACTCACGTGTGCAATAAAAACAAATATTTCAGCTAAATTCTCCACTTTTAGGATGGAAGAGTGCTTCGAGACTGAGGCAAACTTTTTTTTTATGTATAAGACGATGAGGCCTATAGACTGAGTTTGTGCCTCACAGCAACTAGTTGGCCATGCGGTAATAGCGAAAATGTCTCCAGATCACTAAGAATCTCGAAGATGCACGACCAGCCAAGGAGGTGAACCTCCTTGCGACCAGCACATGAAGTCACGGCAGCATCACAAAAGTCCATCATACGACACGCTCATAAGAAGGAAGGTTACAAATGGAGCTTTCCCAAGGAGACGCGTCTTGAAAGAGTTATAAATTTCTCCAAGGCCCGAACTTTACGTTTTGCCACGGAAGCGTCCCGAAAGTCCAACAAGGAATACGTTTGAGCAGAGACGGAAGTTGTGGAAGGAAGGGTTGTCACTCCAAAACAAACCCTCCGATATGCGCTGTACGCAGGGCAGGAGAGAAGGAAGTGAGGAACAGTCTCAGGCCCGGAGCCACAGAAGCACATCGGGGAAGAACGTTTCCGAATCAGAAAGAGGTAGTTGTTTAAAGGTGCCATGTCCGTGCGTAATTTCTTAATTATGATCGCTGAGGAACTTCAATAACAATGTTCGCTAGGCAATCTGTGACGGAAGCTGATGAACGGATATCGCTCTGCCCATCTGGACGAAAGCCAGGATTAATCAGAAGCGGAGATGAGCATGTTACCACTGTGCCGAGCAGCGTCGGAGGTTGTAACTGGGGGAGACAGGGCCAGGCCCTCAGCATGGTCCCGTCGTGCGGCAGCGGCCTCATTCGCTGGAAGACCAACATGAGCCAGGCACCAAACGAGCACAATGTCCTCGTAGAAAGATTGCAGGCGTTGAAGAGAATCATGCAGAAGAACGATAATGTCTTGAGATTTGCGATTTAATGCCAACAAAGCCTGTAGAACAGAACGACTATCAGTAAGCAGCAAGAGCCCACCGCACGGGCCGGGAGTACATTCAAGCGCTGTTATTAGGGCTCACGCTTCGGCCGAGAACACTGGGGAAATAGTCGAGAAGGAGAACGAACGGCTGAAATTGTTCCGTGGAAAAAATGTCCGATCGCCACCGAGGAGTTAATCTTCGAAGCGTCAGTTGCAATAATGTGGTGCGACGCTGAGTACTGGGCCAAGAACACCCCAAGGCAATGTCTGAGAAGCATCGGATGCAGATATCGGTGCTGAAAAGGGAGACCCGAGCAGATAATCGAATAGCAGGGTGCAGACGAAACAGGATGGACCGGCAGAGCCTAAAGAAGATCGCTGTTGACGAAACGCGGCTCCTGTTGGAAGTGACCGAACACGATTCCAAGGGGAAAGCCATGAGATCTCCAAGCGTAGAATGACAAGGCGTCCTCTTCCACAAGAAGAGTAGCGATTGGCGAACGCTGACCCATCGACAGGTGGTGGAACAAAAAACGGTCTGTCATGAGGGTGATTCGATAACGAACGCTAGTGATTCCACATTCAGCACGCAAGACCTCAACAGGCGTCGAACGAGGGAGGTGAATGGCTGCACGGAGTGCATGGTTGAGGAGAACTTCTAGAGCGTCGTAGAAATAGGTGGGGGATGCGAACAGGGCCGGAGCCGCATATTCCAGAATAGGCCGTATCGCTGCAACGACAAAGGCAAGAGCGTTGGGGAAGCCAAGACCCCACCGGCGATGACAAACAACTTTAACAGCAGACAAGGCTCGGAAGACTGACTTCTTGACGTGCGTGAGGTGGGTAGACCAGGTCAGGGAGGAGTTAAACCAGACCCCTAAAATCTTGATGGAGGACTGCCAGGTCACTGCGTCGGAGCCCAGCCGGAAAGGAGGGGCCGGCGACCGGCGCTTACAAGAGAAGTCAACCGCGAAGCTTTTAGAAGGATAGAGACGTAAATCCCAGGAAGATGCCCACTGAACAATAGAATCCAAAGTGGATTGCATATAGCTAAGTGCCGCAGCCCGGTTGGGACTATAGGAAACAATAAAAATGTCGTCTGCAAATAAGAACATATGCGCATTCGGATGACAGCAATCTACCACATCATCAATGTATAAGTTAAAAAGTATAGGCGAAATGGAGATACCGTGAGGAACACCTCGACACTGCGGAAAGGAGGATGACACCGTTCCCCGCCAACGAACGCGAAATCTTCGCGAGCAAGGTAGTCAGCCAGCTAACGAAGAAGACGTCCACGAACACCCAAAGACGACAATTTACCCAGGAAAGCAGGATGACAGACCGAATCATATGCCGCCTGAAGGTCCAAAGACACCAGAAAAACATAATTATGTCTAGCTCGAGCCACCAGAAGATGACCTTGGATCGACAGAAGGCACGCCGATGTGGAACGTCCTGGCAAAAATGCGAACTGCAGCTTGCTGATCCGTTGATGAGAGAGAATGAAGTCTGTGAGGCTAGAGACCAGGACTTTCTCCAAGATCTTCGAAAAAACCGATGTGAGAGTGATCATTCGGTACGAAGGGTGAACGCCGGCAGACCAAATGAGGTTAAGGAGGTCAACCAGCCATGACGATATCCACCTCCATATACGTCTCACCAGTTCGTAAGTACATCCATCAGGACCGGAAGCACAGCTTCGGGGTGATCCAGTAATAGCCCTGGCAACTTCACCGGCTGTAAGTAACGCATCCATCACTAGGGAAGAGTCATCATGGTCAATAGAATAGGAGTGCACCGAACAGCTTGAGGTTGTGGAAAAGAGATCACCAAACGCCGAAGCCTGCTTCACCGGATCAGCAACAAGGGAATCGTCAATCCGAAGAAGCAGGTGATCCGGGCTCGATCCAACATGAGATTTCAGACGGCGCAAGAGGGAGAAAACGAAGCCTGGCCTCTAGGTGTCGTTGCATTGTGCCATCCAGTAGGCATGTCTCTTAAGAATGAGGAGGTGGCGAAGATTCCGTTCTTCCTGCCGATATAATGACCAAGCGAAGAGGCAGCCGGATGACTTAGCAGAGCGAAGGAGGCGGTGTTTCTTGCGAAGCCGCTGAGCACAATCAGAGTCCCACCAGGGAGACTAACGTCGACGCTGACCGCTGGGCCGACTAGAAGCATCGAGAATCTGGGAAATCCGGTCCAGGATCAGCGCAGCACCGGCAGGAGTGGAAGAAAGTTCACCTCGGATAATCTTCTGGATGGAAGTCCAAGCCACAGACCAAGCAACTGGCTGCAGACCCAGTAAAGATGGGGGAGGGGAGCCAAACATCCCTGCCGCCAATGTTGTAATGACAGGATGTTGGGTGCTACCGTAGAGGTCACTATCCACTGACCAGGAGCTGTACGGAACCAGCTGAGGAGAGCACATGGTGAGGTCCAAGACAGAGCAACTTGACCCCCTGCATAAGGTAGAGGCCCCCGAGTTTAGGAGACAAAGATCCTGTGAGCAAAGCCAGTCCACGAACTCAGTACCTCCCCTGCTCGGAGAAGCAGAGCCCCAGCTAGGGTGATGAATATTGAAATCCCCAACCACTATACAACAATCAGTGAGCAGTTGTTTAATCCGTCCAAGCAAGAGCGCCGAGAGGGGAGGAGAGGGAATGTATAAATTAATAATCTTGATCGCGTGTCGCCAGAGAAGATATCCATAGCAAGAAGCTGTTCGTTTTTTTTTTTTTGTTTTTGTTTTTTTTTGATTGGAGGTTTAACGACCACCGTGAGCAACTCAATGGGCTACAAGCAGTCGCCCGTCCCTAATTTAGGGTCCCTGGTTCCAGGGAAGGGAGAGAGTCAGTGCCGTAAGACAAACACAACATCCATGCCTCACCGGGATTCGAACCCGGACCCCTTACGGACGAATGATCAGAGGCCAGCGCCTTAGACCACTGCGCCACCGGGGTGGCCTGTTCGTTTGAATCCGAGCTGAAGATGCCCACCAATCTGGAAGAGATATCCGATCTGATTGCAGTAAGGAGGCCACCCCTCCCCTCCCCCTCCCCGATCACTTCTATACACCGTACGGGCTGGGAGGGGAAAAGAGATACCAGGAGATAGCCAGGATTCTTGGATAGTCAAGATCGTGGCTGTAGAAAAAATAGAACTGTCGGTGAAATAAGGTCTTTTGGAGCGAAAGGACTGCGCATTCCATTGGACCAGCGACCAACTATTCATGAAGAGGAAAGTGATCCGCTAGGCCAGATGCCGTCTTAAACCGCATGGAACAGAGGCTACAAAGAAACTTACCGTCGTCACGATGAGCTTTCAGGTGAGACAGCAATGCTGGACGAGAAGAGAAGGGCATGGCGCGTGGAGGACACGAGAAGGTTCTGGAGTGAGAAAGTTTGACGGATTCCGCAGCAGACTCCACATACGGAACCAGATTCTTCGCATGACAGGAATTCATCTGCGCTTTGGCCAGTGTCAGGTGGTTGCTCAGCAGGCACTGAAGAAGCTGGGCATGCTGCAACTGTAGTGGGAGGATTCTGCAAAACTTCAGCCGGTGGCACCTGTGTATCGATTGAGATGGGACCGGCATGTAGGGAAGGAGGTGAAAGAAGATTCGTCAATGAGTCCAATCTACTGGTGAGTTTGGAGATGATGTCTTAAAGCTGAGGGAAGGCAGAGGAGCAAGCACACGGAGGTTGAGCCTTAGTCGCCGCCGCCACAGCTGCATATGAGGCCTGGTGGACTTGACGCACAGAGTCCCGAGCCTCTGGATAGCTGAGATGCTTCGAAGCCATGATATCTAGGATCCGCTTTTCTTGGAGGTAAATTGGGCAGTTCGTGTCAGAAGCAGGATGAGAGCCCTTGCACAATACGCACTGGAAGCTCGACGCCGAGCATACCGAAGAGTCGTGTCCTTCACCACAACGAGAACAGCGAGCGGCACAACGACAGGTTGACAGCAGATGTCCATAACGCTGACAATTTTTACACTGCCTAGGCGAACCCAAGAAGGGTCTGACCGCACATCTGGAATACCACAGATAGATAGTGGCATGCTTAGTAAAGCCCAGTTCCTCCACTAGGACCGAAGAAGTAGGGACCCTGGAGGAATTTACTGAACGTCGGAACTGAACATCACGAAGACAGTTCACACCACGGTCCAACAATTCCGTATCAATCTCATCAACAGGGGCTTCAATGTCCACATCCCGAACTAAAAACTTCGTTGCCATAAGCTTAGTGAGGACCTGAGTTTTGACAGCTACCTGAAGAAAATTAGAAAGTTGACAAATTTCCAGCAAGCAAATGAGATTCGAGGAACGCACCAGTAAGTCACCCGAACGTAAAAACTGAACGTCTGAAATCGAGTAATGCATTGAAATATTGTCCACGAAGAATCTTTTCAACAACGTGGGACGGACTCTGGGTAGCTTCCCAGAAGTCGCGGAAAGAAGTTTTTCACCACGAGTCACTCCGCTTGCCAAATGCCTTACGCAGCAATTCCTGAGGAGACCATTGAATCGAACAAACAAAATCATTAACTGGTACTAGCAAACCACCCAGCCGAGGAAGTTCATCACCCGGTGAAGAACGCATCCTTTTAGCCGGAATCGAGGAATCAGAGTCCCCCATCCCCGCCGGACCCACCGGTGGTAGCTAGGGCCGACCCCGAATCAACTAACCACAACAGACAAGAGCATGCAAAGAAAAATATCCTACCTTAGATATGGGAAGAACCAACCGCCCGCAAAACTTTAGCAGGCAAAGAAACGAAAATAGAAGAGGAAACAGCACGCCGCTGTCTCAAAAATGCAACGAAACAAGAACGCTTTCGCCAACGACGACACACCCAAAACAAACGGTATCCTACGGGGTTCACCGATTAGAAACAGGAGAGCCAACTTCACACTAGCCAACCGTTGCCAATCAGCACCAAACAGAGGCAAACTTATGGTGTGTAACGTTTTAAATAATGACAAGGCAATACATTTTGAGATGTTAGGTCATTCAGGAGGGCCGCCCCGGTGGCGCAGTGGTCTAAGCGATGGTTTCTGATCATTCGTACGGACGAGGTCCGGGTTCGAATCCCGGTGAGGCATGGGTTTTGTGTTTGTCTTACGGCACTGGCTCTCTCCCTTCCCTGGAACCAGTGACCCTAAATTAGGGACGGGCGACTGCTTATAGCCCATTGAGTTGCTCACGGTAATCGTTAAACCTAAAAACAAACAAACAAAAACAAAACATTCAGGAGGTCCGTACACACATTAATTGCCGTACATTTCGGAAACCTGAGGTGGCAATACAGACGATGTTTGGCGGTTGCATACTACGTACATCTGACTAACTTTGTACCTATCGATCGGTTGGTGATAGTTAACGGTAGCGCTGCTGAGTCGATCAGTTACAATAAAAGAACCGAACGTATTTGCTTTTTTTTTAAGTTTTGTGTCTCATGCAGAATTTGTAGAGTAGCAAACGGTCGTCTTCGGAAAGCAGTAAGCCAAAATTCCCTCAAGAAAACGACGATGCACCATTGGATGAAAGGATATAAAGAAGGAAAGATATCACCCAAAGATGTTCCAAGAAGCTGTCGACCGATTTCGACTTCCAGACAAGAAGCCAAGTGTTGCATCCGAGAGGTATAACAGTAGCCGTGTTAGGTGAGTGTTAATGATCAATCCGCACAACTAGGTATTCCTCATACAGCGATTATACCAGGAATAATTAAAAAAAGCAACATACCCTTTAATACCGGTAACTGTGAGAAAATGAACATAACAGTTATCTCACTTCCCCGCATATTCCCCCTGTGGGTCATGCACTTCTTGTATCGTTCAACTAGCTTCTTCATTATTAAGTAAAGAATCCAGGTCTGCACAGATACCTTAACCGCATCATCAGAGGTGAGCTGACGACTGCGTAGAGCCTCTTTAATGAACCGAAGACGTGATAATCGCATTGCTCCAGATCAGGGCTGTAAGGGGCATCTGGAAGACTTTGAAACCGCAGTTATTGTATTGCCTCCATCGTTGCGGCAGCTACATGGATGACATGCATTGTCGTGGTGCAGCAAAACTCTTTTTGACAACATTCCTCTTCTTTTACTGCGAATTGCAGATTTCAGTTTGTCCCTAAGCATAACCCAATACGTTGCACTGGTCACTGTTTGTCCGTGTTCTTGAAAATGCGCCGGCATAGGAACCTTCATGTCCCAAAAGAAAGCCAGCCGGATTTCCTTGGCGGAGGGCTGTCGTTTGAAGTTCTGCTTTACTAGAGAAGACGGATGTTTAAACTGTACGCTTTGTCTCTTGCTTTCCGGCACAGGGATGAACGAATATCTTGTCGCCGGTGGCAATTCTTTTTCAAAACATTCGGATTAACGTTTCAGGAATTGGGTCGCAACCACCACGCAGTGTTACTGGTGCAGATCAGTAAGCTGTTTGGGTCCCCATCTTGCGCAAACTTTACGGCACCCCAAGTCATCATGCACTATTGCATATACGGATCCATAACTGATATTCAAATGTGCAGCAACAGCGGACAACGTAATCCGTCGGCCTTCTCGGATCAAGCCATTCGCCCTGTCTGTTTAGGCTTGTGTGCGTGATGTTGACGGCCGATCAGATCGAGCTTCGTCGGTTAAACTTGTTCTTTCCGCTTTAAACCTTTCTACCCATTCATAAACATTTCGTTGAGTCATGCTGTCTCACTTGCGTACTCAGCCTACATCCTTCGGTGAATTTCAGCAGGTTTCACTCCCTCTACCCAAAGAAATCTCACTGCGGCGCGTTGTTCAACAATGGTGCAATCCCGCAGCAGAGCATCCATATTTATTTTACCTTGGCCTAAACTAGACTAACGGCAGAGCGCGTGTTCGAACTACCCATATGAGATTGCGAACGTGTTGTATTGAGTCAGCTTCTATTCGTTGAGGTAACCGCGTAATTTTCATAGTGCCTTTACTTTTTGATTTCCATACGTACTGTGCTGAAGGAAGATTTAAGCCTAATAAGCAAACTAGAGACATGGGTACCGCACGGACTGACCAAGAAGGAATTCCGCTATAGGGAATTGTACAGAGTAACGTTATGTGATATCGTCTCAATAGTAGGGTGCTCACAAGATTCATAAGTTAGGTGGATTTTTACGCACCTAGACTACACCGGTCACGGTCCTAGGTTGAACCTTTTACTAGGCCGGGGCCTTTAACCCGTGCAGAGTTGCATGAGTCTAAAATCTTACTGGTCGTTCGCATGGATGTTCTCGGCATGGCTTGTTGGAAGATGTCTGGTGAGAAATACACCATGATATCGAAACAGTGTAAGTCGTTTCTGGAGGACATACCTGGCATGGGCACTGCAACATCATTTGTAGCGACCTGTCCTCATACACAACAACGCACAGCCGCACAAGGCAGAGATTGTTCGGGTGTTCAACGAACATAATTGTTGGAAGGAGCTGCCCTACCCACCGTATTCACCGGAAATAAACCCCTGTGATTTCGGCTGTTCTGGCCATTTGAAGAGGAAGGTGTCTGGCACTCTGTACAACAACAAACAGGATTTTGGAACTACAGACATTTTCCACAGACTTCATGACACTGCTGCTTTTAATGGTGCTCGGGAGCTGCCCACAATTTGGGAACGTATTATTGATAATAAGAGGAAACACTAATATTTACCTTCAATGTCATCATTGCTTTGCCAGAACAGGAATTGTTGTGAAATTGAAAATCTTCACTTGTTTTCCAAAGACCTGACACTAATTTCGCTAAAACCATGTTACTGGTAGCTCTTATAAAGTAATTTTATTCGAAATACCACGGTTACACGTTTTTCGCTTTTCTACGTAATTCTGCGCCAGTCCCGATATGTTACTGTGGTTTCTATCGCTTTTTCAATTCTATTATGCGTAATTCATTTATATGCTGTTGCGATTATACGTTAAATTTTGAATTTCAGATTACCAAAAATTTTATTCTATTGTGCCTAACCAGGTATGTAACGGATTTGGAAGAATCGAGACATCTTTTTTTTTTCTCTCTCTCTCTCTCTCTCTCTCTCTCTCTCTTTCAGCGTTAAAATAGATGATGCAACTAAAAATTTACTAAACAGCGTTCACAATTTTTTCTGAATTCTAGAAATTTGAAACAAGCAAAGATTAGTGAATATTTCACTGAGCACTAATGCCAAAGAAGAGTATCTCCCAAGACAGAAAGTTGCAGAAGACACTTGTGGAGACCATCATCCAGCAGCGGACTGTGAATGATATATTATTATCATATATAAGGGCAAACTGGAGTAAAAATGAAGTACGCATACAATTTCAAACCTCTGCGCACGAGAAATTTATGCCATTTTTCTGGCATGATGGGCTACACCTGCTTTCTATTCCTTCATTCAGATCTATTCTGACGCCACGGTGAACTACGAAAGAAAGACTTTCTTCTTTTAATATCGGGCTACGTCGAAGTACAACTTAATTGACGCATAAAGCCTTGCTGGAGTGTATTTGAAAGAAAGAGTAAAGTTTTCAAGAACAATAGACCATTAAGTCTTAAAAGAAAAGACTTCAATCAATGCATCCTTCCAGTTCTTACTCATGGATCAGACACGTATAACTTAACTAAAAATACAGACTGTGAACAACTGAAAAAAGCATATACATTATATTCTTTTTTTTTTTTGATTGGAGGTTTAACGACCACCGTGAGCAACTCAATGGGCTATAAGCAGTCGCCCGTCCCTAATTTAGGGTCACTGGTTCCAGGGAAGGGAGAGAGCCAGTGCCGTATGACAAACACAACATCCATGCCTCACCGGGATTCGAACCCAGACCCCTTTCGGACGAATGATCAGAGGCCATCGCCTTAGACCACTGCGCCACCGGGGCGGCATACATTATATTCACTGGTCCACATAGAATGTCACACTATGAGACGAAACTTACCACACATTTAGACAGGTTCGTGAAAAAGAAGTGATTTAATCCCCGAGGGATTTCATGAAACTGATGGGTGAAGAGATAGTATGATGTGCTCTGAGTCATGTAATGTGTACCATGCTTGGCTATACGTTTGGCATGACGGTGTGGCATCGATTGGAAAAGTCCCCGGATGCTGTCCTGAGGTATTCATTGCACTTTAGAGGGGATCCTGCAGGTCCGTCTGCCAATGAGATCTCGCACGTTCTCTTTTAGGAAAAAGTCTGGAGATCACTCTAGCCAAGGCAGCACCTGAACATCTTGTCGGAACTCTCTGCTGATGCTGGCAGTGTGCGGGCGGGCATTGTCTTTCTGAAGCTTGGCATCAGAGATACCGCTAAGATACGGCAGAAAAATGGGCTGCAGCACCTCATCAACGCATCATTCTATCGAGTGACCACTATACGTGCGAGCGGCTGTTGAAACTGATTGCTCCCCAAACCATTACACCAGGCTGAAGAGGCGTATGATGCTCAATGACGGCAGCAAGTCCATCCCGGTTATCACGTCGTCTACATAATCTCAATCGCTGATTGTCAGCGGTGAAATAGAAGCCAGACTCGCTGCTGAATATAATTTTCGCCCACCACGCATATCTGGTACGGCACCACTGGAACCTTGTGTGACGATGTGCTGTGGTGAGTGGCAGTCGTCATAATGGCGGGCAAACGCGCGAAGCTGCCTTAACCCATCTGTGATTCACAGTCAATGTCGGTTCGGGATGTCCACGACTGCCTGTACACCTCGTCGAATGTTATGAGCTGTGGATTGTGTAGCTGCTATGGTTTGCCATCGAATGCGACGATCGAAGCATTCAGACTTCCGTCTACGTGCGCCAGTCCCACTACGGCGATGAACGTCACCTTCCTCCAACCACTGTCAGCACATTCGGCAGACAGATTGTGCATCCCGGTACGTTTCAGCCCCGATGCGACGCAGAGGCAAATCAGCCGTGCGTAGTCCTATGATGATGGTTATGGTAAATGTGTCCTATTGATCGTCGGGTTCCCGATGACGTCTCCCAAGCATTCTTACTTCTTACACGTGCTTTCGCCACCGAGATGGCTCTAATGTAGTGGCCCACGCGCCCAAATGAGTAGCACCAAACTTAGCTATACGCCAAGCCGTTTTACCCTTTTATCTCTCTCACTCATCACGTAGTTTGTTCGCAACTGCATTCATTTACATAACCCAGATGTCGACACACGATCACCAATTCGCTTTGCACTCCGACAAATAGTTTCTGATGTGACATCTCCTATGCCGAACAGTGTACGTAATTTTAAAACAGAACTGGCTCCTTTTTAAAAAAAATTTTAGAAATGGAAAATGTGTCTTAGCAATAACATAATAATAGGAGGTTTGATCAAAAAGAATCCAGGCTGGTTGCGTAAGTTCGGAATCGTGCTTCGTAGCGGGAAGCGGCATGCCGTAATTTCATCTTGAAACCTACTACGCATGTGCCGTCTCTCGTGCTCGTCCGATTTCTTTCTTTTTTTTTTTTTTTTTTCCAGTAGTGCTTGTTCTTACGTGTCTGAAGCTATTCGTCGCATTTGTCAAGTCGGAAAAAAAAAAGAGCAACGAGTTTGCATCAGATTTTGTCAAAAACTTGGCGAAACTTGCAAAGACACATACTTACAGTTTTAAAAAGTCTATGGGGAGG
Source organism: Macrothele yani (assembly GCA_039090855.1). Taxonomy (NCBI): domain Eukaryota; kingdom Metazoa; phylum Arthropoda; class Arachnida; order Araneae; family Macrothelidae; genus Macrothele; species Macrothele yani. Next base: position 60,442,145 of record CM077015.1, read on the forward strand.
ATTGTATGAGTCGTGCACAAGTTTATAAGTAATATAAACGTTTAAGAGATGGTCGGGGAAAGTGTTGAGAGTGATAAACGGTCTGGGAGACCCTCACCCAGCAAAACTGGAAATAATATTGAATTTGTACCCACAGCTGTGCGAGAAAATTGCCTAATCACACTACTCGTGAGTTATCTGAAGACTTCAACATTGGTTTCGGTTCAGATCAGTCTATTCTTACGGAAGATTTGGATATGAGACGCGTCTCATCCAAATTTGTGCCAAAAATGCTCTCAGCTGAGCAAAAACAGGCATGTGTTTTAGCTGCTAGTTCCCTGCTTGAGTAAGTCGGAAACGACGAAAACCTTTTAAAAACTTCACAACTGATGATAAATCGTGGGTTTATGGGTGTGACCCCGAAACTAAGTCCCAGTCTTCACAGTAGAAGACCCCAAACTCTCCCAGACTCAAAAAAGCACGACAGACTCGCAGCAATGTCAAGACGATGCTGACTGTTTTCTGCGCTTTCCAACCGTAGGTTGAAGAAGCGTATATGCTCCAGCTTTGTCCGTCTATCCGTCAGCCCGTCCGTCTGTCTGTCTGTCCGCACGATAACTCGCGTAAAATGGTTCGATTTCGATAAAATTTTAGTATGGGGCAGGGGACATCTGGGGACAAACCCTATTGAAAATAGGTGAAATGGGGTCAAAGGTCAGGACATAGGAGCGGGATGCATTCCATTGACCTTATGCGGCATTACTTGTGTAAATATGGTTCGATTTCGATGAAATTTTAGTATGTCGTAGTGAATGAAACTTATTGGAAATGGGTGAAGTGGAGTCAAAGGTCAGGACATAGGAGCGGGATGCATTCCATTGCCCTTATGCGTCATAACGTGCGTAAAAATTTTCGATTTCGGTGAAATTTTAGTATGTGGTAGGGGACCACCTGGGGACGAACCCTATTGAAAATGGACGAAATGGGGTCAAAGGTCATGACATAGGAGCGGGATCGCTTCCATCGCCATTATGCGTCATAACCAACGTAAAAATACTTCGATTTGTATGAAATGTTAGTATGTTGTAGCGGCCTGGCTGGGGACGAATCCTATTGGAAATGGGCGAAGTGGGGTCAAAGGTTAGGGCACAGGAGCTATATTTATCACACAGCCATTATCCTCATAACTTGACTAAAAATGCTTCTATTGCGACAGAACTTTAGAATTTTGTTCCAGAGGTATACTGAACCTATTCTGTTTAATATCATCGAAATGGAATCAAAGGTCAGGGCACAGGACCGAGATTTATTCCACAACCATTATCCTCATAACTTGAGTAATTCTTTCTGGTATGTTGGAAAGCGTATCATAATCAATGCATTGCATGATTTTACTAACTTGTTTTCACCCATGAGGGAATTGTGCACAATGAATACGCTCCATCAGGCCAGACAATCTACTGTCAAGTTGTGCTGTGTTTGAGGGACGCAGTTCGCCGGAAAATGCTGCGTTGCATACGAGTGGTAACTCCGCCATGACAATGCGCCTGTCCACATCGCAACTTGTGCAGCAGTTTCTTGTTGAACACCGCGTTGCACAGGTCCGATAGCCACCATATTCACCTGAACTCGCTCCTTGCTGTTTTTTCTCTTCCCAACAAATCCAATACCCCTTGAAAGGAAAAAGATTTCAAGATATTGAGTGGATACAACAGAATGCGACGAAGCATCTGTTCGCTATTGCAAAAGATTATTTCAAAAAATGCTTCGAGCAGTGGAAACAGAGCTGGGATAAGTGTGTGTCTTTGGGTGGAGACTTCTTCGAAGACGATAAGTTTCAAATCTGTAAGTCTTTATTATTATTATTTTTTTAATAATTCCAGTCTGGAGACTTTTTGATCATACCTTGTATACAATTATTTCAAAATTTCTTACAAAGAAGTCGGGTTGTTGAAATATTTTAGTTTATTTTAAAGCAAAATAACTGAATTGCATTTGCATGACATAGGTAAACATTAGCGTTCAGTAGCAATCACAGCTGTTAAAACAAAACATGACTTTATAAAACAATGTGAATCACAATACAAACAATGGATCACTTTATAAACAATGTGGACCGATTCTTTTCATTTCTACATTAAACTTTTGATTTTAGTTTGAATAGATTAAAAAAACGAATTTTTTTCGGAAAAATGCCTTTGTTTCTTTATTAACTTAATGTTATCTTTTGTTTGAATATTTCCATGCAAGAAATGAAATTTCACCAGTGAATGAACGGTGTAGTACACATTTTGAAACCACGCTTTTAATTCGTGTATAAAAAAATTCCCTTATTAAACGGCATTTTCTGTGTGACAGAAATGCAATTTCTTGTGGAGGCTGCAATGTGGAAACTGGAAATCTACATCTGAAAGCCTTTATTCAGAACAGTATAAACAAATATTCATGCAATAAAAAAAGGCAAAACACTGAGCCAATGACAGCATCTTTAGGAGGAAATACGAGGTACGTAAAAATTTTCAACTTTGTGCTTGTGGTCACACAGCGTTTTCATTTCTGACCTAACTAACTACTTGCGAGTCAGAACTGAAATCATATCTAGGCAGAGTGAAAATATGAATAAAAAAACCTTGTCTTTAACCATTTTTTCTTGCATAGCGATATCATGCTTCGTGGTTACACACACACACACATACAAAGCGCTATGAAAATGGTAATGAGGCCAGGACCCAGGGACGTCGCTATAGACTTCGAAATCAGGGTGGGAGAGTATTGTTTTTGCTGGGGCAAGTTTGATAGCACATTTACTTACGAAACACTGAAAGAACTGTTAATGCTTTTCACTACTTGCTGCAAAGGAATTCGTGCAATCCTCTTCCTTTTTTTTTTTTTTTTTTTTTTTCTGTTAATCTTCTGTCCATCCACTTTTAACAGAATTAGTAAAATACGAAGAATTACCCGTATAACAAACATAATACATTGCCACTAGGGAACCAGTCGCCCGTACTCATTAAAAGGAAAAAAAAAATGTGAGGGGCTTAACGAACATCGTAAGCAACTCAATGGGCTATAAGCAGTTGTCCGTTCCTGATTTAGGGTCACTACTTTCAGGAAAGGAAGAGAGACAGGGTTTTAAAAAAGCAGCATCCATGCCTCACCGGGATTCGAACCCGGAGCCATCTGAAACGGATGGTCAGAAGCCAGCGTTTATACCACTGCACCACTGGGCAGGTGTGACGTCACGGGTGGGCTACGATGAGCTGCAGCCCCCTAGCCCACCCCCCAAAAATATTTAAGCAGTTAGAACACATGATAAGTGCAACCATCTAAGATTTCTGGGGAAATTAATAAACGCATGCAAATTTTTCAAGTGCACAGGCATTTTGTTATTTAAAATGAATTCTTTGTTAAATTTAGGGATGTACTATTCTGTGAAATTTAGGGAGACACCATTTTCGTAATTATAGTTTAAAACGATGTGTGTATATCAGTGCTGAGGCTAGTCGAGTCTGGGCCCGAACCGGGCTCGGGTTCTGAAAGAGGGAGAGAATTTTCTTCCTTTTTTTAAAATGTGATTTTGCATGATTTAGGACACGAGGCTTTTTTTACACTTTCTAGTTGTTAAAGAGAATTATCAGGCAACTGGGTCTGGATGGGGAGTGGGAACTCGGCAGGGCTATTCATTCCGGCATTAAGTAACAAATAGGCCTACATTTTACCATAGGACATGAATCATTGGACTTCTGCAAAGGAAAAATTTCTTCGAGAACTGTAGATAGTTGGTAGCACGCTGCCCAAATTTTACCTAATACCTCCACGTGGCAGCTTCTTGCTAATTCTATTAAGCAACGTACGACATAGATTGCTGTGCAGCCCGATTTTTTCTGATGACCGTCCTCCCGAAGAAACTCAGGAAGAAATGAATAATCAAAGAAACTATAGAAATATAGACTCCCTTCCCCACTCCGCAGTTGAGAAAGACATTGGTTAGCTGCACGGCGACGAAAGTGTGGAAGTCTGGAAGAGGAGATTTTTCTTTTTAATACCGACATAGGTTAATCATAGTTTTGGGGATCACTCGGGCCCGGGCTCTATCTTGCAATATAAAATTCGAGATCGGGCGGGCCCGGTCTGACATAAACCGATGAGCCACTACATTATGACCACCTATACCTAATAAGCTGTACGAACCCCTTTAGCCAGCAGAACAGCGGCCACTCGATGATGTGGCGATAGGTATCCTGGGGTATCGGGTACCATAATGTCAACAGCAGATGCTCCACACATTTCGGGGTGTTGATGGTTTAGCGCGAACCCGCTCTTCCAAGTTGAACCACAAATGCTAGATTGGGTTCATGTCAGGTGAATTTGGAGGTCAGGGAATTAACAGAAAGTGACCAGCATGTTCCTTGAACCACTCCTTGATGATTTTGGAGGTGTGGCATGGCACATTATCCTGTTGGTAATGGCAGTCACCAGCGGGGAACACAGTTGCTATGAGTTGGGGGAACTTGGTCAGCAACGATGTTCAGATACCTGACAGCTGTCAGGGATTGTGCTATTGGGATAATGGGGCCTAAAGTGTCCCAAGAAGACATCGCCCACAACATAACACCGCTGGCGGCGGCCTGTTTTCACCCAACAGTACATCCAGGTGCCATAGCCTCCGTTGGTAATCGGCGTATCCGCGCTCAGCCGTCTACGTGATGCACCAGGAATCTTGATTCGTCAGACCAGGCCCCTTTTTTCCAATCATCCACTTTCCAATCTCGATTATCTTGGGCCCATTTCATGCGTTGTAGGCGATGACGTGCAGTGAGCATGGCACATTGCCTTGATCACCACTGTTGTAGCTGCGGGTGGTTTGTCGCACTGTGGCCCTGCGGTCGCGGTGAACAATGCGCGTCAGTCTACGCTCCTCTCTGTCATCAATGAGCTGCGGACGACAGTTCGTCCTTTGGCCATGTGTACACCACTTTTGATACGCACTCACTACAGCGGCACGTGAACAACCCACAAGCCCCGTTTCTGAGATCGTAGTTCCGAGGCGCGTGCCATCACAATTTGTCCTTTATCAAATTCCGATAAATAGGCAGTTTTTCTATTCTGACTCGGAACACTCTACTAACCGAAATCTGGTCCTCGGGTTGTATATATACTACTCTGTGAACTTCACCTACGCCACCGTTTTGTCTCTAGTAGGGGCGCTCATTTTTCTAGGTGTACTTCTGGCTCGGACAGGTTCGGGTTCTTAAATTGAGCCCGAACTCATATAAGATTTTGTCTTTCTTTTCTTCCTTTTGTCTTGCACTCAGGCTTAAAATTGAGCCCGAACTCATATAAGATTTTGTCTTTCTTTCTTCCTTTTGTCTTGCACTCAGGCTTAAAATTGAGCCCGAACTCATATAAGATTTTGTCTTTCTTTCTTCCTTTTGTCTTGCACTCAGGCTTAAAATTGAGCCCGAACTCATATAAGATTTTGTCTTTCTTTCTTCCTTTTGTCTTGCACTCAGGCTTAAAATTGAGCCTGAGTGCAGGACACGATTGTTGGTTTCCTTCATTCAAGCCAACAGTCTTGTCGTGCACTCATCAGTTATAAAGCAGTCCTATCAGCCCTCCTCATTCGTCTCTGGCCGTACTAACATGAAAGAAAGGCTTGAACTAAGGATATGGAAGAGTGGAGAACAACTGAATTTTATGGCCCTATGGATGCTATCTTGATAGCCTTTAGTAGTAAACAACGCACTTCGTAGGAGAAAATACGTAGGGCTACACGACGAAAAGCACAAAACTCATTATTACTTGGCCAAGTCCAGATTTCAGTTTTAAAGTTTAAAAAGCTAAAACATGGTACATCTTGAAGTGAGTGGGCGATAGGGTAGGGAAGGGAAAATTTTCTCGCACCCTTTTAGCGACGTCCCTCCAGGGCCTTATTCCCCCTTCCCTGTGCTAGCGTCTACCAAAGACTGCTAAATCAGAAAAAAAATAAAAAAAAACGGGTTTCACCATGTTGAGAATTTGGAACAAGAAAGATGACATTAAATTCTCGGGCGTAATGAACCCATCTTTCGAATCCTTTTCGACATAAAAAAGAATTTCCCGAATTAGTTTCAGGAGAAAAAAAAAATCTTATTTTTAAATACTCCAGGTTGGAACGCATATAGCGTAGTAAATTCGTTTACTTTCGTTGTATAAATTTGTATAAAGATTCGCCAAGTTTCACACTGCACTGGGAGGCTTTCGCAAAGCAGTGTAGGCATAAAATGCATTGCCTTGAATAAGCCTTCCAGCGGAGTGTGAAAGCTTGGCGAATCTTTACACAAATTTACACCACGAAAATAAACGGATTTACTACGCTATAAGCGTTCCTTGCGGGAAAAAAATTATTATTCAACAAACAAGAGAATACATCAATGCCCGTAGTGGAAAATATGTAGAAATATAACACGTGGCCTGTGTTATTGGAATCAGTAGCTCTACCCCCCCCCCCATCTTTACACAAACACAAAAGTCAACCAGATTTCTACAATCGGTAACATCCACAAAGAGAAACAGCCGCTTACACCCACTAACAGCAGAAATGTGAGTAGCGAAAAATTACAAGTTGTACAAAAATGTTCCTCATAGTGGAAAATATCCGAGACAACACGAATTAAACAAATAGAACAACTAGAACAACAGGCATGGAGATGAACGTGATATAACTTTACATAACAAAGGAGCAAAACCGGGCACCATCTGAAGAAGAAAATGGGCGTCAAATATTCTTCATAATGAAATATTCTAAGGGATTTTTCGAATCGGGGGTACTCTTTTAAAAATCAAAATGTACGCTAAATTTCCTGCCGGAAGAATCGCGAATCATAAAAGCATAGAACTCTTTATTATAAAAACTATGCGATGGAAGATTAATTTTTCAGGTACCACTTCTAGAAGCTGATACAGCGAGAAAAAACGTGTACAATATACACTATCTACCAACAAGTAATTGGACACCTGTGATAGCAAAGGAAAACGAAGTTTATTCACCTTCAATAGTTGGTGGAGTCTCCATGAGCGGCAATTACAGCTGCGACCCTCCGGGGCATACTCTCAACCAGGCGTTGTACGACGGCTAGCGGTATTTTCTTCCACTCGGCTTGGAGAAGACAGGTCAGTTACTTCACCGATTTCGGACGGTGGGGGAACCCCTTAAGTCGACGCTCCAACTCGTCCCAGAGGTGCTCGATAGGGTTAAGGTCCGGGCTCTACGCAGGCCAGTCCATTCGATTAACCCCATCGTCACCATACCAAGCCATGGTGGACCTCGCAACATGACAGGTGGCATTGTCATCCTGAAAGTAACATGGGTCCACCCCGTAAAACTGCCACAACGTAGGAAGCGCATGGTCATCCAAAATGGTGCAGTAGGTCTCGGCGTTGAGTCTACCAGGAATTGCGACCAAGGGTCCCGTGCCATACCAGGAGAAACACCCCCATAGCATAATTCCACCGCCGTCGAACTTCACAGTTGGCACAATACATTCCGGCAGGAGGCGTTCTCCAGGCAGACGCCAAACCCAGACCCTGCCATCCGAACGGTAGAGGGTGAACCTTGATTCTTCGCTCCAGAGAACCTGTTTCAACTGTTCAACGGTCCACTGTCGCCGTTCTTTGCACCACGTTAGCCAAGCAGCGCTATTGGACTTGGTGATCAAAGGCTTGTGGGCGGCAGCACGTCCATGATAACCAAGCAGATGGGCTTCCTTACGGATGGTATTCATCGAAAGAACACTCCCGGATGCCTGTTGAAACTCCTCGTAGATGTGGCCCATCGATTTGGTGCAGTTATTCTGAATTTCTCTGGCCAGCACCAGTCGGTCTCTAACTCCCAGTTTTTTAGGTCTGCCCGGGTCGGGGCACATTCCGACAGTCACCACTCATCTTCCACTTGCCAATCACGTAGGCCACTGTCGATTTTGGGTACTTCAATTCGCTGGATATGTCACGTATGGATCGGCCATTTCTGTGATACCCACGATTACACCTTTCTCGAAATCAGAGAGCTCCGAACTGCGTGGCATCTTGCATGCGACTGGTTGCGTTGTTGTTTCCCACACGATATTTAACGGCGGCGGCGGCCGTGACGTGTATCAGGACCGCAGATATCGTCGATTGCAGGGGTGTCCAATTACTTGTTGGTAGATAGGGTACATCCCTTATCATCATTGCTCGAAGAGGATTAGGATCACAATTTTTACCTTGACGAATGGCATACGGTTGAAAAAGAATTTTTTCAACAGGATATTTTGAAGTGGAGATACATTTGCAAGCCGAATTTTAATCAAACACCACCTAACGTCAGAACTATGCACTGTTAAAATCCAAGAGTGTATGTAAAATGTTTCACGAAGTGCACGGTGACCGTTGTTAAAAGAATTTTTCAAATCTGATTTTAGAAGCAGAGGTATCGAGAAAAACATGCTTTACTTCTACGCCTCCTAGCGTTTATTGTGCTTTTTTTTTTATTTATCTTTTTATTTATTTGACAGAAAATACGCTTAAACTATTTTCTTTGTGAGTGAAGTCTGGCCGAAACGGAATTTCTTCATCGCAAAAGTTAAAGACCACCTGTCAATTTATTGAAAATTAAGATTTTCAAAGAAGCAACTAATTATTAGTCAGAGATATTTGAAAAAATCACACCACAGAAAAATACTTACTTTCTTTAGAACACAAAAAGACCGAAATCAGTACTTTGTGTGCCTACCTTTGTTTTTTATAACGAACAGAAAACGATGTGGCATACTCTCAATGAGGGGTTTGCAGTAGTCACTTGAAATGTCTTTGCAATACACTTACTTTATCGCGTCAATCTAAGCTGGGGAATTTGATGGCTGTTTTTCTGCTACCTTGTCTTTTGAAATCGTCCACAAATTTTCGATGGGGTTAAGATCGGTCGGTACAATTGCCGGGCCAGTCAAGCACAGTTATGTTTTTCCTCTGCAGGTAGTCCTTTACTGTCTTTGATCTGCGGCATGGAGCACAATCATGCATAAAGATCGTGCATCTGTACACTCGCATATGAGTTAATAGCTTCTCACATGACTTTTCCACATAAAAACGACCAGACATGGTAGTGCCAGTCGGTAAAAAGGATAATGAAGCAGTACCGGATGTTGACATAGCACTCCATATCATCTGACTAGGCCGATGTCTCATGGTGCTAACGGTGTATTTTTCATCAAACCTTTTGTTGTTTGATCGTCGGATATGTGCTTCATGTGATTCAAATTGACGCACAGTTGATTCTTTGGGGGGAAAAACTTGGCTCCAATTTTCAGCAGTCCAGGATTGATGACGCTTCGCAAACTGGAGTCTCTTCTTTTTCATGGCAGAGGTTAGTCTAGGTTTATTTGCAGGTTTACAAGACTTTAATCCAGAATCTTTGCTAAGACGTTAGAAAACAGTGCTGATACTAATATCAGACACTTTTGAAGGTAGAAAGGTCTTGATTTTCTTGCACGAACTCCTTGGAGAACGCATAACTATTCGCCTTATGGTATTGACATCACACGGGGTAGTTTTCTTAGGACATCCACTTCTCTTTTGGTTGCTAAATTCACCTGTATCTCGATATTTCATATTTTTTTTGAAGGTTTAACGACCACCGTGAGCAACTCAATGGGCTGTAAGCAGTCGACCGGCTCTAATTTAGGGCCACTGGTACCAGCAAAGGGAGAGAGACAGTGCCGTAAGACAAACACAGCATCCATGCCTCAAACAAAGATCTTCGCTCTTTCCACGTTTATAAGTGAATCCTGGGTTCGACTCCCGGTGGCGGCCAATGAGAATTTTTCCGTGACTCACTTATAAACGTGGAAAGAGCGAAGATCTTTGTTTGATGTTCCTGGTCCATGTTAAATCTCTGTATTAATTATCCATGCCTCACCGGGATTCGAACCAGGACTCTTCACGGACGAATGGTCATAAGCCATCGCTTAGACCACAGCGCCACCAGGGCTGCTATTTCATTTTCATGATCGTATTATGAACAGCAGTCTTGCTCACATTCTCCTTTCTGCTTATGTCATGTCACGTTCGGAGCATCCTTCATGATATAAAGTCACTATTTGTGCCTCTGAGTAACACTTAATGACGATTTTCTTTTGGGCGGGGGGGGGGGATTTTTTCCTATATAGAAAATACATTCAAAACTGCTCAGCATGAAAACCAGAGGCAAACTGACGCTCGCACGCTTCCCCCAACTCTATCAACAGCTGGTGTTGTAGGATGATGCAACATCGACAGGAAGCTGAGCAATACAGACAGTAGCTGACGTAATTTGCAGAATAATACCAACAGGCGGTGTTAAACTTTTGCAAATGACTGTATATATATAAACCATCAGCAGTTGCAATGGCTTTGAAATCCTGCGGTATTGAAGATGCTTACATCAGTATTGTTAATAACATCTATGAATATGCACGTGCAAAGGTTCGGCTATTTGAGGATATAGCACCAAAAAATATTGGAAAAGGAGTGAGACAAGGTGCCATTATATCGCCCAAACGTTTCATTTCCACTTTGTAAAGTGTCTTTCAATCATTGAACTGGGAAAACAAGGGGATAAAGACTAATGGAGATTATTTAACTGATCTTCGTTTTGCTGATGGCATAATCATTTTTGTAACCACACCTCCAGATCTTCAGAGCATGATCCAGGAACTTGCTGACAAGAGTAAAGAATAGGGATTAAAAATGAACTTTCAGAAGACAAAACTGATGTACAATGCTTTTTCAAGAAATGAAGATTTTGCGATTGATGGGAGAAAGCTCAAGGTAACCGATACCTACATTGACCTTGGACAACTAGGGTCACATTGATGATCAAACAAGGGTCACATTGATGAGGAAATTAATCCGCGTATAAAACTTGACTGGAGAGTTTTTGGAAGAAGCAATACAATTTTCAAGAACAATATGCTGTTATGTCTTAAAAGAAAAGTGTTTAATCAATGCATCCTTCCGGTTCTTAGATATGGAGCAAAGACATGGACCCTAACTAAAAAAGACAAAAAAAGGTTACAAACAACTGAAAAAAGCATGGAAAGATGCATGCTCGGTGTAACCAGGAGAGATATATGAATAGGCGCTCATGAATTAGGAAAATGACAAGAGTGGAAGACATTATGATCGAAGTAAAATCCCTGAAATGGCAAAGGGCTGGATATGTTGTCGGAAGAATGGACCACCGATGGACAACCAAAATTTTCGACTGGATTCCAAGGAACATAAAAAGACCCAGAAAAAGACCACATGGGAGATGGATGGATGAAATTCGAAAGCAGGCCTGAGTAACATGGAGGAGACAGCCGCAAGACAGACAGTTGTAGAAGAAATTTCGGGAAACCTTCATCCAGCAGTGGATTGATGAAGGTTGACAATGATGATGACGCAAAATTGTGTCCCTAGAGAGCGTAAGTGCATATATATATACAGTGAAACCCCAATTTTACGCTTTTCAGCGGACCAGCATAAAAAGTCGTACGATGCGGGAAATCGTAAAACCGAGGTCGAGGTAAAACATGCTTTACACGCATGTGTATAAAGAATAGAAACACAATGTACACCAGTAGTATTATACTAGTGCGTAGTATGTATTGTAAACACATTTATGTAAGAACCAAAAATGCAGTATAACTACGTACGTACTTCCATTACGGGATGTTGGTTTGGAAAAAATCGGTATTTTCCATTTGCTTTCTATTTTTAGTGTTCAGCTGAAGCAAAGCTTTCTAAATAATTGAAAGGCTTTGCAAGTGTTTTTACAGTCAGTGTTTTTGCAGTGTTTTTAAGGTTTTGTAAGTATTTTTACAAATGTCTTTACAGTCTGAGGAATGCAGGACTGCCCTAACTGGGCGTCACGTCCTTTTGACAAATTCTGGAGTGAAAGAACTGGTTTAAGGCAGCCTGGTCGTGAGATTTTCCTGAGGAATGTGGCAAGAGGAGGAAGAGCCGGTTTAAAACAATCTTATATGTACGGAAACCAAGAAAGACGCGAAATTAGAAGAAAATCAGGTTGGGCGCCAAAAATATTTTAAACTACGTTTAATGCGGAAAATCGTGTGAATAGAAAAACGTATAACACAGGGAAATATATAGGAGAATCATCGGGACTTCAGAAAAACATCGCTCAAAATGGAAAAACGGAAAATGCGGGGACGTACAATCGGGGTTTCACTGTATATGTACACAAGTCTATATTCTCGTATACATATATACTGTATCTCCTTGCGCTCTCTAATGACAAAATTGTCTGTAAAGGAATTTTGTAAATTTTATGTAAAATATTCTTCATCAGGAAAACTGCCTGTCGAAAAAAAAAATCAAATTTCAGATATTAGAAGCAGAGATTTTGCAATCTATTACGCCCCTTGCGTAAAACATGTGCATTCTTATCAGCAGTAAAAAGGTGCAAAACGTTTCCCGTCGTGAGCATTATCCGACTGAAAAGGATTTATTTTTTTTAATCGAATTTTTAAGAGCGTGGATACAGGCTGCAATTAAAGCATAAACGAAAGTACGGATATGCACTTACACCCTTTAGTGACGAAATTGTTCTTTACAAAAATTTTAAAACTATATGAAGAAATGTCTTCACCACGAACTCTATCCCACACAAAAACTAATTTTCTAATGGGGCATTTACAAGCTTCGATATTGGGGAAAATGTGGTATGCCTTTACGTATTCTAGCAGAAATTTGCGTAATCTGAGAAAGAAATTGTAAACAAAACTGCATCCGTTCTGTAGTTCTCAGATTGAACTTCCGTAGACCAGTCCATCAAGTACTTCTGGAAGAGTTTTGCACCGCGATGTGTCAGTACGCTGGACGCATCACTCCCATTGAAACTCCGCCTAGAGAAAAATTCCGATAATAGATCCTGAAAATGATGAACTGTTTTGCCTAATTACTGGTGCCGGGACTTTTCCTCAGGCGCAGATGTACTGGGGGTTATGCGTCCAGCGAACAGGTATGTATGGTACAAAAACTTCCAGAACTACTTCACGGTTTGGTCTGCGGAAAGGCTACGAATATTTTCTAGCTACACACAGATATGTAAATAATAAATTTAAATAAATTTCATTCTAAATGAATGCACATAAAATAATAAACAATTGAGTTTCATTTACCTGTTTCTCCGATGAAATGTCAAAAAATTAAGCAACCGAGAAACTGCCTTGTGAAAATGGTTGCTTCTGGCTAAGCTATTGCTATGAAAACAGAACTTTAACGGTGGCGTATTCTCTGGTCAGATATCGTTGCCAGATTCCCTGAAAATCTCAGAAACACAAGATATGTGGTTATACTTCCGGCCGTATGCCATGAAGTATAACCACAGATCAAAAAGATATGTATAGGAAACCGCATATTTGTATTTTTTATTTTTATAAAGTAGTAATTTTCATTTCCTGGTTAAGGAGTAACTTTCTTAAGAAAAACATTTATTGTTTCTTCAGTTTGTCCGACTTCGTTTATTGGATATCTGAAGCCCGACTTTTAAGCTTTTTAAAGAGAGACATAGAGAGGCTTACTAATTATAATTCCGAGGTATTTAGCCTTAGTTTTCCACGGAATTGGTTGATCAACGCCAAACGTAGTATTCATGTATATTACATTTTCTTGTATATATCTTCATGGTTGAGGAGGATGTCTCCAGAAAAATATTGTTTAGAATTTCAAAGGATTTACACCGTTCCACGCTGCAATTTGGGATTTTGAGGAGATGGAATGCCGTCAGCTAAAAAATCAGTGCAGACACAGATCATCACGTGGATCAAACATCCCAAGTAGCACAAAAACGTTTGTAAAACGTTTTAAAACCAGTTCGGCGAGACGTTGAAAAATGTCACAATATTACGTTTATAAAACGCTAATACGTCTCGTTGATTCAATGGTTTTTCAACCGTTGTTATAACGTTGTAGCACTGTTTTTAAGACGTTTAGATGACGTTATTTAAACGTCATATTCCTTCCATTATGACGTTTAGAAACGGTTGTTAAAACCGTTTCAGCAACGTTTGAATGACGTTATTTAACAGTCATATTCTTCCCTTATTACGTTTAGAAACGGTTTTAACAACCGTTTAGCAACGTTTGAATGACGTTATTTAAACGTCATATTCCTTCCATTATGACGTTGAGAAACGTTTTTAAGAATGTTTAGCAACGTTTAAATGACGTTATTTAAACGTCATATTCCCTCTTTATTACGTCGAGAAACGGTTTTAACAGCCGTTTAGCGACGTTTTATTTTCGATTTTACAACGTATTTGTCCTTTCTGTATTACGTTTAGTAAATGTAACAGCAACGGTTAATCAACGTCTAAATTTCCTCTATTAAACGTTGCTGTCCTTTGTGTATTACGTCAAACGTCGCAAAAAATGTTACCACAACCTTTTATCGAAGGTTATATTCCAGTTTCAAGACTTCTTTTTTTTTTTTTTGGCTTTACGTGTGCCGTTGCAAAACGTTAGAACGTTTCTATTTCGTTCTTGGGTCATTCCGTATCGACTCAACACAACGACTTGACTATCTCAGATTTTAATGAAATTTGGTACATAGGTGGCCTCTATATAGATTTTTTTTTTTTGATTGGACTTTTAACGACTACCGTGAGCAACTCAATGGGCTATAAGCAGTCGCCCGTCCCTAATTTAGGGTCACTGGTTCCAGGGAAGGGAGAGAGCCAGTGCCGTAAGACAAACACAACATCCATGCCTGACCGGGATTCGAACCCGGACCCCTTACGGACGAACGATCAGAGGCCAACGCCTTAGACCACTGCGCCACCGGGGCGACCTATATAGATTAAGAAAAATACCAAATTTCATCGTCACATACCACCGGTTTTGAAAATACAGCTATAAAAAGTATTAAAAACACCCCAAAATCGGAAGATTGATGGGTTTTGAAATTGTGATTGCAGCTCCCCTAATTAAGATAGAGAGATGGGAAAGGTATCTTTTTGTAGTATTGTTTATGCTATTTTATTTGATGTACAGCACCATAGGGGTTAATATTTAAAAAAAATTGAAATTTTAAAATTCAAATTAAAATTTTGAATTTTTCAAAATGTGACGCTCCAAAAAATTCGAATTTTTTTTAAAACAATCTTTATATGTTTGGCATTTGATTACATGAGTTGTAACTTGGGATGATAATGGGTTTACTTAAAAAGCTATATTCAAATTTAGCCTAACACAAGAGTTTAATGAAAAAAAATAAATAAATAAAAAAACATGTAATCTGAAAATTAATTTGGGCTAAATCTTTAAAAAGTTTCATTAATAACAACAGATATAGTATTTTTGTTATTTAAAACCATTTATTTAAACAATGTTTTATTTTTAATTAATTTGTTTAAAATCTGAGTCACATGGGCTTAAAAATTTTATTAATTTCATTATTCA
Source organism: Macrothele yani (assembly GCA_039090855.1). Classification (NCBI taxonomy): domain Eukaryota; kingdom Metazoa; phylum Arthropoda; class Arachnida; order Araneae; family Macrothelidae; genus Macrothele; species Macrothele yani. The sequence goes on from CM077015.1 coordinate 60,457,580, forward strand.
GAATTTGTAATAATTCCCAATACAATATAAAAAAATAAAGACTGTGCAGTTATACTGTAGGCTACATTTTGTTTTGGACAAAACTCAGCATGTTCCGACTTAAAAAACTGATTCTGTTGTTTAGATCATTGGTAACAAGACCCAACAAGCAGCAACTTGCATTCCTACCTTGCAGACCTGTCTGCTTTAGGTTTTGATGGTGATCAGATGTGTTTCTCAGTCTGCTTTAGGTTTTGATGGTGATCATGTGTTTCTTGCAGTGAAAGTGATGTGTTTGAAAACTTTTGTGGTTGAAAACTTTAAATTGAATAAAGTACATCCTTTTCAGTTTTGAAACTAGACTTTTATAAATTGAAGCTGTGCAGGATTTTTTTAGGAAAAATAAAAAGAACAGGTAATGGGAGGCAATTATTTTACTATTTTAATTTTACATTTTATGCACAAATAATCAACAATGGAAAGTACAAGATATGCATTAATACAATGTTTCAATCCATATAGAAATGTGACAGACTGGATGTTGGAAAATTTTGATGACTTATTATCAAAGGAGACTAAAATTTGTGATTCTTGCAGAAAGCAGTTGAAAACTTTAATAATCAGTCAAGAAGCAAATGAAACCTGTGCTGATGAGAAAATGGATGAAAATTTTGCATCTATGTCAGAAGTAATTGAAACACTGAATACTTCGCTCCATGAATTGGGTGAATCAGCTGTCAATAAGAAAAAGCTAAAATCTAAATGTTATGCTTCAACCAAAATTCAAAAAATCAGTTCTGCTATGAAACGGAAGCTTTTTACAAATATTCAAGAATCATCTGATGATGAGGATGAAATACTTCACGACTCTCTTATGGACAATCTTAAAAGTAATTTTTTCTAACTGCACTAGAGATAAACAGTTGATGATTTTGACTTGCTTACCAGAGCCATGGAGTGTTAGGAAAATCATGTAAGAATTCAATGCTCCTAATTATATGGTAAGACAATAAAAAAAAAATTCTGAAGGAGAAAGGAATTTTGGAAAGCCTTAATAGAAAACCAGGTAAGTCTCTCTCTTCTGAAGTAGTTGTAGTATGATCGTTTTACCAAAGTGATGAAATTAGTCGGGTTTTACCTGGAATGAAAGATTGTGTTTCTGTTAGGACTGAAAACGGAGATCAAGTTTGTCAAACAGGCTGATTTTATGTACTTTGACAATTTGCAAGCACGAAAGTCAGTTTTTCCAAATTCGCAGAGCTCAGACCAAAAAACCGTGTCCTGGTAGGGTCTAGTGGTACTCATACGGTATGTGTTTGCACCACACACCAAAATGTAAAACTGATGATGGGAAATGCAAGAATTGGTTCACTAACAAATGGACAATTATCTTCCTACAAACATTGTCTTGCAAGAGTAATATGCAACCCTACTTCCATAGATTGTCATTTGGGGAAGTGTCCCACCTGTTCTGGGAACACGGTTTTGAGAACTTGGTTGAAAAACTAACTTTTCGCCAATGGATTACAGTTGATAGATGCAACTTGGAGACATTAGAAAAATCAACTTCAAATTTTATTGATTTGTTTTGCGAAAAACTGTCTGCTTTGGTCAGACATGACTTCATTGCTAAGCAGCAAAGCTCTTTTATGAATAGTAGTACTAAGGAAAACCTCAAGGACTCAGAATTTCTCATCATTTGTGATTTTGCTAAAAATTATAGTTTTCTTCTTCAAGATGAAGCCCAGAGCTATCACTGGACCAGTGGGCAAGTAACAGTCCACCCATTTGTCATCTATTACAAAACAGAAAAGACTGAACATGCAAGTTTTGTAGTAATTTCTGAATGTTTAGAGCACAACACAATTACACTGTACTGCTTCCAAAAAAAAAAAAACCTTATTAACTTCTTGAAAAGTAAGTTTGGTGACAACAGCGTCAAAAAAATGTACTATTTCTCTGATGGGTCTGCAGCCCAGTGCAAAAATCGGAAATTTTTTCACAAACTTTTATGTTTCCATCAAGATGACTTCAACATTGATGCTGAATGGCATTTTTCAGCAACAGCACACGGGAAGGGGCCATGTGATGGCGTTGGTGGAACGGTGAAAAGGTTAGCTGCCCAAGCCAGCTTACAACGCCCTTACGAGAATCAAATTCAAACACCATTTCAGTTGTACGAATCGGCAATTCAGAACATTTTTGTGGCAAACTTTACATATGTAAGTCAAGAAGAATACATAGAAACAGACCAATTTTTGGAAAATCGCCTAAGCAAGTCTCTAACAATACAAGGTACCCAGAAACTTCATGCTTTTATTCCTATCCCATTGAGTAATTCAAAAATAAAAGTGAAGATGTTCTCAGAATCAAACGAGTCAGCTACTGAAAAAGTATCAGCATTACAAGACAGACTGCAAATAACAGAAATGAGTGGTTACATAACCATAATCTATGAAAACAACTGGTGGGTAGCGTATGTTCTACCAAAAGAAGAGAGTGAGAATGAAGTTAAGGTCTCATTTTTACATCCAGCTGGTCCATCTACATCCTTTTCCTACCCTAGCCCACAAGATGTATTATAGCTTCCTGTAAGTTACCTCTTGTGTAAAGTAAATCCTTTGACTCCGACAGGAAGACTCTACAATCTCTCTGAAACAGAAATACACCAAACTATTGAAGCTTTTAAAGACTATATCAAGGATCTACACATGTGATTTCACTTCAAAACAATGATGCAACTTTTTTTTTAATTTTAGAAGATTCTGCTTTAAATGACGATCTAAGTTTAAGATTAGGAATATAATTTGCATAAATGTAAACAATTCAATGCCATATGTTATTATTATTTTGATGTGTTTCTTGAGCAGTAATTGAAATTACTTTTTAAAGTCTGTTTATTTATTTTTTTGTATTGAATTGTGAATTATTACAAATTCTGAATAATTAAATTAATAAAATTTTTAAACCCATGTAGTCTCAGATTTTAAACAAATCAATTAAAAATAAAACATTGTTTAAATAAATAGTTTTAAATAACAAAAATACTATATCTATTGTTATTAATGAAACTTTTTGAGATTTAGCCCAAATTTATTTTCAGTTTACATGTTTTTTTCATTTTTTTTTTCATTAAACTCTTGTGTTAGGCTAAATTTGAATATAGCTTTTTAAGTAAACCCATTATCATCCCAAGTTACAACTCACGTAATCAAATACCAAACACATAGATTGTTTTAAAAAAATTTCAAATATTTTGGTGTCGCATTTTGAAAAATTCAAACTTTTAATTTTTTTTAATCTTAACCCCTATGGTGTTTGTTGTACATCAAATAAAAGAGCATAAAAAATACTACAAAAAGATACCTTTCCCATCTCTATCTTAATTAGGGGAGCTGCAATCATAATTTAAAAACATATCAATTTTCTGATTTTGGGGTGTTTTTGGACATTTTATATAGCTGTATTTTCAAAACCGGTGGCTATATGACGATGAAATTTGATATTTTTCTTAATCTATACAGAGGCCACCTATGTACCAAATTTCATTAAAATCTGAGATGGTGAGATAAAAATGCCTTCAAATTGTGTTGAGTTGATACGGAATCACTCTTCAAATCTTTTACTTTGCATATTACATTGAAAACAAACGTTTCCATAACGTAGCAAAACCGTTTAAACGACGTTTCCATAACGTAGCAAAACCGTTTTAGTAACGTTTGTGCTCCGTAAGAGGGACGTACGGTAATGCTTATCTTAAAGCTGCCATGATAATCTGTTGTATACAGTCTTGTTACCTAGTCTACAAAAATTTGGGGGTAAATAAATGAAGTTCTTAGCTAACCTAAAAAATCATTTTCATCATATCATAAAATATCATTTTCATCATATTAAGGCCCCTTCACAAAACTTTTCTTGTTCCTAATAGTTATTTTACTATCACTTATTTTTGTTGAAGCTTTATAAGGGATGACTTTGTCAGGAAAGTAATGTTATAAAAAAGAAAGCATTTCTATCACAGTTGCTAGTGCAACACAATCTCTCACCATTATACAGAGTGTCCAAGAATTATTAAACACATTACAAAATTATGTACAAAAAAAAAAAACTATGAGCATTGTCTGTTTTTCTATGTCACATATTACTAACACGGTTCCTATATTTTTGTATTGCAGAATTGTTAATCCCAGAATCCGATAGATGGCGCTAGGTGTGGCCTGATGAGGAATTTATGAGAAATGCGCAATCAGTAGTCATGTCATCCATACAGCAGAAGGCGATGTGTGTGTTATGGTTTGCGGAATTAAAGTCTGTCATTAAAGTTAAAAGACGGTACCGTTTAGAGTATGGTTGTAATCCTGCGTCAACAAATTCAACTAAGCGGTGAATGAAACAGTTTAAAGAAACTGGCAATGTGGAACATCGTGGAGGAACCGGTAGGCCTAGCGTCAGAGGTGAGATGGTTGACCAAGCTATGAAAGTTTCCGACAAAGCCCCAGGAAATCTGTTCATAAAGCAAGCAGAGAACTGTGCATTCCGAAATAGACAGTTCATGATATCTTGCACAAGAAATTAGTTTCATGCTTATAAAATTCAAATAGTGCAAAAGATGCATGCAAATAATCACACTCTGCAATACGATTTTGCTGTGGATATGCTGAATCAAGTGGGAAACGATAAAAACTTTCTAAGTACTGTAATTTTTAGTGATTAATCCACATTTCATGTATGAGGTATTGTTTCACTTCGTAAACTATGTTTTGTTTGGATATGGGGCAGTGAACCGCCTCATGCTGCTATTGAACTGGAACGTGATTCTCCAAAAGTTAATGTGTGGTGCGCCCTATAAAAAAGAGAAGTGATTGGCCCTTTCTTCTGTGAAAAAAACCATAAATGGTGACATTTACTTGGATATGTTAGAAAATTTCCCTATACCCCAGATCAAAAGATATGACGTCGTTTTCCAACAAGACTGCATGCCTTTGCATTGGTCAATGTGTGTACGTAAGTGCCTAAATGAGCATTTCTCCGACAGATGGATTGGGCGTGGTGGTCCCATTCCGTAGCTCCTCGCTCCCCAGATCTAACTCCATTGGATTATTTCATGTGGGGTTATGTGAAGGATTGTGCCTATCAGACACCTTGTACTAATTTGCAGGAACTGAAGCAGCATATCACAGCTGCTATTAATTCCATATCTTTTCAGATGCTTGGCAATACATGGCATGAAATTGAGTATCGCTTGGACGTACTACGAGCAACCAAGGGATCTTACATCGAAATTTATTAACATGTGTAGTTACATTGTAAGTTAGTACAGTCAGTTTCTTTCTATCTGTTTAATGTTTTGTTTTACATGATTTTGTACTGTGTCCAATAATTCTCGGACACCCTGTATATTTATTGTTCACAAGGTATACGACTTCACAAACTATGTTTTGACTCAGGTCCATTTCACTGGCTTCGTTGTGGCTGTTGCAATTTTCTTGAAAATTCAGTTGCTCATATTTAACTGAACATAAAGTAGACATTTTAATACCACTAACATCTAAGTTATTGCAACATAAAACTGAGTCAGTTGTGTTGTTCATTTAAGAGTTTTTCGGACACATCTGAAATTTAGCTGATAGATTATTAGAAATGTGAGGTGAAATAATGCTGGGAGATAAATCAAGTAGTACTTTCACAGCTTTGTTTTTAATTTTTCTTTTAAGTGTAGCTAAAGGCTATCTGTGTTTCTGCTGCAGATCTGTGTATTTATATCTCAGTTTACGTTTCTTTATCATTTTTTCTGTATTTTTACAGAGGAGCCTTTTATTTTGGTATGTTAGTTGCTTTGTATTTTTTCAACCCATGTGTATTTGGTTCTTAATCTTTTTTCACTAGTTTGCAAATTTAGACTTAATTTTTGGTTATAATTGTCTTAGTATTTCAGGAAGTTTGTTTAGTGTAATGTCCCTAGTTTATATCTTGTGCTTAGAAATTGCAATTTTTAGTTTCCGCTTGAGGGTCCTATTGTGTAACAAACAGTACGTAGCATATAAATAATTGTAAGAATCAATTGATTATGCATGTTGAAACACCTTTTTCAAAAATTTGTATGCAAATAAGATATGAAAACAGCCACCCAATCTAGTTTGTTCTGTCTTGTGTTAAATTCTGTTGCTACTCATATATACTCATTTCACGAGTAACTCTTTGCATTGTTTGGCCAACCAGAAAAAAATATTTTCTTCTATTGGTTGTTCATTAATGATATTTGTTGTTGTACTCTGACATTGTGCTGTGCTCTTCTCTCTATTTCTGTACATAACATTAACTTCAAGTTCCTGAAATGCATAAGTTCTTTTTCTGTTTCAATTCATAGGTGGTCACAAAAAGTTATAATGAAACAAATGAACAATTCATGCATTCATTTCATTATTTTCATAGGCTTCAAACACAATTCATGTATTCTGAATCATAAGAATATATATATATATATATATCTAACCCACCTTCGTTTTGCTGATGACGTAGTCATTTTTGCAACTAGCCCATCAGAGCTGCAGAGTATGATCCAGGAACTTGCTGACAAGAGTAAAGAAGTGGGATTAAAAATGAACTTTCAGAAGACAAAAGTGATGTTCAATGCTTTTACAAGAAATGAAGATTTATTGATTGATGGAGAAAAGCTGGAGATAACAGACACGTACGTTTATCTTGGACAGCAGATATCAAGTGAGGGTCACATTAGTGAAGAAATTAATCGGCGTACAAAACTTGCCTAGCATAATTTTCAAGAGCAATATGCTATTATGTCTTAAAAGAAAAGTGTTTGATCAATGCATCCTTCCAGTGCTTACGTATGGTGCAGAGACGTGGACCTTAACTAAAAGAGACATACAAAGGCTGCAGACAACTCAAAGTAGCATGGAGAGGTGCATACTTGGTGTAACCAGGAGAGATAAGAAGAGGAACTCGTGGATCCGAAAAATGACAAGAGTGGAAGACATCATGATCAGAGTTAAATCCCTGAAATGGCAATGGGCTGGACATACTGCCAGAAGGACAGATCATCGATGGACAGCCGAAATTTTAGATTGGATTCCAAGGGACAGGAAAAGACCCAGAAGAAGACCACATGGGAGATGGGTGGATGAAATTCGAAAGTATGCAGGGGTGACATGGAGGAGACTGGCACAAGACAGACCGTTGTGGAGGAAACTTGGGGAGACCTTCGTCCAGCAGTGGATTGATAATGGTTGACAATGATGATGATGATGATATATATATATATATATACAGTACTCACAAAAAGTTTGGGATATTATGGTTTCAAAAGGGAAACATGGTGATATGCATATTTAGTGACTACAGGAGATAGGTTATCAGCATAAATTAGCATCATGATGACACATCATGTGGTTGTGTGTGTGTGTGTGTGTGCAAGCTCAGATAAAAGTAGCTTCCGAGAAGTAGAAAACAGGTCGTCTCACTGCTTGGACTACAAGTTTGCTGAATGCATTTCCTTCAGAGTAGGATTAACTTGAAAAGATGTCCAGATGACATTTAAGTATTGACATCAGAAATAGGGCTGTTGACATGTTACATGCAGGTGTACGGCAGATTGATGCAGTTGCTGCCTTAGGAGTTTTGCAAGCTAGCTACACACAAAATTTCTACCGAATGGAAATGCTGCAGATCAAGCAGGATTTTTACCCCCCAAATAAACAGGTGTGTGTGAGGGGAGGGGGTTACTTAAAAAAAACCCCAAAAAAACACCCACTGCAAACGGTTATTTTATTTTTTTTCCAAAGAAACACATGATTTCTTTTCTGGTTAATGCTCTTGTACGTTATGTTTTTGCTCCAAGTAATTCCCAAATATATTTTATGACTTGAGGGCTGTAGAGATAGAATATTCACAATTAAATATTTTATTTTAAGATTTTAAATCTACTGTAGTTTCACTGAGCATTTGGCTTGGCTTCATTAGGACAAATGGAGTGCAAACGTTCAAATCATCGTGACATCATCAGCATTCTGACAGTCACTGCTTTTGGCAAGTTGTTTCCACGTGTTTGAAAGAAATCTAGTAGATGTCATGTCGTTGACAAGCCATGAGCAGTTGCACTAGATGTGGAAAGCTTCTAATATATTAAGCTTGAGAGTCAAATCAGGTTTATCAATAAGCGTAGCATTTAAAAAAAATCTGGTTATTTTCATGACAATGTTGGGCTATAGACGACTTCTTCAGTTCCATAAGTAAGTCATGTGTTCCTTCACATGAAAACTTAAAAGCCCTACGGATCTGTCCTATACATGAAAGTCCACATTCACAAGCGATGTGATAAATTCCCCAGTTATGTCTTCAACGTAGTCTTTTGATCCACAAAAATTTGCCTTCTTTATAGATTTCAAAATAACTTTGAAATTTAAACATTTGAAAGTTCCTAAATTTCTGGACAGCTTTGTCTACAACAAAAGGACAATCTATATCCTGTGTGTGCCACAATTTCTTTAAAAAAAAAAAAAATCATAACTTTTTTTTATTTTTTTGTTTTTGTGTTTACTGACCATGGTGAGCAACTCAATGGGCTATAAGCAGTCGCCTGTCCCTAATTTAGGGTCACTGGTTCCAGAGAAGGAAGAGACCCAGTGCCGTAAGACAAACACAACATCCATGCCTCACCGATATTCGAACCCAACCCACTTGGAAGAACCGAACAGTCATAAGCCAGTGCTTAGGCCACTGCGGCGGCAAAAATCTAGCTTTTTCTGCAAGGAATCCTCTGTAACGCATAGATGTACTGCACGATATACTTGAGTAGAAAACACCAATTTGTTTCCATGACTTTTCTTTATGACTTTTCAACAACATGACACCTACTCGATTTCTTTCAATTGCATGGAGACAATTCACCAAAATCCATGATCATCAACTACCTGATGATGTCACATATGAATGTTTATGCTCCTTTTGTCCTGATGAAGCCGAGCTAAAGGCTCAACAAAACTATAGATCTTAAAATAAATTATTTAATTGTGAATAAATGTTGCTTATTTATTCTATAATTTCACACATGGTTTAATCCTTTAATTCCACTAATATTATATTTACCAACTTGGTTTACTTTCACAGGGTGATCCAGTTGTACTCTACAGAGAGATCTACTGGTAGGAGGGAAAATACTGATCTGAGGGATATAAGCTCAAGTTTTAAAGCTACAGGAGGTTGTACTTAATTTACACTCATCTGTGTTTTGCATAACATCCCTAACTTTCCTAACTAGAGCCATGAATAACCAAACCTGAGTAAAATTTAAAAAGAAAAAAAAATCATTTATGCAATTTCTTTATATAATTCAAATGTTTTGAATGCCCTATTATTTCTTAATGTAAATCACATTCAAAAGTTTGCCCTCATTAGTGCTGGTAATTATGTTTATAAAATTTTATTATGATATACCCCCAAATTTTAATTTATCTTTATATATATTAAGAATCAAGCAAGAAGAAACAAAAAGGGAAGTAAACACTGAAAAACAAGTTACTAGTAAAGTGAAAAGCCAAAATGAGCACAAGCTGCAGTTACAATTAACTGGAATGAAAATTATTAAAAAAAAAAAAGGAAGAGAAAAAAGCTAAACCACTGAAGAAACCTATTGAAAGTGCTGTCATCATGGCATTCAACTTTTTCTGTTTTTTTTTCCGACAGCCAGAAAGACTCCTTTGATTCTCCCCCACCCCCCATCCTTTTTTTTTTTTTTTTTTTTTTGCAGTATGGACCCAAACACAGCAAATAGCTCTAATCTCAACTTCGCATGCTCAGTAGATATGTCACTAACTCACTATTATACGCTATGGTACAAATAAATAGTCCAATATAATAATGATAATTTTACTCACAAAATGACTAATCATACATAGTTGTTTGTGTTATTTACATGCAACTTTCATGTCTGGCTTTACTTTGCAAAAACCTCTTTGCTTCAGAAATTTTTTTGGTGCAATATCGTTTTCAATAGAAATGATGGATAAAGCCGATAGCTGTTCCTGCATCGTTGTAGATCTCAAATAAGTCTTTATCAGCTTTAATTTATTAAAACTTCTTTTCCCGCTTTCTACAGACAGGAATTGCAATATTCGAAAGCAAATCCTACTGTTGGGATAACAATTAACCATATCATACTGGAATATGAAGTTTAGAGCTTCTATTGTAGTAGCTGAGCTGCATTTGCTCATAAGTGCTTGCAAATGCCTCAGCTCTTCAAACAGTTGCTCCCCATCGATATCTTTTTCTTCACTGTCAGCATCCTTAAGGAATTTTTCTAACTGAATACACTTTTCTTTTAAAGAATCCACTGTCAGGCAATTTCTTCAAATTATAAAGGAAACCCGAAGCGTTGAAAAGTTTTTGCAACTGAGTAAATCTTTCCTGAATGGCAAACAATGCGCTATCAATGAGTGGATAGAAAACCATTGATATATATATATGGTTCGCAATCTGTAGGAGCTTTGTGTTGCAGTTTTCATAGTAAAAGTGTTTTTTCCCACTTTACCCTAGGCTGTGGGAATTTGGGATTTATTTCCAAGATGTACATAACAATAAGGCTTGTCACTCAAGCCTTATTGTTATACACTGAGTTGCCACTTTATTATTACCACCCCCTCAGTACTTCGTTGGGCCATCTTTTGCCTTTAATACTACGTCGATGTAGATTCTTCGTGGTATGGACTCCACGAGATGTTGATAGGTGGTTTTTGGAATCTAAGACCATGCTTGATGAATAGCACTTTCCAGGAGTGTGAAATTGCAGGGTTGTGTATCCAGCTGTTTGATGGCTTGTTCAACTTCATCCCACAAATTCTCAATGGGGTTGAGATCTGGAGATTGTGGGGGCCAGCTAAGCAAAGTAAACTAACCGGCATTTTCCTGAAACCAATCCTGTACAATACGAGCACTATGGCAAGATGCATTATCTCGTTGAAAGTAGCCATCGCCATTGGGATAAACCATCCACATGACAGGATGTACTTGGTCTGCAACGATGTTTAGATATGATGTGCCAGTCAGACGTTGATCAACATGAATTAAAGGGCCCAAATCATGCCAGAAAAACATTCCCCAAACCATAACGTTGCCTCCACCAGCTTGAACGGTTGTAGCAATGCATTTGGGGTCCATGCTTTCGTGCTGTTTCCGCCAAATTTTCACTCGGCCATAGGCATGGTGCAACTGAAAACGTGATTCATCGGACCAAATAATTTTTTTCCAATTATCGACTGTCCAATCCTTATGCTCCTGTGCGAAGTGGAGACATTTTCTCTTGTTAACTGCAGACAGCAAAGGTGTTAGAACAGGCCTTCTGCCATATCCCATCCGTGCCGTGTACGGCGAACAGTGCGTGCACAGATCATTTGACGGGATCCTTGATTAAGATGGTCTGTAATTGCTGCACTGTTGCCTATTACCAGTCTGGACACTCCGGTCCGCCCGAGCAGTCACTAGTCGATGACGACCACACGTTGCACGTAGAGACCCAGTTTTTTGGCTGACAGTCCAGTCTTTAAACACTTTAACAACAGTGGCTCTGGAACATTTCATGAATGCAGCGGTTTCAGTGATACTCGCTCCATGGCTCCGAGCTCTTACAATCGTCCCACGTTGAAAGTCCGTCAAATTGCATTTTTTACCCATCTCGTCACCCAAAAACCACTTCTACTACTGTCGCAAGCACTAAGCTTTCCCTTTTTATACTAGCCTCGCCCTCTGGCGGCAACAGCGTGCAGCCATAGCTCATTTGCTTAAAACTGTCAGGTAGTCATAATAAAGTGGCCACTCAGTGTATATAAAAATGTCAACAAACATCAGGAACGAACAGAAAAAAAAAAGGTTCATTTTTCCCCCCTGAAAACCCAAATGCGTAAAAAAGCAGCAGAGAAGAATTCTCAGAAAAAAAACCGCACAAGAATTGAAAATGCTTCTTGTTGTTGTTGGTATATATATAGGAACTCTGCATGTGTCAGAGAAACAACAAAGGAGTATTCAGCTTTCATTTTTGTGGCAAATACAGACTAGCTCATAAAAGAAAAAAAGTTAGCGGATAATTTTACTATGTAAGAAAATGTATGGGCATCCCTTCCATTTGGTGGCTGCCTACCTGGCCGGTAAATATGTATATTAGCGTCCTAAATTATTTCGTCGGAAAAATGTCAGTACCTCGAAAAAGTGTGACGTAAAGATTTTAGAGTATGGAAATTAATGGCAAATGGTGCAGAAATTTCATATTTTAAATGTGTTTTAAAGATTTTCTATCATAATATTGAACTGTGAGTGATGCTGTGAAGAGACGCTGCGGTAGGCCTAATGTATCGCCAGAGGTGCATTCAAATAAAATGTTACTGCATACACAACCATTGAAACAGAAAACTTGCTGCAAACCCGCAAATCACGATAACAATGGAACGAGATAATTTAAAGAAAAATTAATATAACAGTAAATAATTATTAGAGCATTACAGATTCCAAAGAGGGCAAAAGGACATTACGACTGAATCCGCAAAAATGTGTGTAAAATGGACCTTAAGGCCAAAACTTAAAAATTTTTGGACTATGAACCTCATAAAAACAAGAGACTAATTTTTATATCAAGAAAAGCAGTTCTGTTAATGAACCTTCAAAAATTATATATAGCATCTTTAACAACTTAATTCAAAAATAGTACTTATAAAATATATAAGGAAAATATTTTATTTTAATAACTGGCAACTGCAAGAGTAACCTGGCAATAAAATAAAAAAAATCTTTCTGTGTAAATGAAACTTTTGTTACAGTTCCTATATATTGAGAACAGGCCTTGATAAAATCAAGAGGCCAGAAACTTCTGCAAAAACAAAATAACTCTATCGGAAGATGTGAAAAATAGTTGAACATTCTCATGTTAAGATAGAATCAAATATATTAATCTTAGTAAAACCTTAAGTGTTTTAATTGCTGTAATAACATTTTTATTTTTTTAATCTACAAGCAAAAACTATCTGCAAAATCTGCTAATAATTTGCAAACTATCCACGTATGGCGTACGCGTGTACGTCTATATTGTGTGACTCTGCGCATCGCTACGGCGACGATGTGAAGCTTAGCTTCATTGAAAGGAAGATTCGCTGCAGCGTTTAATTCACGCGCGGACGACTACAAGTCCAAGCGTGTATTTTGTTACCACGAGAGCGAGCCGTGTTATACTCATACGCTACACAATATAGTTCGTTCATGTTTTGTCATTGTTTTTAAAGCGATGTTGAGAAATTTTTCGTTCTTTCGCATACTCATGGTATGCGAAAGAACGTAGAAAAGCATGTTAGAAAGTACTAACATGCTTTTCTATGTTGTATAGGAAACTGGGGAACTATAACTTTCGGTTCTGGTTTGAACAGCTTCCATTCATAGCTGATTTGCTGTGTCACTGCACTTTTGGTTCTCCTGTGTTAATAGCTTTTTCGCAGGTCAGTTTCTATCTTACTCATACATATCTTTTGCAAATCGAAGAGTTTTTTTCCCAGTTTTTCCTGCCAACAACATACAGGATACAACAAAATAAAGGGTGGATGCTGTGGACCTATTTTCTGTAGCGTATCACTACATTTATACATTTATTGCTCTCCTGCCAACAACATAACCTCTTTCTCTTGTACTCTTCCGCCCATCATTTTGGTACAGCAAGAAACCTTCCTTTTAAAGGACCAAAGCTTCACATTCTTTGCCGGAGCAATACATTAGGCCTACCGCAGCTTTTCTTTACAGCGTCAGACTCACAGGTCAATATTACGAAAAAAGTATATCTTTAAAACACATTTAAAATATGCAATTTTTGCACCATTTGACATTAATTTCCATACACTAAAATCTGTACATCGCACTTTTTCCAGGTACTAAAATTTTTTCAACGAAATAATTTAGGATGCTAATCTACACATTTACCACCTGGCCTACCTACCCCTTGGACCGGCCCTGGCTGGAAAACCACAAGATCGAATCCATACAGCTACCTCAGGTCCGACCTTAATACTACTAAGAAAATTTGGGAATCTATACAGCAACGTTTAGATAACCGCATTCCATACCCCAGTATACTGGCAGACCTCTGTAATGTGTTGACTAATCTGGGACTAACTGCACCAAACACTAATCACTGCAAGTATGCTTCGTAGGTGTTAAGACGTTCTTCGACACATAGGTAGTGTTACTGGATACTGAAATCCAGAGGTTTGGACATTCTCTGAATATACACTTTTGTCTATATTGTGGTACTACTTGTTGTGAGCAGAAATTGCCCATTGAATTGTTTTTGCAAACACACTCTGGCGTTTATGTTACGTGGCTTCACTTCATGCAATATCCCTAACTTTTTGTGACCAGTATATATATATACATACATACATTGCTGAAAAAATGTGTACAATCAAACTGTGACAGTTTGTACGGCTTTTCTACACAGCGTAGCTACGTGATCCAGCCTTTAATCTGTTGCCCTTAACGATCTGATAATAGAAGAGATCCATAATTCAGAGAAAGGCTAATTAGGAAGCACTGGCCTAGTCGGAAAAGTATTAATCCGACAGTGAATAGAAATATTGGTTTGTGGCTCTCTAATTTAATTGCTTAGAAAAGATTATTCATTCAGAGAAATCTGAAGATACAGACTCAACTAGCAAATACAAAAATTGGTCTATTACTCTTGCCATTTGGGAACAAACAGCTACAAAATTCAAAGTGAACATTAAATTCAAAACCAGTAGCACCAAAAGTAAACAGCTATCAAGATGGTTTTGAAGCATTACAGAAACAAAGGAGCAATGATATGTGTTCAAAAATAATATTGTTGAGAGAAAATTAATTCAAATTAGAAAAAAATCCTCATAAAACTATACTTCCAACCAAAGTAGTAGAATGTAAAAGTAAGTGTGCACGCCGATAGTTTTCAAATTATTAGCAGATTTTGCCAATATGGGCACATTTGGACGTTTGTGGCCTCTAGATTTTATCAAGGCCTGTTTCTCAGTACATAGGAACTGTATCAAAAGTTTCCTTTACACAGAAGGAATTTAAATTTTATTGCCAGGTTCCTCTTGCAGCAACTAGTTATTAAATTAAAATCTTTTCCTTAAGTAATTTGTAAGTCGACAGTATTTTTTTTTTTTTTTTATTGGAGGTTTAACGACCACCGTGAGCAACTCAATGGGCTATAAGCAGTCGCCCGTCCCTAATTTAGGGTCACTGGTTCTAGGGAAAGGGAGGAAGCCAGTGCTGCAAGACAAACACAACATCCATGCCTCACCGAGATTCGAACCCGGACCCCGTTCGGACGAATGATCAGAGGCCATCGCGGGGGGCAGCACAGTAATTTTTGAACTAAGCTGTTGAAAATACTATTTATAATTTTTAAAGGTTCATTAATGGAACTGTTTTCTGGGTATAAAATGTTTCTTTTAATTCTCTTGTTTTTATGAGGTTCATAATCCAATATTTTGCCATAAAGGTCAATATCACACACATATTCAATTGTATTTTGCCGTCATCGGAATTTGTAATGTCCTAATAATTATTTTTTTATTGTTTCTTTAAATTATCTTATATTGTCATCGTGATATGCGGGTTTGCAGCAAGTTTTGTTTCAATGGTTGTGTTCACAGATACATTTTATTTTTATACAACTCTGCTTCCAACTTCTCCCACCCCTGCATTCCTGAAATTTGAACAAAAATTTTGTAAACTGTAACTGGAAAAGCAAAGCAACTGGCCACCTTGCCTGTGACAGGTTCAATAGCATTCCTCTGCTTCATTATTTGATAGGCACAACTCTGATATGTGGAAGGGGGAGATGGGCACATTTGAATGTAAGTGTGTACTCCCACAGTCTAACAAAATGTTGCATTGGATATTTGTATATATTCCATTTGGATACAGATACATGATTTCAGTAAGCTTAATTCACATCTGGTATAAAACGTGCATTTAAAAAAAAAATAAAGTTAAATTTTTGCGTGCCTTACGTAGACTTTGAATTGTGACTGACAATATACTTCTTGGCCACAGGACTCTGTACAGGGTGGGTTTTGAATTTTTTTCAACCTTGAAGCTTTCTGGATTTAATAAGAATCTCCCCAACAGCTTATTCCGTTTGTTACTCTACACACAATATATTTCTTGCAAAAAAACTGGCTGAATGAGCCCTAAGAAATGCTGATCTAATATATGATAACAGTAATATAGAGTATCCTTTATAACTAACATAATAATAAGCTGCGTTTGTAACGTTTGCTACACGGAAGCACATTTGAGTAATTAAGTATAAATTCAATACTCTCTAAACATTTGAAGAATTAGAATTTCTTTTACAACTAGCTGCATTAGTTATTTAAAAATCTAACCAAATATTCAGTAGCTCATAAAAATGAAAAGGTCTAAAATTTCGTTTCCTTGAAATATATTTTTGTTACTCTTTCACGAAAATACAAAATTAAAAACGAATCAGCAGTGTTTGGATCCGAAAATCTAACAAATTCTTTACTACTCCTAATTTAAAATGCAGTCGATGATATATATACCTGTTAAGAAAATACATGTGTTCACGTGTTAAGCCTACCTCCACATGTTACGAAACGAATACATGAATGTCTTCATATGTAACGAAACGAATACATGAATGTCTTCACGTGTTACGGGAATCTCCACGAGTTACGAAGCGAATACATGAATTGTTTTCGAAATCGAAGCCTATGATTTGAAACAGGAAAAGAACTTACCTTTTAAGAACGATAAAATCCATCGATTAGGCATGCAGCTCTGGACGATCGAGCTCAGCCTTGCCATAACTCACCGTCCGTAGTACAAGTGACGTAACAGCAGGTTAGAGAACGACGCAGCCGCAGACCAGAAGCTGCTTTAAAACCAATGGAATAAAATCTTCTAGTCGAATAAGCAAAAAAAAAGGAGGAATTCAATAATCTTTATCAATTATACACAAGCTTACTGTTTTATCAACAGTATCATTTTGTTCTTTTTTGCCTGAATGTAATGTCACGCCAAAGATTAGCTGTGACCTTGCTAACATGACGAAAATGCAACGTTTAGCAAACGTAATGAATGTGACAAAATCGCAACTGTAACGAATGTAACATTTAACAAACGTTTATCAAACGTAGTCTTTGTACGGAAGACCAAATATCAACTTTTGCAACCGAAATGCGACGTCTTTTAAACGTCACGTGCTACTTGGGATTATTTCATTTTTAGCACTTCTTTTGAAATAAAAAAAAAGGCCATGCTAATATTATTTTTCCTTTGCAATGGAAAGTAGAGATGGGCTTCACAGAGAGGTGTCGTAACTATTTCTATGAACGGGGTCAAGATATCAGGATAAGTATTTTGGTTAGATTATAAAATGTACTGTGCTGTTCTACATGATGTGGTGAGCAGTGACGTCATTTGAATATGTTACATATAAAACGATTATGTCGATAAAATCTATATTAATATAAAACTTCAACTTTATACTACAGGGGTGTTTTATATAAAATATTTTACTCATAATATCAGCGATATTGAACTATACTGACTTGGACGCCTCCATATTAGTGGGAATTCCACAAACCTAGACTTACGTTACTCATGAAACAACATGTGTATACAAATTTATCTCATTCCTTTCTCACGCTCCCCTTTCTTTTTTTTTTTTTTTATTTAAAGATGACTGATTGTTAAGAAGACCACATGGGAGATGGATGGATGAAATTCGAAAGCAGGCCTGAGTAACATGGAGGAGACAGCCTCAAGACACAGTTGTGGAAGAAATTTCGGGAAACCTTCATCCAGCAGTGGATAGATGAAGGTTGACAATGATGATGACGCAAAATTGTGTCCCTAGAGAGCGTAAGCGCATATATATATATATATATATACAGTGAAACCCCAATTTTACGCTTTTCAGCGGACCAGCATAAAAAGTCGTACGATGCGGGAAATCGTAAAACCGAGGTCGAGGTAAAACATGCTTTACACGCATGTGTATAAAGAATAGAAACACAATGTACACCAGTAGTATTATACTAGTGCGTAGTATGTATTGTAAACACATTTATGTAAGAACCAAAAATGCAGTATAACTACGTACGTACTTTCATTACGGGATGTTGGTTTGGAAAAAATCGGTATTTTCCATTTGCTTTCTATTTTTAGTGTTCAGCTGAAGCAAAGCTTTCTAAATAATTGAAAGGCTTTGCAAGTGTTTTTACAGTCAGTGTTTTTGCAGTGTTTTTAAGGTTTTGTAAGTATTTTTACAAATGTCTTTACAGTCTGAGGAATGCAGGACTGCCCTAACTGGGCGTCACGTCCTTTTGACAAATTCTGGAGTGAAAGAACTGGTTTAAGGCAGCCTGGTCGTGAGATTTTCCTGAGGAATGTGGCAAGAGGAGGAAGAGCCGGTTTAAAACAATCTTATATGTACGGAAACCAAGAAGGACACGAAATTAGAAGAAAATCAGGTTGGGCACCAAAAATATTTTAAACTACGTTTAATGCGGAAAATCGTGTGAATGGAAAAACGTATAACACAGGGAAATATATAGGAGAATCATCGGGACTTCAGAAAAACATCGCTCAAAATGGAAAAACGGAAAATGCGGGGACGTACAATCGGGGTTTCACTGTATATGTACACAAGTCTATATTCTCGTATACATATATACTGTATCTCCTTGCGCTCTCTAATGACAAAATTGTCTGTAAAGGAATTTTGTAAATTTTATGTAAAATATTCTTCATCAGGAAAACTGCCTGTCGAAAAAAAAATCAAATTTCAGATATTAGAAGCAGAGATTTTGCAATCTATTACGCCCCTTGCGTAAAACATGTGCATTCTTATCAGCAGTAAAAAGGTGCAAAACGTTTCCCGTCGTGAGCGTTATCCGACTGAAAAGGATTTTTTTTTAATCGAATTTTTAAGAGCGTGGATACAGGCTGCAATTAAAGCATAAACGAAAGTACGGATATGCACTTACACCCTTTAGTGACGAAATTGTTCTTTACAAAAATTTTAAAACTATATGAAGAAATGTCTTCACCACGAACTCTATCCCACACAAAAACTAATTTTCTAATGGGGCATTTACAAGCTTCGATATTGGGGAAAATGTGGTATTCCTTTACGTATTCTAGCAGAAATTTGCGTAATCTGAGAAAGAAATTGTAAACAAAACTGCATCCGTTCTGTAGTTCTCAGATTGAACTTCCGTAGACCAGTCCATCAAGTACTTCTGGAAGAGTTTTGCACGGCGATGTGTCAGTACGCTGGACGCATCACTCCCATTGAAACTCCGCCTAGGGAAAAATTCCGATAATAGATCCTGAAAATGATGAACTGTTTTGCCTAATTACTGGTGCCGGGACTTTTCCTCAGGCGCAGATGTACTGGGAGTTATGCGTCCAGCGAACAGGTATGTATAGTACAAAAAACTTCCAGAACTACTTCATGGTTTGGTCTGCGGAAAGGCTACGAATATTTTCTAGCTACACACAGATATGTAAATAATAAATTTAAATAAATTTCATTCTAAATGAATGCACATAAAATAATAAACAATTGAGTTTCATTTACCTGTTTCTCCGATGAAATGTCAAAAAATTAAGCAACCGAGAAACTGCCTTGTGAAAATGGTTGCTTCTGGCTAAGCTATTGCTATGAAAACAGAACTTTAACGGTGGCGTATTCTCTGGTCAGATATCGTTGCCAGATTCCCTGAAAATCTCAGAAACACAAGATATGTGGTTATACTTCCGGCCGTATGCCATGAAGTATAACCACAGATCAAAAAGATATGTATAGGAAACCACATATTTGTATTTTTTATTTTTATAAAGTAGTAATTTTCATTTCCTGGTTAAGGAGTAACTTTCTTAAGAAAAACATTTATTGTTTCTTCAGTTTGTCCGACTTCGTTTATTGGATATCTGAAGCCAGACTTTTAAGCTTTTTAAAGAGAGACATAGAGAGGCTTACTGATTATAATTATAATTCCGAGGTATTTAGCCTTAGTTTTCCACGGAATTGGTTGATCAACGCCAAACGTAGTATTCATGTATATTACATTTTCTTGTATATATCTTCATGGTTGAGGAGGATGTCTCCAGAAAAATATTGTTTAGAATTTCAAAGGATTTATACCGTTCCACGTTGCAATTTGGGATTTTGAGGAGATGGAATGCCGTCAGCTAAAAAATCAGTGCAGACACAGATCATCACGTGGATCAAACATCCCAAGTAGCACAAAAACGTTTGTAAAACGTTTTAAAACCAGTTCGGCGAGACGTTGAAAAACGTCACAATATTACGTTTATAAAACGCTAATACGTCTCGTTGATTCAATGGTTTTTCAACCGTTGTTATAACGTTGTAGCACTGTTTTTAAGACGTTTAGATGACGTTATTTAAACGTCATATTCCTTCCATTATGACGTTTAGAAACGGTTGTTAAAACCGTTTCAGCAACGTTTGAATGACGTTATTTAACCGTCATATTCCTTCCCTTATTACGTTTAGAAACGGTTTTAACAACCGTTTAGCAACGTTTGAATGACGTTATTTAAACGTCATATTCCTTCCATTATGACGTTGAGAAACGTTTTTAAGAATGTTTAGCAACGTTTAAATGACGTTATTTAAACGTCATATTCCCTCTTTATTACGTCGAGAAACGGTTTTAACAGCCGTTTAGCGACGTTTTATTTTCGATTTTACAACGTATTTGTCCTTTCTGTATTACGTTTAGTAAATGTAACAGCAACGGTTAATCAACGTCTAAATTTCCTCTATTAAACGTTGCTGTCCTTTGTGTATTACGTCAAACGTCGCAAAAAATGTTACCACAACCTTTTATCGAAGGTTATATTCCAGTTTCAAGACTTTTTTTTTTTGGCTTTACGTGTGCCGTTGCAAAACGTTAGAACGTTTCTATTTCGTTCTTGGGTCATTCCGTATCGACTCAACACAACGACTTGACTATCTCAGATTTTAATGAAATTTGGTACATAGGTGGCCTCTATAGATTAAGAAAAATACCAAATTTCATCGTCACATACCACCGGTTTTGAAAATACAGTTATAAAAAGTATTAAAAACACCCCAAAATCGGAAGATTGATGGGTTTTTAAATTGTGATTGCAGCTCCCCTAATTAAGATAGAGAGATGGGAAAGGTATCTTTTTGTAGTATTGTTTATGCTATTTTATTTGATGTACAACACCATAGGGGTTAATATTTAAAAAAATTCAAATTTTAAAATTAAAATTTTGAATTTTTCAAAATGTGACGCTCCAAAAAATTCGAATTTTTTTTAAAACAATCTTTATATGTTTGGCATTTGATTACATGAGTTGTAACTTGGGATGATAATGGGTTTACTTAAAAAGCTATATTCAAATTTAGCCTAACAAGAGTTTAATGAAAAAAAATAAATAAATAAAAAAACATGTAATCTGAAAATTAATTTGGGCTAAATCTTTAAAAAGTTTCATTAATAACAATAGATATAGTATTTTTGTTATTTAAAACCATTTATTTAAACAATGTTTTATTTTTAATTAATTTGTTTAAAATCTGAGTCACATGGGCTTAAAAATTTTATTAATTTCATTATTCAGAATTTGTAATAATTCCCAATACAATATAAAAAAATAAAGACTGTGCAGTTATACTGTAGGCTACATTTTGTTTTGGACAAAACTCTGCATGTTCCGACTTAAAAAACTGATTCTGTTGTTTAGATCATTGGTAACAAGACCCAACAAGCAGCAACTTGCATTCCTACCTTGCAGACCTGTCTGCTTTAGGTTTTGATGGTGATCAGATGTGTTTCTCAGTCTGCTTTAGGTTTTGATGGTGATCAGATGTGTTTCTCAGTCTGCTTTAGGTTTTGATGGTGATCATGTGTTTCTTGCAGTGAAAGTGATGTGTTTGAAAACTTTTGTGGTTGAAAACTTTAAATTGAATAAAGTACATCCTTTTCAGTTTTGAAACTAGACTTTTATAAATTGAAGCTGTGCAGGATTTTTTTAGGAAAAATAAAAAGAACAGGTAATGGGAGGCAATTATTTTACTATTTTAATTTTACATTTTATGCACAAATAATCAACAATGGAAAGTACAAGATATGCATTAATACAATGTTTCAATCCATATAGAAATGTGACAGACTGGATGTTGGAAAATTTTGATGACTTATTATCAAAGGAGACTAAAATTTGTGATTCTTGCAGAAAGCAGTTGAAAACTTTAATAATCAGTCAAGAAGCAAATGAAACCTGTGCTGATGAGAAAATGGATGAAAATTTTGCATCTATGTCAGAAGTAATTGAAACACTGAATACTTCGCTCCATGAATTGGGTGAATCAGCTGTCAATAAGAAAAAGCTAAAATCTAAATGTTATGCTTCAACCAAAATTCAAAAAATCAGTTCTGCTATGAAACGGAAGCTTTTTACAAATATTCAAGAATCATCTGATGATGAGGATGAAATACTTCACGACTCTCTTATGGACAATCTTAAAAGTAATTTTTTCTAACTGCACTAGAGATAAACAGTTGATGATTTTGACTTGCTTACCAGAGTCATGGAGTGTTAGGAAAATCATGTAAGAATTCAATGCTCCTAATTATATGGTAAGACAATAAAAAAAAAATTCTGAAGGAGAAAGGAATTTTGGAAAGCCTTAATAGAAAACCAGGTAAGTCTCTCTCTTCTGAAGTAGTTGTAGTATGATCGTTTTACCAAAGTGATGAAATTAGTCGGGTTTTACCTGGAATGAAAGATTGTGTTTCTGTTAGGACTGAAAACGGAGATCAAGTTTGTCAAACAGGCTGATTTTATGTACTTTGACAATTTGCAAGCACGAAAGTCAGTTTTTCCAAATTCGCAGAGCTCAGACCAAAAAACCGTGTCCTGGTAGGGTCTAGTGGTACTCATACGGTATGTGTTTGCACCACACACCAAAATGTAAAACTGATGATGGGAAATGCAAGAATTGGTTCACTAACAAATGGACAATTATCTTCCTACAAACATTGTCTTGCAAGAGTAATATGCAACCCTACTTCCATAGATTGTCATTTGGGGAAGTGTCCCACCTGTTCTGGGAACACGGTTTTGAGAACTTGGTTGAAAAACTAACTTTTCGCCAATGGATTACAGTTGATAGATGCAACTTGGAGACATTAGAAAAATCAACTTCAAATTTTATTGATTTGTTTTGCGAAAAACTGTCTGCTTTGGTCAGACATGACTTCATTGCTAAGCAGCAAAGCTCTTTTATGAATAGTAGTACTAAGGAAAACCTCAAGGACTCAGAATTTCTCATCATTTGTGATTTTGCTAAAAATTATAGTTTTCTTCTTCAAGATGAAGCCCAGAGCTATCACTGGACCAGTGGGCAAGTAACAGTCCACCCATTTGTCATCTATTACAAAACAGAAAAGACTGAACATGCAAGTTTTGTAGTAATTTCTGAATGTTTAGAGCACAACACAATTACACTGTACTGCTTCCAAAAAAAAAAAAAACCTTATTAACTTCTTGAAAAGTAAGTTTGGTGACAACAGCGTCAAAAAAATGTACTATTTCTCTGATGGGTCTGCAGCCCAGTGCAAAAATCGGAAATTTTTTCACAAACTTTTATGTTTCCATCAAGATGACTTCAACATTGATGCTGAATGGCATTTTTCAGCAACAGCACACGGGAAGGGGCCATGTGATGGCGTTGGTGGAACGGTGAAAAGGTTAGCTGCCCAAGCCAGCTTACAACGCCCTTACGAGAATCAAATTCAAACACCATTTCAGTTGTACGAATCGGCAATTCAGAACATTTTTGTGGCAAACTTTACATATGTAAGTCAAGAAGAATACATAGAAACAGACCAATTTTTGGAAAATCGCCTAAGCAAGTCTCTAACAATACAAGGTACCCAGAAACTTCATGCTTTTATTCCTATCCCATTGAGTAATTCAAAAATAAAAGTGAAGATGTTCTCAGAATCAAACGAGTCAGCTACTGAAAAAGTATCAGCATTACAAGACAGACTGCAAATAACAGAAATGAGTGGTTACATAACCATAATCTATGAAAACAACTGGTGGGTAGCGTATGTTCTACCAAAAGAAGAGAGTGAGAATGAAGTTAAGGTCTCATTTTTACATCCAGCTGGTCCATCTACATCCTTTTCCTACCCTAGCCCACAAGATGTATTATAGCTTCCTGTAAGTTACCTCTTGTGTAAAGTAAATCCTTTGACTCCGACAGGAAGACTCTACAATCTCTCTGAAACAGAAATACACCAAACTATTGAAGCTTTTAAAGACTATATCAAGGATCTACACATGTGATTTCACTTCAAAACAATGATGCAACTTTTTTTTTAATTTTAGAAGATTCTGCTTTAAATGACGATCTAAGTTTAAGATTAGGAATATAATTTGCATAAATGTAAACAATTCAATGCCATATGTTATTATTATTTTGATGTGTTTCTTGAGCAGTAATTGAAATTACTTTTTAAAGTCTGTTTATTTATTTTTTGTATTGAATTGTGAATTATTACAAATTCTGAATAATTAAATTAATAAAATTTTTAAACCCATGTAGTCTCAGATTTTAAACAAATCAATTAAAAATAAAACATTGTTTAAATAAATAGTTTTAAATAACAAAAATACTATATCTATTGTTATTAATGAAACTTTTTGAGATTTAGCCCAAATTTATTTTCAGTTTACATGTTTTTTTCATTTTTTTTCATTAAACTCTTGTGTTAGGCTAAATTTGAATATAGCTTTTTAAGTAAACCCATTATCATCCCAAGTTACAACTCACGTAATCAAATACCAAACACATAGATTGTTTTAAAAAATTTCAAATATTTTGGTGTCGCATTTTGAAAAATTCAAACTTTTAATTTTTTTAATCTTAACCCCTATGGTGTTTGTTGTACATCAAATAAAAGAGCATAAAAAATACTACAAAAAGATACCTTTCCCATCTCTATCTTAATTAGGGGAGCTGCAATCATAATTTAAAAACATATCAATTTTCTGATTTTGGGGTGTTTTTGGACATTTTATATAGCTGTATTTTCAAAACCGGTGGCTATATGACGATGAAATTTGATATTTTTCTTAATCTATACAGAGGCCACCTATGTACCAAATTTCATTAAAATCTGAGATGGTGAGATAAAAATGCCTTCAAATTGTGTTGAGTTGATACGGAATCACTCTTCAAATCTTTTACTTTGCATATTACATTGAAAACAAACGTTTCCATAACGTAGCAAAACCGTTTAAACGACGTTTCCATAACGTAGCAAAACCGTTTTAGTAACGTTTGTGCTCCGTAAGAGGGACGTACGGTAATGCTTATCTTAAAGCTGCCATGATAATCTGTTGTATACAGTCTTGTTACCTAGTCTACAAAAATTTGGGGGTAAATAAATGAAGTTCTTAGCTAACCTAAAAAATCATTTTCATCATATCATAAAATATCATTTTCATCATATTAAGGCCCCTTCACAAAACTTTTCTTGTTCCTAATAGTTATTTTACTATCACTTATTTTTGTTGAAGCTTTATAAGGGATGACTTTGTCAGGAAAGTAATGTTATAAAAAAGAAAGCATTTCTATCACAGTTGCTAGTGCAACACAATCTCTCACCATTATACAGAGTGTCCAAGAATTATTAAACACATTACAAAATTATGTACAAAAAAAAAAAACTATGAGCATTGTCTGTTTTTCTATGTCACATATTACTAACACGGTTCCTATATTTTTGTATTGCAGAATTGTTAATCCCAGAATCCGATAGATGGCGCTAGGTGTGGCCTGATGAGGAATTTATGAGAAATGCGCAATCAGTAGTCATGTCATCCATACAGCAGAAGGCGATGTGTGTGTTATGGTTTGCGGAATTAAAGTCTGTCATTAAAGTTAAAAGACGGTACCGTTTAGAGTATGGTTGTAATCCTGCGTCAACAAATTCAACTAAGCGGTGAATGAAACAGTTTAAAGAAACTGGCAATGTGGAACATCGTGGAGGAACCGGTAGGCCTAGCGTCAGAGGTGAGATGGTTGACCAAGCTATGAAAGTTTCCGACAAAGCCCCAGGAAATCTGTTCATAAAGCAAGCAGAGAACTGTGCATTCCGAAATAGACAGTTCATGATATCTTGCACAAGAAATTAGTTTCATGCTTATAAAATTCAAATAGTGCAAAAGATGCATGCAAATAATCACACTCTGCAATACGATTTTGCTGTGGATATGCTGAATCAAGTGGGAAACGATAAAAACTTTCTAAGTACTGTAATTTTTAGTGATTAATCCACATTTCATGTATGAGGTATTGTTTCACTTCGTAAACTATGTTTTGTTTGGATATGGGGCAGTGAACCGCCTCATGCTGCTATTGAACTGGAACGTGATTCTCCAAAAGTTAATGTGTGGTGCGCCCTATAAAAAAGAGAAGTGATTGGCCCTTTCTTCTGTGAAAAAAACCATAAATGGTGACATTTACTTGGATATGTTAGAAAATTTCCCTATACCCCAGATCAAAAGATATGACGTCGTTTTCCAACAAGACTGCATGCCTTTGCATTGGTCAATGTGTGTACGTAAGTGCCTAAATGAGCATTTCTCCGACAGATGGATTGGGCGTGGTGGTCCCATTCCGTAGCTCCTCGCTCCCCAGATCTAACTCCATTGGATTATTTCATGTGGGGTTATGTGAAGGATTGTGCCTATCAGACACCTTGTACTAATTTGCAGGAACTGAAGCAGCATATCACAGCTGCTATTAATTCCATATCTTTTCAGATGCTTGGCAATACATGGCATGAAATTGAGTATCGCTTGGACGTACTACGAGCAACCAAGGGATCTTACATCGAAATTTATTAACATGTGTAGTTACATTGTAAGTTAGTACAGTCAGTTTCTTTCTATCTGTTTAATGTTTTGTTTTACATGATTTTGTACTGTGTCCAATAATTCTCGGACACCCTGTATATTTATTGTTCACAAGGTATACGACTTCACAAACTATGTTTTGACTCAGGTCCATTTCACTGGCTTCGTTGTGGCTGTTGCAATTTTCTTGAAAATTCAGTTGCTCATATTTAACTGAACATAAAGTAGACATTTTAATACCACTAACATCTAAGTTATTGCAACATAAAACTGAGTCAGTTGTGTTGTTCATTTAAGAGTTTTTCGGACACATCTGAAATTTAGCTGATAGATTATTAGAAATGTGAGGTGAAATAATGCTGGGAGATAAATCAAGTAGTACTTTCACAGCTTTGTTTTTAATTTTTCTTTTAAGTGTAGCTAAAGGCTATCTGTGTTTCTGCTGCAGATCTGTGTATTTATATCTCAGTTTACGTTTCTTTATCATTTTTTCTGTATTTTTACAGAGGAGCCTTTTATTTTGGTATGTTAGTTGCTTTGTATTTTTTCAACCCATGTGTATTTGGTTCTTAATCTTTTTTCACTAGTTTGCAAATTTAGACTTAATTTTTGGTTATAATTGTCTTAGTATTTCAGGAAGTTTGTTTAGTGTAATGTCCCTAGTTTATATCTTGTGCTTAGAAATTGCAATTTTTAGTTTCCGCTTGAGGGTCCTATTGTGTAACAAACAGTACGTAGCATATAAATAATTGTAAGAATCAATTGATTATGCATGTTGAAACACCTTTTTCAAAAATTTGTATGCAAATAAGATATGAAAACAGCCACCCAATCTAGTTTGTTCTGTCTTGGGTTAAATTCTGTTGCTACTCATATATACTCATTTCACGAGTAACTCTTTGCATTGTTTGGCCAACCAGAAAAAAATATTTTCTTCTATTGGTTGTTCATTAATGATATTTGTTGTTGTACTCTGACATTGTGCTGTGCTCTTCTCTCTATTTCTGTACATAACATTAACTTCAAGTTCCTAAAATGCATAAGTTCTTTTTCTGTTTCAATTCATAGGTGGTCACAAAAAGTTATAATGAAACAAATGAACAATTCATGCATTCATTTCATTATTTTCATAGGCTTCAAACACAATTCATGTATTCTGAATCATAAGAATATATATATATATATATCTAACCCACCTTCGTTTTGCTGATGACGTAGTCATTTTTGCAACTAGCCCATCAGAGCTGCAGAGTATGATCCAGGAACTTGCTGACAAGAGTAAAGAAGTGGGATTAAAAATGAACTTTCAGAAGACAAAAGTGATGTTCAATGCTTTTACAAGAAATGAAGATTTATTGATTGATGGAGAAAAGCTGGAGATAACAGACACGTACGTTTATCTTGGACAGCAGATATCAAGTGAGGGTCACATTAGTGAAGAAATTAATCGGCGTACAAAACTTGCCTGGAGAGCTTTTGGAAGAAACAGCATAATTTTCAAGAGCAATATGCTATTATGTCTTAAAAGAAAAGTGTTTGATCAATGCATCCTTCCAGTGCTTACGTATGGTGCAGAGACGTGGACCTTAACTAAAAGAGACATACAAAGGCTGCAGACAACTCAAAGTAGCATGGAGAGGTGCATACTTGGTGTAACCAGGAGAGATAAGAAGAGGAACTCGTGGATCCGAAAAATGACAAGAGTGGAAGACATCATGATCAGAGTTAAATCCCTGAAATGGCAATGGGCTGGACATACTGCCAGAAGGACAGATCATCGATGGACAGCCGAAATTTTAGATTGGATTCCAAGGGACAGGAAAAGACCCAGAAGAAGACCACATGGGAGATGGGTGGATGAAATTCGAAAGTATGCAGGGGTGACATGGAGGAGACTGGCACAAGACAGACCGTTGTGGAGGAAACTTGGGGAGACCTTCGTCCAGCAGTGGATTGATAATGGTTGACAATGATGATGATGATGATGATATATATATATATACAGTACTCACAAAAAGTTTGGGATATTATGGTTTCAAAAGGGAAACATGGTGATATGCATATTTAGTGACTACAGGAGATAGGTTATCAGCATAAATTAGCATCATGATGACACATCATGTGGTTGGTGTGTGTGTGCAAGCTCAGATAAAAGTAGCTTCCGAGAAGTAGAAAACAGGTCGTCTCACTGCTTGGACTACAAGTTTGCTGAATGCATTTCCTTCAGAGTAGGATTAACTTGAAAAGATGTCCAGATGACATTTAAGTATTGACATCAGAAATAGGGCTGTTGACATGTTACATGCAGGTGTACGGCAGATTGATGCAGTTGCTGCCTTAGGAGTTTTGCAAGCTAGCTACACACAAAATTTCTACCGAATGGAAATGCTGCAGATCAAGCAGGATTTTTACCCCCCCCCCAAATAAACAGGTGTGTGTGTGTGGGGGGGGGGGGTTACTTAAAAAAACCCCAAAAAAACACCCACTGCAAACGGTTATTTTATTTTTTTCCAAAGAAACACATGATTTCTTTTCTGGTTAATGCTCTTGTACGTTATGTTTTTGCTCCAAGTAATTCCCAAATATATTTTATGACTTGAGGGCTGTAGAGATAGAATATTCACAATTAAATATTTTATTTTAAGATTTTAAATCTACTGTAGTTTCACTGAGCATTTGGCTTGGCTTCATTAGGACAAATGGAGTGCAAACGTTCAAATCATCGTGACATCATCAGCATTCTGACAGTCACTGCTTTTGGCAAGTTGTTTCCACGTGTTTGAAAGAAATCTAGTAGATGTCATGTCGTTGACAAGCCATGAGCAGTTGCACTAGATGTGGAAAGCTTCTAATATATTAAGCTTGAGAGTCAAATCAGGTTTATCAATAAGCGTAGCATTTAAAAAAAAAATCTGGTTATTTTCATGACAATGTTGGGCTATAGACGACTTCTTCAGTTCCATAAGTAAGTCATGTGTTCCTTCACATGAAAACTTAAAAGCCCTACGGATCTGTCCTATACATGAAAGTCCACATTCACAAGCGATGTGATAAATTCCCCAGTTATGTCTTCAACGTAGTCTTTTGATCCACAAAAATTTGCCTTCTTTATAGATTTCAAAATAACTTTGAAATTTAAACATTTGAAAGTTCCTAAATTTCTGGACAGCTTTGTCTACAACAAAAGGACAATCTATATCCTGTGTGTGCCACAATTTCTTTAAAAAAAAAATCATAACTTTTTTTTATTTTTTTGTTTTTGTGTTTACTGACCATGGTGAGCAACTCAATGGGCTATAAGCAGTCGCCTGTCCCTAATTTAGGGTCACTGGTTCCAGAGAAGGAAGAGACCCAGTGCCGTAAGACAAACACAACATCCATGCCTCACCGATATTCGAACCCAACCCACTTGGAAGAACCGAACAGTCATAAGCCAGTGCTTAGGCCACTGCGGCGGCAAAAATCTAGCTTTTTCTGCAAGGAATCCTCTGTAACGCATAGATGTACTGCACGATATACTTGAGTAGAAAACACCAATTTGTTTCCATGACTTTTCTTTATGACTTTTCAACAACATGACACCTACTCGATTTCTTTCAATTGCATGGAGACAATTCACCAAAATCCATGATCATCAACTACCTGATGATGTCACATATGAATGTTTATGCTCCTTTTGTCCTGATGAAGCCGAGCTAAAGGCTCAACAAAACTATAGATCTTAAAATAAATTATTTAATTGTGAATAAATGTTGCTTATTTATTCTATAATTTCACACATGGTTTAATCCTTTAATTCCACTAATATTATATTTACCAACTTGGTGAAGTCACCAACTTGGTTTACTTTCACAGGGTGATCCAGTTGTACTCTACAGAGAGATCTACTGGTAGGAGGGAAAATACTGATCTGAGGGATATAAGCTCAAGTTTTAAAGCTACAGGAGGTTGTACTTAATTTACACTCATCTGTGTTTTGCATAACATCCCTAACTTTCCTAACTAGAGCCATGAATAACCAAACCTGAGTAAAATTTAAAAAGAAAAAAAATCATTTATGCAATTTCTTTATATAATTCAAATGTTTTGAATGCCCTATTATTTCTTAATGTAAATCACATTCAAAAGTTTGCCCTCATTAGTGCTGGTAATTATGTTTATAAAATTTTATTATGATATACCCCCAAATTTTAATTTATCTTTATATATATTAAGAATCAAGCAAGAAGAAACAAAAAGGGAAGTAAACACTGAAAAACAAGTTACTAGTAAAGTGAAAAGCCAAAATGAGCACAAGCTGCAGTTACAATTAACTGGAATGAAAATTATTAAAAAAAAAAAAAGGAAGAGAAAAAAGCTAAACCACTGAAGAAACCTATTGAAAGTGCTGTCATCATGGCATTCAACTTTTTCTGTTTTTTTTTTTTCCGACAGCCAGAAAGACTCCTTTGATTCTCCCCCACCCCCCATCCTTTTTTTTTTTTTTTTTTTTTTTTTTTTTTTTGCAGTATGGACCCAAACACAGCAAATAGCTCTAATCTCAACTTCGCATGCTCAGTAGATATGTCACTAACTCACTATTATACGCTATGGTACAAATAAATAGTCCAATATAATAATGATAATTTTACTCACAAAATGACTAATCATACATAGTTGTTTGTGTTATTTACATGCAACTTTCATGTCTGGCTTTACTTTGCAAAAACCTCTTTGCTTCAGAAATTTTTTTGGTGCAATATCGTTTTCAATAGAAATGATGGATAAAGCCGATAGCTGTTCCTGCATCGTTGTAGATCTCAAATAAGTCTTTATCAGCTTTAATTTATTAAAACTTCTTTTCCCGCTTTCTACAGACAGGAATTGCAATATTCGAAAGCAAATCCTACTGTTGGGATAACAATTAACCATATCATACTGGAATATGAAGTTTAGAGCTTCTATTGTAGTAGCTGAGCTGCATTTGCTCATAAGTGCTTGCAAATGCCTCAGCTCTTCAAACAGTTGCTCCCCATCGATATCTTTTTCTTCACTGTCAGCATCCTTAAGGAATTTTTCTAACTGAATACACTTTTCTTTTAAAGAATCCACTGTCAGGCAATTTCTTCAAATTATAAAGGAAACCCGAAGCGTTGAAAAGTTTTTGCAACTGAGTAAATCTTTCCTGAATGGCAAACAATGCGCTATCAATGAGTGGATAGAAAACCATTGATATATATATATGGTTCGCAATCTGTAGGAGCTTTGTGTTGCAGTTTTCATAGTAAAAAGTGTTTTTTCCCACTTTACCCTAGGCTGTGGGAATTTGGGATTTATTTCCAAGATGTACATAACAATAAGGCTTGTCACTCAAGCCTTATTGTTATACACTGAGTTGCCACTTTATTATTACCACCCCCTCAGTACTTCGTTGGGCCATCTTTTGCCTTTAATACTACGTCGATGTAGATTCTTCGTGGTATGGACTCCACGAGATGTTGATAGGTGGTTTTTGGAATCTAAGACCATGCTTGATGAATAGCACTTTCCAGGAGTGTGAAATTGCAGGGTTGTGTATCCAGCTGTTTGATGGCTTGTTCAACTTCATCCCACAAATTCTCAATGGGGTTGAGATCTGGAGATTGTGGGGGCCAGCTAAGCAAAGTAAACTAACCGGCATTTTCCTGAAACCAATCCTGTACAATACGAGCACTATGGCAAGACGCATTATCTCGTTGAAAGTAGCCATCGCCATTGGGATAAACCATCCACATGACAGGATGTACTTGGTCTGCAACGATGTTTAGATATGATGTGCCAGTCAGACGTTGATCAACATGAATTAAAGGGCCCAAATCATGCCAGAAAAACATTCCCCAAACCATAACGTTGCCTCCACCAGCTTGAACGGTTGTAGCAATGCATTTGGGGTCCATGCTTTCGTGCTGTTTCCGCCAAATTTTCACTCGGCCATAGGCATGGTGCAACTGAAAACGTGATTCATCGGACCAAATAATTTTTTTCCAATTATCGACTGTCCAATCCTTATGCTCCTGTGCGAAGTGGAGACATTTTCTCTTGTTAACTGCAGACAGCAAAGGTGTTAGAACAGGCCTTCTGCCATATCCCATCCGTGCCGTGTACGGCGAACAGTGCGTGCACAGATCATTTGACGGGATCCTTGATTAAGATGGTCTGTAATTGCTGCACTGTTGCCTATTACCAGTCTGGACACTCCGGTCCGCCCGAGCAGTCACTAGTCGATGACGACCACACGTTGCACGTAGAGACCCAGTTTTTTGGCTGACAGTCCAGTCTTTAAACACTTTAACAACAGTGGCTCTGGAACATTTCATGAATGCAGCGGTTTCAGTGATACTCGCTCCATGGCTCCGAGCTCTTACAATCGTCCCACGTTGAAAGTCCGTCAAATTGCATTTTTTACCCATCTCGTCACCCAAAAACCACTTCTACTACTGTCGCAAGCACTAAGCTTTCCCTTTTATACTAGCCTCGCCCTCTGGCGGCAACAGCGTGCAGCCATAGCTCATTTGCTTAAAACTGTCAGGTAGTCATAATAAAGTGGCCACTCAGTGTATATAAAAATGTCAACAAACATCAGGAACGAACAGAAAAAAAAAAGGTTCATTTTTCCCCCCTGAAAACCCAAATGCGTAAAAAAGCAGCAGAGAAGAATTCTCAGAAAAAAAACCGCACAAGAATTGAAAATGCTTCTTGTTGTTGTTGGTATATATATAGGAACTCTGCATGTGTCAGAGAAACAACAAAGGAGTATTCAGCTTTCATTTTTGTGGCAAATACAGACTAGCTCATAAAAGAAAAAGAAAAAAAGTTAGCGGATAATTTTACTATGTAAGAAAATGTATGGGCATCCCTTCCATTTGGTGGCTGCCTACCTGGCCGGTAAATATGTATATTAGCGTCCTAAATTATTTCGTCGGAAAAATGTCAGTACCTCGAAAAAGTGTGACGTAAAGATTTTAGAGTATGGAAATTAATGGCAAATGGTGCAGAAATTTCATATTTTAAATGTGTTTTAAAGATTTTCTATCATAATATTGAACTGTGAGTGATGCTGTGAAGAGACGCTGCGGTAGGCCTAATGCATCGCCAGAGGTGCATTCAAATAAAATGTTACTGCATACACAACCATTGAAACAGAAAACTTGCTGCAAACCCGCAAATCACGATAACAATGGAACGAGATAATTTAAAGAAAAATTAATATAACAGTAAATAATTATTAGAGCATTACAGATTCCAAAGAGGGCAAAAGAACATTACGACTGAATCCGCAAAAATGTGTGTAAAATGGACCTTAAGGCCAAAACTTAAAAATTTTTGGACTATGAACCTCATAAAAACAAGAGACTAATTTTTATATCAAGAAAAGCAGTTCTGTTAATGAACCTTCAAAAATTATATATAGCATCTTTAACAACTTAATTCAAAAATAGTACTTATAAAATATATAAGGAAAATATTTTATTTTAATAACTGGCAACTGCAAGAGTAACCTGGCAATAAAATAAAAAAATCTTTCTGTGTAAATGAAACTTTTGTTACAGTTCCTATATATTGAGAACAGGCCTTGATAAAATCAAGAGGCCAGAAACTTCTGCAAAAACAAAATAACTCTATCGGAAGATGTGAAAAATAGTTGAACATTCTCATGTTAAGATAGAATTAAATATATTAATCTTAGTAAAACCTTAAGTGTTTTAATTGCTGTAATAACATTTTTATTTTTTTAATCTACAAGCAAAAACTATCTGCAAAATCTGCTAATAATTTGCAAACTATCCACGTATGGCGTACACGTGTACGTCTATATTGTGTGACTCTGCGCATCGCTACGGCGACGATGTGAAGCTTAGCTTCATTGAAAGGAAGATTCGCTGCAGCGTTTAATTCACGCGCGGACGACTACAAGTCCAAGCGTGTATTTTGTTACCACGAGAGCGAGCCGTGTTATACTCATACGCTACACAATATAGTTCGTTCATGTTTTGTCATTGTTTTTAAAGCGATGTTGAGAAATTTTTCGTTCTTTCACATACTCATGGTATGCGAAAGAACGTAGAAAAGCATGTTAGAAAGTACTAACATGCTTTTCTATGTTGTATAGGAAACTGGGGAACTATAACTTTCGGTTCTGGTTTGAACAGCTTCCATTCATAGCTGATTTGCTGTGTCACTGCACTTTTGGTTCTCCTGTGTTAATAGCTTTTTCGCAGGTCAGTTTCTATCTTACTCATACATATCTTTTGCAAATCGAAGAGTTTTTTTCCCAGTTTTTCCTGCCAACAACATACAGGATACAACAAAATAAAGGGTGGATGCTGTGGACCTATTTTCTGTAGCGTATCACTACATTTATTGCTCTCCTGCCAACAACATAACCTCTTTCTCTTGTACTCTTCCGCCCATCATTTTGGTACAGCAAGAAACCTTCCTTTTAAAGGACCAAAGCTTCACATTCTTTGCCGGAGCAATACATTAGGCCTACCGCAGCTTTTCTTTACAGCGTCAGACTCACAGGTCAATATTACGAAAAAAGTATATCTTTAAAACACATTTAAAATATGCAATTTTTGCACCATTTGACATTAATTTCCATACACTAAAATCTGTACATCGCACTTTTTCCAGGTACTAAAATTTTTTCAACGAAATAATTTAGGATGCTAATCTACACATTTACCACCTGGCCTACCTACCCCTTGGACCGGCCCTGGCTGGAAAACCACAAGATCGAATCCATACAGCTACCTCAGGTCCGACCTTAATACTACTAAGAAAATTTGGGAATCTATACAGCAACGTTTAGATAACCGCATTCCATACCCCAGTATACT
Organism: Macrothele yani; assembly: GCA_039090855.1. NCBI lineage: Eukaryota > Metazoa > Arthropoda > Arachnida > Araneae > Macrothelidae > Macrothele > Macrothele yani. Next base: position 60,493,408 of record CM077015.1, read on the forward strand.
GGCAGACCTCTGTAATGTGTTGACTAATCTGGGACTAACTGCACCAAACACTAATCACTGCAAGTATGCTTCGTAGGTGTTAAGACGTTCTTCGACACATAGGTAGTGTTACTGGATACTGAAATCCAGAGGTTTGGACATTCTCTGAATATACACTTTTGTCTATATTGTGGTACTACTTGTTGTGAGCAGAAATTGCCCATTGAATTGTTTTTGCAAACACACTCTGGCGTTTATGTTACGTGGCTTCACTTCATGCAATATCCCTAACTTTTTGTGACCAGTATATATATATACATACATACATTGCTGAAAAAAATGTGTACAATCAAACTGTGACAGTTTGTACGGCTTTTCTACACAGCGTAGCTACGTGATCCAGCCTTTAATCTGTTGCCCTTAACGATCTGATAATAGAAGAGATCCATAATTCAGAGAAAGGCTAATTAGGAAGCACTGGCCTAGTCGGAAAAGTATTAATCCGACAGTGAATAGAAATATTGGTTTGTGGCTCTCTAATTTAATTGCTTAGAAAAGATTATTCATTCAGAGAAATCTGAAGATACAGACTCAACTAGCAAATACAAAAATTGGTCTATTACTCTTGCCATTTGGGAACAAACAGCTACAAAATTCAAAGTGAACATTAAATTCAAAACCAGTAGCACCAAAAGTAAACAGCTATCAAGATGGTTTTGAAGCATTACAGAAACAAAGGAGCAATGATATGTGTTCAAAAATAATATTGTTGAGAGAAAATTAATTCAAATTAGAAAAAAATCCTCATAAAACTATACTTCCAACCAAAGTAGTAGAATGTAAAAGTAAGTGTGCACGCCGATAGTTTTCAAATTATTAGCAGATTTTGCCAATATGGGCACATTTGGACGTTTGTGGCCTCTAGATTTTATCAAGGCCTGTTTCTCAGTACATAGGAACTGTATCAAAAGTTTCCTTTACACAGAAGGAATTTAAATTTTATTGCCAGGTTCCTCTTGCAGCAACTAGTTATTAAATTAAAATCTTTTCCTTAAGTAATTTGTAAGTCGACAGTATTTTTTTTTTTTTTATTGGAGGTTTAACGACCACCGTGAGCAACTCAATGGGCTATAAGCAGTCGCCCGTCCCTAATTTAGGGTCACTGGTTCCAGGGAAGGGAGGAAGCCAGTGCTGCAAGACAAACACAACATCCATGCCTCACCGAGATTCGAACCCGGACCCCGTTCGGACGAATGATCAGAGGCCATCGCGGGGGCAGCACAGTAATTTTTGAACTAAGCTGTTGAAAATACTATTTATAATTTTTAAAGGTTCATTAATGGAACTGTTTTCTGGGTATAAAATGTTTCTTTTAATTCTCTTGTTTTTATGAGGTTCATAATCCAATATTTTGCCATAAAGGTCAATATCACACACATATTCAATTGTATTTTGCCGTCATCGGAATTTGTAATGTCCTAATAATTATTTTTTTATTGTTTCTTTAAATTATCTTATATTGTCATCGTGATATGCGGGTTTGCAGCAAGTTTTGTTTCAATGGTTGTGTTCACAGATACATTTTATTTTTATACAACTCTGCTTCCAACTTCTCCCACCCCTGCATTCCTGAAATTTGAACAAAAACTTTGTAAACTGTAACTGGAAAAGCAAAGCAACTGGCCACCTTGCCTGTGACAGGTTCAATAGCATTCCTCTGCTTCATTATTTGATAGGCACAACTCTGATATGTGGAAGGGGAGATGGGCACATTTGAATGTAAGTGTGTACTCCCACAGTCTAACAAAATGTTGCATTGGATATTTGTATATATTCCATTTGGATACAGATACATGATTTCAGTAAGCTTAATTCACATCTGGTATAAAACGTGCATTTAAAAAAAAAAAAAAAAAAAAAGTTAAATTTTTGCGTGCCTTACGTAGACTTTGAATTGTGACTGACAATATACTTCTTGGCCACAGGACTCTGTACAGGGTGGGTTTTGAATTTTTTCAACCTTGAAGCTTTCTGGATTTAATAAGTATCTCCCCAACAGCTTATTCCGTTTGTTACTCTACACACAATATATTTCTTGCAAAAAAACTGGCTGAATGAGCCCTAAGAAATGCTGATCTAATATATGATAACAGTAATATAGAGTATCCTTTATAACTAACATAATAATAAGCTGCGTTTGTAACGTTTGCTACACGGAAGCACATTTGAGTAATTAAGTATAAATTCAATACTCTCTAAACATTTGAAGAATTAGAATTTCTTTTACAACTAGCTGCATTAGTTATTTAAAAATCTAACCAAATATTCAGTAGCTCATAAAAATGAAAAGGTCTAAAATTTCGTTTCCTTGTTACTCTTTCACGAAAATACAAAATTAAAAACGAATCAGCAGTGTTTGGATCCGAAAATCTAACAAATTCTTTACTACTCCTAATTTAAAATGCAGTCGATGATATATATACCTGTTAAGAAAATACATGTGTTCACGTGTTAAGCCTACCTCCACATGTTACGAAACGAATACATGAATGTCTTCATATGTAACGAAACGAATACATGAATGTCTTCACGTGTTACGGGAATCTCCACGAGTTACGAAGCGAATACATGAATTGTTTTCGAAATCGAAGCCTATGATTTGAAACAGGAAAAGAACTTACCTTTTAAGAACGATAAAATCCATCGATTAGGCATGCAGCTCTGGACGATCGAGCTCAGCCTTGCCATAACTCACCGTCCGTAGTACAAGTGACGTAACAGCAGGTTAGAGAACGACGCAGCCGCAGACCAGAAGCTGCTTTAAAACCAATGGAATAAAATCTTCTAGTCGAATAAGCAAAAAAAAAAAAAAAGGAGGAATTCAATAATCTTTATCAATTATACACAAGCTTACTGTTTTATCAACAGTATCATTTTGTTCTTTTTTGCCTGAATGTAATGTCACGCCAAAGATTAGCTGTGACCTTGCTAACATGACGAAAATGCAACGTTTAGCAAACGTAATGAATGTGACAAAATCGCAACTGTAACGAATGTAACATTTAACAAACGTTTATCAAACGTAGTCTTTGTACGGAAGACCAAATATCAACTTTTGCAACCGAAATGCGACGTCTTTTAAACGTCACGTGCTACTTGGGATTATTTCATTTTTAGCACTTCTTTTGAAATAAAAAAAAAAGGCCATGCTAATATTATTTTTCCTTTGCAATGGAAAGTAGAGATGGGCTTCACAGAGAGGTGTCGTAACTATTTCTATGAACGGGGTCAAGATATCAGGATAAGTATTTTGGTTAGATTATAAAATGTACTGTGCTGTTCTACATGATGTGGTGAGCAGTGACGTCATTTGAATATGTTACATATAAAACGATTATGTCGATAAAATCTATATTAATATAAAACTTCAACTTTATACTACAGGGGTGTTTTATATAAAATATTTTACTCATAATATCAGCGATATTGAACTATACTGACTTGGACGCCTCCATATTAGTGGGAATTCCACAAACCTAGACTTACGTTACTCATGAAACAACATGTGTATACAAATTTATCTCATTCCTTTCTCACGCTCCCCTTTCTTTTTTTTTTTATTTAAAGATGACTGATTGTTAAGAAGACCACATGGGAGATGGATGGATGAAATTCGAAAGCAGGCCTGAGTAACATGGAGGAGACAGCCTCAAGACACAGTTGTGGAAGAAATTTCGGGAAACCTTCATCCAGCAGTGGATAGATGAAGGTTGACAATGATGATGACGCAAAATTGTGTCCCTAGAGAGCGTAAGCGCATATATATATATATATATATATATATACAGTGAAACCCCAATTTTACGCTTTTCAGCGGACCAGCATAAAAAGTCGTACGATGCGGGAAATCGTAAAACCGAGGTCGAGGTAAAACATGCTTTACACGCATGTGTATAAAGAATAGAAACACAATGTACACCAGTAGTATTATACTAGTGCGTAGTATGTATTGTAAACACATTTATGTAAGAACCAAAAATGCAGTATAACTACGTACGTACTTTCATTACGGGATGTTGGTTTGGAAAAAATCGGTATTTTCCATTTGCTTTCTATTTTTAGTGTTCAGCTGAAGCAAAGCTTTCTAAATAATTGAAAGGCTTTGCAAGTGTTTTTACAGTCAGTGTTTTTGCAGTGTTTTTAAGGTTTTGTAAGTATTTTTACAAATGTCTTTACAGTCTGAGGAATGCAGGACTGCCCTAACTGGGCGTCACGTCCTTTTGACAAATTCTGGAGTGAAAGAACTGGTTTAAGGCAGCCTGGTCGTGAGATTTTCCTGAGGAATGTGGCAAGAGGAGGAAGAGCCGGTTTAAAACAATCTTATATGTACGGAAACCAAGAAGGACACGAAATTAGAAGAAAATCAGGTTGGGCACCAAAAATATTTTAAACTACGTTTAATGCGGAAAATCGTGTGAATGGAAAAACGTATAACACAGGGAAATATATAGGAGAATCATCGGGACTTCAGAAAAACATCGCTCAAAATGGAAAAACGGAAAATGCGGGGACGTACAATCGGGGTTTCACTGTATATGTACACAAGTCTATATTCTCGTATACATATATACTGTATCTCCTTGCGCTCTCTAATGACAAAATTGTCTGTAAAGGAATTTTGTAAATTTTATGTAAAATATTCTTCATCAGGAAAACTGCCTGTCGAAAAAAAAATCAAATTTCAGATATTAGAAGCAGAGATTTTGCAATCTATTACGCCCCTTGCGTAAAACATGTGCATTCTTATCAGCAGTAAAAAGGTGCAAAACGTTTCCCGTCGTGAGCGTTATCCGACTGAAAAGGATTTTTTTTAATCGAATTTTTAAGAGCGTGGATACAGGCTGCAATTAAAGCATAAACGAAAGTACGGATATGCACTTACACCCTTTAGTGACGAAATTGTTCTTTACAAAAATTTTAAAACTATATGAAGAAATGTCTTCACCACGAACTCTATCCCACACAAAAACTAATTTTCTAATGGGGCATTTACAAGCTTCGATATTGGGGAAAATGTGGTATTCCTTTACGTATTCTAGCAGAAATTTGCGTAATCTGAGAAAGAAATTGTAAACAAAACTGCATCCGTTCTGTAGTTCTCAGATTGAACTTCCGTAGACCAGTCCATCAAGTACTTCTGGAAGAGTTTTGCACGGCGATGTGTCAGTACGCTGGACGCATCACTCCCATTGAAACTCCGCCTAGGGAAAAATTCCGATAATAGATCCTGAAAATGATGAACTGTTTTGCCTAATTACTGGTGCCGGGACTTTTCCTCAGGCGCAGATGTACTGGGAGTTATGCGTCCAGCGAACAGGTATGTATAGTACAAAAACTTCCAGAACTACTTCATGGTTTGGTCTGCGGAAAGGCTACGAATATTTTCTAGCTACACACAGATATGTAAATAATAAATTTAAATAAATTTCATTCTAAATGAATGCACATAAAATAATAAACAATTGAGTTTCATTTACCTGTTTCTCCGATGAAATGTCAAAAAATTAAGCAACCGAGAAACTGCCTTGTGAAAATGGTTGCTTCTGGCTAAGCTATTGCTATGAAAACAGAACTTTAACGGTGGCGTATTCTCTGGTCAGATATCGTTGCCAGATTCCCTGAAAATCTCAGAAACACAAGATATGTGGTTATACTTCCGGCCGTATGCCATGAAGTATAACCACAGATCAAAAAGATATGTATAGGAAACCACATATTTGTATTTTTTATTTTTATAAAGTAGTAATTTTCATTTCCTGGTTAAGGAGTAACTTTCTTTAGAAAAACATTTATTGTTTCTTCAGTTTGTCCGACTTCGTTTATTGGATATCTGAAGCCAGACTTTTAAGCTTTTTAAAGAGAGACATAGAGAGGCTTACTGATTATAATTATAATTCCGAGGTATTTAGCCTTAGTTTTCCACGGAATTGGTTGATCAACGCCAAACGTAGTATTCATGTATATTACATTTTCTTGTATATATCTTCATGGTTGAGGAGGATGTCTCCAGAAAAATATTGTTTAGAATTTCAAAGGATTTATACCGTTCCACGTTGCAATTTGGGATTTTGAGGAGATGGAATGCCGTCAGCTAAAAAATCAGTGCAGACACAGATCATCACGTGGATCAAACATCCCAAGTAGCACAAAAACGTTTTAAAACCAGTTCGGCGAGACGTTGAAAAACGTCACAATATTACGTTTATAAAACGCTAATACGTCTCGTTGATTCAATGGTTTTTCAACCGTTGTTATAACGTTGTAGCACTGTTTTTAAGACGTTTAGATGACGTTATTTAAACGTCATATTCCTTCCATTATGACGTTTAGAAACGGTTGTTAAAACCGTTTCAGCAACGTTTGAATGACGTTATTTAACCGTCATATTCCTTCCCTTATTACGTTTAGAAACGGTTTTAACAACCGTTTAGCAACGTTTGAATGACGTTATTTAAACGTCATATTCCTTCCATTATGACGTTGAGAAACGTTTTTAAGAATGTTTAGCAACGTTTAAATGACGTTATTTAAACGTCATATTCCCTCTTTATTACGTCGAGAAACGGTTTTAACAGCCGTTTAGCGACGTTTTATTTTCGATTTTACAACGTATTTGTCCTTTCTGTATTACGTTTAGTAAATGTAACAGCAACGGTTAATCAACGTCTAAATTTCCTCTATTAAACGTTGCTGTCCTTTGTGTATTACGTCAAACGTCGCAAAAAATGTTACCACAACCTTTTATCGAAGGTTATATTCCAGTTTCAAGACTTTTTTTTTTTTTTTGGCTTTACGTGTGCCGTTGCAAAACGTTAGAACGTTTCTATTTCGTTCTTGGGTCATTCCGTATCGACTCAACACAACGACTTGACTATCTCAGATTTTAATGAAATTTGGTACATAGGTGGCCTCTATAGATTAAGAAAAATACCAAATTTCATCGTCACATACCACCGGTTTTGAAAATACAGTTATAAAAAGTATTAAAAACACCCCAAAATCGGAAGATTGATGGGTTTTTAAATTGTGATTGCAGCTCCCCTAATTAAGATAGAGAGATGGGAAAGGTATCTTTTTGTAGTATTGTTTATGCTATTTTATTTGATGTACAACACCATAGGGGTTAATATTTAAAAAAAATTCAAATTTTAAAATTAAAATTTTGAATTTTTCAAAATGTGACGCTCCAAAAAATTCGAATTTTTTTTAAAACAATCTTTATATGTTTGGCATTTGATTACATGAGTTGTAACTTGGGATGATAATGGGTTTACTTAAAAAGCTATATTCAAATTTAGCCTAACAAGAGTTTAATGAAAAAAATAAATAAATAAAAAAACATGTAATCTGAAAATTAATTTGGGCTAAATCTTTAAAAAGTTTCATTAATAACAATAGATATAGTATTTTTGTTATTTAAAACCATTTATTTAAACAATGTTTTATTTTTAATTAATTTGTTTAAAATCTGAGTCACATGGGCTTAAAAATTTTATTAATTTCATTATTCAGAATTTGTAATAATTCCCAATACAATATAAAAAAATAAAGACTGTGCAGTTATACTGTAGGCTACATTTTGTTTTGGACAAAACTCTGCATGTTCCGACTTAAAAAACTGATTCTGTTGTTTAGATCATTGGTAACAAGACCCAACAAGCAGCAACTTGCATTCCTACCTTGCAGACCTGTCTGCTTTAGGTTTTGATGGTGATCAGATGTGTTTCTCAGTCTGCTTTAGGTTTTGATGGTGATCAGATGTGTTTCTCAGTCTGCTTTAGGTTTTGATGGTGATCATGTGTTTCTTGCAGTGAAAGTGATGTGTTTGAAAACTTTTGTGGTTGAAAACTTTAAATTGAATAAAGTACATCCTTTTCAGTTTTGAAACTAGACTTTTATAAATTGAAGCTGTGCAGGATTTTTTTAGGAAAAATAAAAAGAACAGGTAATGGGAGGCAATTATTTTACTATTTTAATTTTACATTTTATGCACAAATAATCAACAATGGAAAGTACAAGATATGCATTAATACAATGTTTCAATCCATATAGAAATGTGACAGACTGGATGTTGGAAAATTTTGATGACTTATTATCAAAGGAGACTAAAATTTGTGATTCTTGCAGAAAGCAGTTGAAAACTTTAATAATCAGTCAAGAAGCAAATGAAACCTGTGCTGATGAGAAAATGGATGAAAATTTTGCATCTATGTCAGAAGTAATTGAAACACTGAATACTTCGCTCCATGAATTGGGTGAATCAGCTGTCAATAAGAAAAAGCTAAAATCTAAATGTTATGCTTCAACCAAAATTCAAAAATCAGTTCTGCTATGAAACGGAAGCTTTTTACAAATATTCAAGAATCATCTGATGATGAGGATGAAATACTTCACGACTCTCTTATGGACAATCTTAAAAGTAATTTTTTCTAACTGCACTAGAGATAAACAGTTGATGATTTTGACTTGCTTACCAGAGTCATGGAGTGTTAGGAAAATCATGTAAGAATTCAATGCTCCTAATTATATGGTAAGACAATAAAAAAAAAAAAATTCTGAAGGAGAAAGGAATTTTGGAAAGCCTTAATAGAAAACCAGGTAAGTCTCTCTCTTCTGAAGTAGTTGTAGTATGATCGTTTTACCAAAGTGATGAAATTAGTCGGGTTTTACCTGGAATGAAAGATTGTGTTTCTGTTAGGACTGAAAACGGAGATCAAGTTTGTCAAACAGGCTGATTTTATGTACTTTGACAATTTGCAAGCACGAAAGTCAGTTTTTCCAAATTCGCAGAGCTCAGACCAAAAAACCGTGTCCTGGTAGGGTCTAGTGGTACTCATACGGTATGTGTTTGCACCACACACCAAAATGTAAAACTGATGATGGGAAATGCAAGAATTGGTTCACTAACAAATGGACAATTATCTTCCTACAAACATTGTCTTGCAAGAGTAATATGCAACCCTACTTCCATAGATTGTCATTTGGGGAAGTGTCCCACCTGTTCTGGGAACACGGTTTTGAGAACTTGGTTGAAAAACTAACTTTTCGCCAATGGATTACAGTTGATAGATGCAACTTGGAGACATTAGAAAAATCAACTTCAAATTTTATTGATTTGTTTTGCGAAAAACTGTCTGCTTTGGTCAGACATGACTTCATTGCTAAGCAGCAAAGCTCTTTTATGAATAGTAGTACTAAGGAAAACCTCAAGGACTCAGAATTTCTCATCATTTGTGATTTTGCTAAAAATTATAGTTTTCTTCTTCAAGATGAAGCCCAGAGCTATCACTGGACCAGTGGGCAAGTAACAGTCCACCCATTTGTCATCTATTACAAAACAGAAAAGACTGAACATGCAAGTTTTGTAGTAATTTCTGAATGTTTAGAGCACAACACAATTACACTGTACTGCTTCCAAAAAAAAAAAAACCTTATTAACTTCTTGAAAAGTAAGTTTGGTGACAACAGCGTCAAAAAAATGTACTATTTCTCTGATGGGTCTGCAGCCCAGTGCAAAAATCGGAAATTTTTTCACAAACTTTTATGTTTCCATCAAGATGACTTCAACATTGATGCTGAATGGCATTTTTCAGCAACAGCACACGGGAAGGGGCCATGTGATGGCGTTGGTGGAACGGTGAAAAGGTTAGCTGCCCAAGCCAGCTTACAACGCCCTTACGAGAATCAAATTCAAACACCATTTCAGTTGTACGAATCGGCAATTCAGAACATTTTTGTGGCAAACTTTACATATGTAAGTCAAGAAGAATACATAGAAACAGACCAATTTTTGGAAAATCGCCTAAGCAAGTCTCTAACAATACAAGGTACCCAGAAACTTCATGCTTTTATTCCTATCCCATTGAGTAATTCAAAAATAAAAGTGAAGATGTTCTCAGAATCAAACGAGTCAGCTACTGAAAAAGTATCAGCATTACAAGACAGACTGCAAATAACAGAAATGAGTGGTTACATAACCATAATCTATGAAAACAACTGGTGGGTAGCGTATGTTCTACCAAAAGAAGAGAGTGAGAATGAAGTTAAGGTCTCATTTTTACATCCAGCTGGTCCATCTACATCCTTTTCCTACCCTAGCCCACAAGATGTATTATAGCTTCCTGTAAGTTACCTCTTGTGTAAAGTAAATCCTTTGACTCCGACAGGAAGACTCTACAATCTCTCTGAAACAGAAATACACCAAACTATTGAAGCTTTTAAAGACTATATCAAGGATCTACACATGTGATTTCACTTCAAAACAATGATGCAACTTTTTTTTTAATTTTAGAAGATTCTGCTTTAAATGACGATCTAAGTTTAAGATTAGGAATATAATTTGCATAAATGTAAACAATTCAATGCCATATGTTATTATTATTTTGATGTGTTTCTTGAGCAGTAATTGAAATTACTTTTTAAAGTCTGTTTATTTATTTTTTTGTATTGAATTGTGAATTATTACAAATTCTGAATAATTAAATTAATAAAATTTTTAAACCCATGTAGTCTCAGATTTTAAACAAATCAATTAAAAATAAAACATTGTTTAAATAAATAGTTTTAAATAACAAAAATACTATATCTATTGTTATTAATGAAACTTTTTGAGATTTAGCCCAAATTTATTTTCAGTTTACATGTTTTTTTCATTTTTTTTTCATTAAACTCTTGTGTTAGGCTAAATTTGAATATAGCTTTTTAAGTAAACCCATTATCATCCCAAGTTACAACTCACGTAATCAAATACCAAACACATAGATTGTTTTAAAAAAATTTCAAATATTTTGGTGTCGCATTTTGAAAAATTCAAACTTTTAATTTTTTTTAATCTTAACCCCTATGGTGTTTGTTGTACATCAAATAAAAGAGCATAAAAATACTACAAAAAGATACCTTTCCCATCTCTATCTTAATTAGGGGAGCTGCAATCATAATTTAAAAACATATCAATTTTCTGATTTTGGGGTGTTTTTGGACATTTTATATAGCTGTATTTTCAAAACCGGTGGCTATATGACGATGAAATTTGATATTTTTCTTAATCTATACAGAGGCCACCTATGTACCAAATTTCATTAAAATCTGAGATGGTGAGATAAAAAATGCCTTCAAATTGTGTTGAGTTGATACGGAATCACTCTTCAAATCTTTTACTTTGCATATTACATTGAAAACAAACGTTTCCATAACGTAGCAAAACCGTTTAAACGACGTTTCCATAACGTAGCAAAACCGTTTTAGTAACGTTTGTGCTCCGTAAGAGGGACGTACGGTAATGCTTATCTTAAAGCTGCCATGATAATCTGTTGTATACAGTCTTGTTACCTAGTCTACAAAAATTTGGGGGTAAATAAATGAAGTTCTTAGCTAACCTAAAAAATCATTTTCATCATATCATAAAATATCATTTTCATCATATTAAGGCCCCTTCACAAAACTTTTCTTGTTCCTAATAGTTATTTTACTATCACTTATTTTTGTTGAAGCTTTATAAGGGATGACTTTGTCAGGAAAGTAATGTTATAAAAAAGAAAGCATTTCTATCACAGTTACTAGTGCAACACAATCTCTCACCATTATACAGAGTGTCCAAGAATTATTAAACACATTACAAAATTATGTACAAAAAAAAACTATGAGCATTGTCTGTTTTTCTATGTCACATATTACTAACACGGTTCCTATATTTTTGTATTGCAGAATTGTTAATCCCAGAATCCGATAGATGGCGCTAGGTGTGGCCTGATGAGGAATTTATGAGAAATGCGCAATCAGTAGTCATGTCATCCATACAGCAGAAGGCGATGTGTGTGTTATGGTTTGCGGAATTAAAGTCTGTCATTAAAGTTAAAAGACGGTACCGTTTAGAGTATGGTTGTAATCCTGCGTCAACAAATTCAACTAAGCGGTGAATGAAACAGTTTAAAGAAACTGGCAATGTGGAACATCGTGGAGGAACCGGTAGGCCTAGCGTCAGAGGTGAGATGGTTGACCAAGCTATGAAAGTTTCCGACAAAGCCCCAGGAAATCTGTTCATAAAGCAAGCAGAGAACTGTGCATTCCGAAATAGACAGTTCATGATATCTTGCACAAGAAATTAGTTTCATGCTTATAAAATTCAAATAGTGCAAAAGATGCATGCAAATAATCACACTCTGCAATACGATTTTGCTGTGGATATGCTGAATCAAGTGGGAAACGATAAAAACTTTCTAAGTACTGTAATTTTTAGTGATTAATCCACATTTCATGTATGAGGTATTGTTTCACTTCGTAAACTATGTTTTGTTTGGATATGGGGCAGTGAACCGCCTCATGCTGCTATTGAACTGGAACGTGATTCTCCAAAAGTTAATGTGTGGTGCGCCCTATAAAAAAGAGAAGTGATTGGCCCTTTCTTCTGTGAAAAAAACCATAAATGGTGACATTTACTTGGATATGTTAGAAAATTTCCCTATACCCCAGATCAAAAGATATGACGTCGTTTTCCAACAAGACTGCATGCCTTTGCATTGGTCAATGTGTGTACGTAAGTGCCTAAATGAGCATTTCTCCGACAGATGGATTGGGCGTGGTGGTCCCATTCCGTAGCTCCTCGCTCCCCAGATCTAACTCCATTGGATTATTTCATGTGGGGTTATGTGAAGGATTGTGCCTATCAGACACCTTGTACTAATTTGCAGGAACTGAAGCAGCATATCACAGCTGCTATTAATTCCATATCTTTTCAGATGCTTGGCAATACATGGCATGAAATTGAGTATCGCTTGGACGTACTACGAGCAACCAAGGGATCTTACATCGAAATTTATTAACATGTGTAGTTACATTGTAAGTTAGTACAGTCAGTTTCTTTCTATCTGTTTAATGTTTTGTTTTACATGATTTTGTACTGTGTCCAATAATTCTCGGACACCCTGTATATTTATTGTTCACAAGGTATACGACTTCACAAACTATGTTTTGACTCAGGTCCATTTCACTGGCTTCGTTGTGGCTGTTGCAATTTTCTTGAAAATTCAGTTGCTCATATTTAACTGAACATAAAGTAGACATTTTAATACCACTAACATCTAAGTTATTGCAACATAAAACTGAGTCAGTTGTGTTGTTCATTTAAGAGTTTTTCGGACACATCTGAAATTTAGCTGATAGATTATTAGAAATGTGAGGTGAAATAATGCTGGGAGATAAATCAAGTAGTACTTTCACAGCTTTGTTTTTAATTTTTCTTTTAAGTGTAGCTAAAGGCTATCTGTGTTTCTGCTGCAGATCTGTGTATTTATATCTCAGTTTACGTTTCTTTATCATTTTTTCTGTATTTTTACAGAGGAGCCTTTTATTTTGGTATGTTAGTTGCTTTGTATTTTTTCAACCCATGTGTATTTGGTTCTTAATCTTTTTTTCACTAGTTTGCAAATTTAGACTTAATTTTTGGTTATAATTGTCTTAGTATTTCAGGAAGTTTGTTTAGTGTAATGTCCCTAGTTTATATCTTGTGCTTAGAAATTGCAATTTTTAGTTTCCGCTTGAGGGTCCTATTGTGTAACAAACAGTACGTAGCATATAAATAATTGTAAGAATCAATTGATTATGCATGTTGAAACACCTTTTTCAAAAATTTGTATGCAAATAAGATATGAAAACAGCCACCCAATCTAGTTTGTTCTGTCTTGGGTTAAATTCTGTTGCTACTCATATATACTCATTTCACGAGTAACTCTTTGCATTGTTTGGCCAACCAGAAAAAAATATTTTCTTCTATTGGTTGTTCATTAATGATATTTGTTGTTGTACTCTGACATTGTGCTGTGCTCTTCTCTCTATTTCTGTACATAACATTAACTTCAAGTTCCTAAAATGCATAAGTTCTTTTTCTGTTTCAATTCATAGGTGGTCACAAAAAGTTATAATGAAACAAATGAACAATTCATGCATTCATTTCATTATTTTCATAGGCTTCAAACACAATTCATGTATTCTGAATCATAAGAATATATATATATATATATCTAACCCACCTTCGTTTTGCTGATGACGTAGTCATTTTTGCAACTAGCCCATCAGAGCTGCAGAGTATGATCCAGGAACTTGCTGACAAGAGTAAAGAAGTGGGATTAAAAATGAACTTTCAGAAGACAAAAGTGATGTTCAATGCTTTTACAAGAAATGAAGATTTATTGATTGATGGAGAAAAGCTGGAGATAACAGACACGTACGTTTATCTTGGACAGCAGATATCAAGTGAGGGTCACATTGGTGAAGAAATTAATCGGCGTACAAAACTTGCCTGGAGAGCTTTTGGAAGAAACAGCATAATTTTCAAGAGCAATATGCCATTATGTCTTAAAAGAAAAGTGTTTGATCAATGCATCCTTCCAGTGCTTACGTATGGTGCAGAGACGTGGACCTTAACTAAAAGAGACATACAAAGGCTGCAGACAACTCAAAGTAGCATGGAGAGGTGCATACTTGGTGTAACCAGGAGAGATAAGAAGAGGAACTCGTGGATCCGAAAAATGACAAGAGTGGAAGACATCATGATCAGAGTTAAATCCCTGAAATGGCAATGGGCTGGACATACTGCCAGAAGGACAGATCATCGATGGACAGCCGAAATTTTAGATTGGATTCCAAGGGACAGGAAAAGACCCAGAAGAAGACCACATGGGAGATGGGTGGATGAAATTCGAAAGTATGCAGGGGTGACATGGAGGAGACTGGCACAAGACAGACCGTTGTGGAGGAAACTTGGGGAGACCTTCGTCCAGCAGTGGATTGATAATGGTTGACAATGATGATGATGATATATATATATATATATATACAGTACTCACAAAAAGTTTGGGATATTATGGTTTCAAAAGGGAAACATGGTGATATGCATATTTAGTGACTACAGGAGATAGGTTATCAGCATAAATTAGCATCATGATGACACATCATGTGGTTGTGTGTGTGTGTGTGTGCAAGCTCAGATAAAAGTAGCTTCCGAGAAGTAGAAAACAGGTCGTCTCACTGCTTGGACTACAAGTTTGCTGAATGCATTTCCTTCAGAGTAGGATTAACTTGAAAAGATGTCCAGATGACGTTTAAGTATTGACATCAGAAATAGGGCTGTTGACATGTTACATGCAGGTGTACGGCAGATTGATGCAGTTGCTGCCTTAGGAGTTTTGCAAGCTAGCTACACACAAAATTTCTACCGAATGGAAATGCTGCAGATCAAGCAGGATTTTTACCCCCCCCCCCAAATAAACAGGTGTGTGTGTGTGGGGGGGGTGTTACTTAAAAAAACCCCAAAAAAAACACCCACTGCAAACGGTTATTTTATTTTTTTTCCAAAGAAACACATGATTTCTTTTCTGGTTAATGCTCTTGTACGTTATGTTTTTGCTCCAAGTAATTCCCAAATATATTTTATGACTTGAGGGCTGTAGAGATAGAATATTCACAATTAAATATTTTATTTCAAGATTTTAAATCTACTGTAGTTTCACTGAGCATTTGGCTTGGCTTCATTAGGACAAATGGAGTGCAAACGTTCAAATCATCGTGACATCATCAGCATTCTGACAGTCACTGCTTTTGGCAAGTTGTTTCCACGTGTTTGAAAGAAATCTAGTAGATGTCATGTCGTTGACAAGCCATGAGCAGTTGCACTAGATGTGGAAAGCTTCTAATATATTAAGCTTGAGAGTCAAATCAGGTTTATCAATAAGCGTAGCATTTAAAAAAAAAATCTGGTTATTTTCATGACAATGTTGGGCTATAGACGACTTCTTCAGTTCCATAAGTAAGTCATGTGTTCCTTCACATGAAAACTTAAAAGCCCTACGGATCTGTCCTACACATGAAAGTCCACATTCACAAGCGATGTGATAAATTCCCCAGTTATGTCTTCAACGTAGTCTTTTGATCCACAAAAATTTGCCTTCTTTATAGATTTCAAAATAACTTTGAAATTTAAACATTTGAAAGTTCCTAAATTTCTGGACAGCTTTGTCTACAACAAAAGGACAATCTATATCCTGTGTGTGCCACAATTTCTTTAAAAAAAAAATCATAACTTTTTTTTATTTTTTTGTTTTTGTGTTTACTGACCATGGTGAGCAACTCAATGGGCTATAAGCAGTCGCCTGTCCCTAATTTAGGGTCACTGGTTCCAGAGAAGGAAGAGACCCAGTGCCGTAAGACAAACACAACATCCATGCCTCACCGGGATTCGAACCCAACCCACTTGGAAGAACCGAACAGTCATAAGCCAGTGCTTAGACCACTGCGGCGGCAAAAATCTAGCTTTTTCTGCAAGGAATCCTCTGTAACGCATAGATGTACTGCACGATATACTTGAGTAGAAAACACCAATTTGTTTCCATGACTTTTCTTTATGACTTGTCAACAACATGACACCTACTCGATTTCTTTCAATTGCATGGAGACAATTCACCAAAATCCATGATCATCAACTACCTGATGATGTCACATATGAATGTTTATGCTCCTTTTGTCCTGATGAAGCCGAGCTAAAGGCTCAACAAAACTATAGATCTTAAAATAAATTATTTAATTGTGAATAAATGTTGCTTATTTATTCTATAATTTCACACATGGTTTAATCCTTTAATTCCACTAATATTATATTTACCAACTTGGTGAAGTCACCAACTTGGTTTACTTTCACAGGGTGATCCAGTTGTACTCTACAGAGAGATCTACTGGTAGGAGGGAAAATACTGATCTGAGGGATATAAGCTCAAGTTTTAAAGCTACAGGAGGTTGTACTTAATTTACACTCATCTGTGTTTTGCATAACATCCCTAACTTTCCTAACTAGAGCCATGAATAACCAAACCTGAGTAAAATTTAAAAAGAAAAAAATCATTTATGCAATTTCTTTATATAATTCAAATGTTTTGAATGCCCTATTATTTCTTAATGTAAATCACATTCAAAAGTTTGCCCTCATTAGTGCTGGTAATTATGTTTATAAAATTTTATTATGATATACCCCCAAATTTTAATTTATCTTTATATATATTAAGAATCAAGCAAGAAGAAACAAAAAGGGAAGTAAACACTGAAAAACAAGTTACTAGTAAAGTGAAAAGCCAAAATGAGCACAAGCTGCAGTTACAATTAACTGGAATGAAAATTATTAAAAAAAAAAAGGAAGAGAAAAAAAGCTAAACCACTGAAGAAACCTATTGAAAGTGCTGTCATCATGGCATTCAACTTTTTCTGTTTTTTTTTCCGACAGCCAGAAAGACTCCTTTGATTCTCCCCCCCATCCTTTTTTTTTTTTTTTTTTGCAGTATGGACCCAAACACAGCAAATAGCTCTAATCTCAACTTCGCATGCTCAGTAGATATGTCACTAACTCACTATTATATGCTATGGTACAAATAAATAGTCCAATATAATAATGATAATTTTACTCACAAAATGACTAATCATACATAGTTGTTTGTGTTATTTACATGCAACTTTCATGTCTGGCTTTACTTTGCAAAAACCTCTTTGCTTCAGAAATTTTTTTGGTGCAATATCGTTTTCAATAGAAATGATGGATAAAGCCGATAGCTGTTCCTGCATCGTTGTAGATCTCAAATAAGTCTTTATCAGCTTTAATTTATTAAAACTTCTTTTCCCGCTTTCTACAGACAGGAATTGCAATATTCGAAAGCAAATCCTACTGTTGGGATAACAATTAACCATATCATACTGGAATATGAAGTTTAGAGCTTCTATTGTAGTAGCTGAGCTGCATTTGCTCATAAGTGCTTGCAAATGCCTCAGCTCTTCAAACAGTTGCTCCCCATCGATATCTTTTTCTTCACTGTCAGCATCCTTAAGGAATTTTTCTAACTGAATACACTTTTCTTTTAAAGAATCCACTGTCAGGCAATTTCTTCAAATTATAAAGGAAACCCGAAGCGTTGAAAAGTTTTTGCAACTGAGTAAATCTTTCCTGAATGGCAAACAATGCGCTATCAATGAGTGGATAGAAAACCATTGATATATATATATGGTTCGCAATCTGTAGGAGCTTTGTGTTGCAGTTTTCATAGTAAAAAGTGTTTTTTCCCACTTTACCCTAGGCTGTGGGAATTTGGGATTTATTTCCAAGATGTACATAACAATAAGGCTTGTCACTCAAGCCTTATTGTTATACACTGAGTTGCCACTTTATTATTACCACCCCCTCAGTACTTCGTTGGGCCATCTTTTGCCTTTAATACTACGTCGATGTAGATTCTTCGTGGTATGGACTCCACGAGATGTTGATAGGTGGTTTTTGGAATCTAAGACCATGCTTGATGAATAGCACTTTCCAGGAGTGTGAAATTGCAGGGTTGTGTATCCAGCTGTTTGATGGCTTGTTCAACTTCATCCCACAAATTCTCAATGGGGTTGAGATCTGGAGATTGTGGGGGCCAGCTAAGCAAAGTAAACTAACCGGCATTTTCCTGAAACCAATCCTGTACAATACGAGCACTATGGCAAGACGCATTATCTCCTTTAAAGTAGCCATCGCCATTGGGATAAACCATCCACATGACAGGATGTACTTGGTCTGCAACGATGTTTAGATATGATGTGCCAGTCAGACGTTGATCAACATGAATTAAAGGGCCCAAATCATGCCAGAAAAACATTCCCCAAACCATAACGTTGCCTCCACCAGCTTGAACGGTTGTAGCAATGCATTTGGGGTCCATGCTTTCGTGCTGTTTCCGCCAAATTTTCACTCGGCCATAGGCATGGTGCAACTGAAAACGTGATTCATCGGACCAAATAATTTTTTTCCAATTATCGACTGTCCAATCCTTATGCTCCTGTGCGAAGTGGAGACATTTTCTCTTGTTAACTGCAGACAGCAAAGGTGTTAGAACAGGCCTTCTGCCATATCCCATCCGTGCCGTGTACGGCGAACAGTGCGTGCACAGATCATTTGACGGGATCCTTGATTAAGATGGTCTGTAATTGCTGCACTGTTGCCTATTACCAGTCTGGACACTCCGGTCCGCCCGAGCAGTCACTAGTCGATGACGACCACACGTTGCACGTAGAGACCCAGTTTTTTGGCTGACAGTCCAGTCTTTAAACACTTTAACAACAGTGGCTCTGGAACATTTCATGAATGCAGCGGTTTCAGTGATACTCGCTCCATGGCTCCGAGCTCTTACAATCGTCCCACGTTGAAAGTCCGTCAAATTGCATTTTTTACCCATCTCGTCACCCAAAAATCACTTCTACTACTGTCGCAAGCACTAAGCTTTCCCTTTTTATACTAGCCTCGCCCTCTGGCGGCAACAGCGTGCAGCCATAGCTCATTTGCTTAAAACTGTCAGGTAGTCATAATAAAGTGGCCACTCAGTGTATATAAAAATGTCAACAAACATCAGGAACGAACAGAAAAAAAAAAGGTTCATTTTCCCCCTGAAAACCCAAATGCGTAAAAAAGCAGCAGAGAAGAATTCTCAGAAAAAAACCGCACAAGAATTGAAAATGCTTCTTGTTGTTGTTGGTATATATATAGGAACTCTGCATGTGTCAGAGAAACAACAAAGGAGTATTCAGCTTTCATTTTTGTGGCAAATACAGACTAGCTCATAAAAGAAAAAGAAAAAAGTTAGCGGATAATTTTACTATGTAAGAAAATGTATGGGCATCCCTTCCATTTGGTGGCTGCCTACCTGGCCGGTAAATATGTATATTAGCGTCCTAAATTATTTCGTCGGAAAAATGTCAGTACCTCGAAAAAGTGTGACGTAAAGATTTTAGAGTACGGAAATTAATGGCAAATGGTGCAGAAATTTCATATTTTAAATGTGTTTTAAAGATTTTCTATCATAATATTGAACTGTGAGTGATGCTGTGAAGAGACGCTGCGGTAGGCCTAATGCATCGCCAGAGGTGCATTCAAATAAAATGTTACTGCATACACAACCATTGAAACAGAAAACTTGCTGCAAACCCGCAAATCACGATAACAATGGAACGAGATAATTTAAAGAAAAATTAATATAACAGTAAATAATTATTAGAGCATTACAGATTCCAGAGAGGGCAAAAGGACATTACGACTGAATCCGCAAAAATGTGTGTAAAATGGACCTTAAGGCCAAAACTTAAAAATTTTTGGACTATGAACCTCATAAAAACAAGAGACTAATTTTTATATCAAGAAAAGCAGTTCTGTTAATGAACCTTCAAAAATTATATATAGCATCTTTAACAACTTAATTCAAAAATAGTACTTATAAAATATATAAGGAAAATATTTTATTTTAATAACTGGCAACTGCAAGAGTAACCTGGCAATAAAATAAAAAAAATCTTTCTGTGTAAATGAAACTTTTGTTACAGTTCCTATATATTGAGAACAGGCCTTGATAAAATCAAGAGGCCAGAAACTTCTGCAAAAACAAAATAACTCTATCGGAAGATGTGAAAAATAGTTGAACATTCTCATGTTAAGATAGAATTAAATATATTAATCTTAGTAAAACCTTAAGTGTTTTAATTGCTGTAATAACATTTTTATTTTTTTAATCTACAAGCAAAAACTATCTGCAAAATCTGCTAATAATTTGCAAACTATCCACGTATGGCGTACGCGTGTACGTCTATATTGTGTGACTCTGCGCATCGCTACGGCGACGATGTGAAGCTTAGCTTCATTGAAAGGAAGATTCGCTGCAGCGTTTAACTCACGCGCGGACGACTACAAGTCCAAGCGTGTATTTTGTTACCACGAGAGCGAGCCGTGTTATACTCATACGCTACACAATATAGTTCGTTCATGTTTTGTCATTGTTTTTAAAGCGATGTTGAGAAATTTTTCGTTCTTTCGCATACTCACGGTATGCGAAAGAACGTAGAAAAGCATGTTAGAAAGTACTAACATGCTTTTCTATGTTGTATAGGAAACTGGGGAACTATAACTTTCGGTTCTGGTTTGAACAGCTTCCATTCATAGCTGATTTGCTGTGTCACTGCACTCTTGGTTCTCCTGTGTTAATAGCTTTTTCGCAGGTCAGTTTCTATCTTACTCATACATATCTTTTGCAAATCGAAGAGTTTTTTTCCCAGTTTTTCCTGCCAACAACATACAGGATACAACAAAATAAAGGGTGGATGCTGTGGACCTATTTTCTGTAGCGTATCACTACATTTATTGCTCTCCTGCCAACAACATAACCTCTTTCTCTTGTACTCTTCCGCCCATCATTTTGGTACAGCAAGAAACCTTCCTTTTAAAGGACCAAAGCTTCACATTCTTTGCCGGAGCAATACATTAGGCCTACCGCAGCTTCTCTTTACAGCGTCAGACTCACAGGTCAATATTACGAAAAAAGTATATCTTTAAAACACATTTAAAATATGCAATTTTTGCACCATTTGACATTAATTTCCATACACTAAAATCTGTACATCGCACTTTTTCCAGGTACTAAAATTTTTTCAACGAAATAATTTAGGATGCTAATCTACACATTTACCACCTGGCCTACCTACCCCTTGGACCGGCCCTGGCTGGAAAACCACAAGATCGAATCCATACAGCTACCTCAGGTCCGACCTTAATACTACTAAGAAAATTTGGGAATCTATACAGCAACGTTTAGATAACCGCATTCCATACCCCAGTATACTGGCAGACCTCTGTAATGTGTTGACTAATCTGGGACTAACTGCACCAAACACTAATCACTGCAAGTATGCTTCGTAGGTGTTAAGACGTTCTTCGACACATAGGTAGTGTTACTGGATACTGAAATCCAGAGGTTTGGACATTCTCTGAATATACACTTTTGTCTATATTGTGGTACTACTTGTTGTGAGCAGAAATTGCCCATTGAATTGTTTTTGCAAACACACTCTGGCGTTTATGTTACGTGGCTTCACTTCATGCAATATCCCTAACTTTTTGTGACCAGTATATATATATACATACATACATTGCTGAAAAAAAATGTGTACAATCAAACTGTGACAGTTTGTACGGCTTTTCTACACAGCGTAGCTACGTGATCCAGCCTTTAATCTGTTGCCCTTAACGATCTGATAATAGAAGAGATCCATAATTCAGAGAAAGGCTAATTAGGAAGCACTGGCCTAGTCGGAAAAGTATTAATCCGACAGTGAATAGAAATATTGGTTTGTGGCTCTCTAATTTAATTGCTTAGAAAAGATTATTCATTCAGAGAAATCTGAAGATACAGACTCAACTAGCAAATACAAAAATTGGTCTATTACTCTTGCCATTTGGGAACAAACAGCTACAAAATTCAAAGTGAACATTAAATTCAAAACCAGTAGCACCAAAAGTAAACAGCTATCAAGATGGTTTTGAAGCATTACAGAAACAAAGGAGCAATGATATGTGTTCAAAAATAATATTGTTGAGAGAAAATTAATTCAAATTAGAAAAAAATCCTCATAAAACTATACTTCCAACCAAAGTAGTAGAATGTAAAAGTAAGTGTGCACGCCGATAGTTTTCAAATTATTAGCAGATTTTGCTAATATGGGCACATTTGGACGTTTGTGGCCTCTAGATTTTATCAAGGCCTGTTTCTCAGTACATAGGAACTGTATCAAAAGTTTCCTTTACACAGAAGGAATTTAAATTTTATTACCAGGTTCCTCTTGCAGCAACTAGTTATTAAATTAAAATCTTTTCCTTAAGTAATTTGTAAGTCGACAGTATTTTTTTTTATTGGAGGTTTAACGACCACCGTGAGCAACTCAATGGGCTATAAGCAGTCGCCCGTCCCTAATTTAGGGTCACTGGTTCCAGGGAAGGGAGGGAAGCCAGTGCTGTAAGACAAACACAACATCCATGCCTCACCGAGATTCGAACCCGGACCCCGTTCGGACGAATGATCAGAGGCCATCGCTTAGACCACTGCGCCACTGGGGGCAGCACAGTAATTTTTGAACTAAGCTGTTGAAAATACTATTTATAATTTTTAAAGGTTCATTAATGGAACTGTTTTCTGGGTATAAAATGTTTCTTTTAATTCTCTTGTTTTTATGAGGTTCATAATCCAATATTTTGCCATAAAGGTCAATATCACACACATATTCAATTGTATTTTGCCGTCATCGGAATTTGTAATGTCCTAATAATTATTTTTTTATTGTTTCTTTAAATTATCTTATATTGTCATCGTGATATGCGGGTTTGCAGCAAGTTTTGTTTCAATGGTTGTGTTCACAGATACATTTTATTTTTATACAACTCTGCTTCCAACTTCTCCCACCCCTGCATTCCTGAAATTTGAACAAAAACTTTGTAAACTGTAACTGGAAAAGCAAAGCAACTGGCCACCTTGCCTGTGACAGGTTCAATAGCATTCCTCTGCTTCATTATTTGATAGGCACAACTCTGATATGTGGAAGGGGGAGATGGGCACGTTTGAATGTAAGTGTGTACTCCCACAGTCTAACAAAATGTTGCATTGGATATTTGTATATATTCCATTTGGATACAGATACATGATTTCAGTAAGCTTAATTCACATCTGGTATAAAACGTGCATTTAAAAAAAAAAAAAAAAAGTTAAATTTTTGCGTGCCTTACGTAGACTTTGAATTGTGACTGACAATATACTTCTTGGCCACAGGACTCTGTACAGGGTGGGTTTTGAATTTTTTTCAACCATGAAGCTTTCTGGATTTAATAAGTATCTCCCCAACAGCTTATTCCGTTTGTTACTCTACACACAATATATTTCTTGAAAAAAAACTGGCTGAATGAGCCCTAAGAAATGCTGATCTAATATATGATAACAGTAATATAGAGTATCCTTTATAACTAACATACTAATAAGCTGCGTTTGTAACGTTTGCTACACGGAAGCACATTTGAGTAATTAAGTATAAATTCAATACTCTCTAAACATTTGAAGAATTAGAATTTCTTTTACAACTAGCTGCATTAGTTATTTAAAAATCTAACCAAATATTCAGTAGCTCATAAAAATGAAAAGGTCTAAAATTTCGTTTCCTTGAAATATATTTTTGTTACTCTTTCACGAAAATACAAAATTAAAAACGAATCAGCAGTGTTTGGATCCGAAAATCTAACAAATTCTTTACTACTCCTAATTTAAAATGCAGTCGATGATATATATACCTGTTAAGAAAATACATGTGTTCACGTGTTAAGCCTACCTCCACGTGTTACGAAACGAATACATGAATGTCTTCATATGTAACGAAACGAATACATGAATGTCTTCACGTGTTACGGGAATCTCCACGAGTTACGAAGCGAATACATGAATTGTTTTCGAAATCGAAGCCTATGATTTGAAACAGGAAAATAACTTACCTTTTAAGAACGATAAAATCCATCGATTAGGCATGCTGCTCTGGACGATCGAGCTCAGCCTTGCCATAACTCACCGTCCGTAGTACAAGTGACGTAACAGCAGGTTAGAGAACGACGCAGCCGCAGACCAGAAGCTGCTTTAAAACCAATGGAATAAAATCTTCTAGTCGAATAAGCAAAAAAAAAAAAAAGGAGGAATTCAATAATCTTTATCAATTATACACAAGCTTACTGTTTTATCAACAGTATCATTTTGTTCTTTTTTGCCTGAATGTAATGTCACGCCAAAGATTAGCTGTGACCTTGCTAACATGACGAAAATGCAACGTTTAGCAAACGTAATGAATGTGACAAAATCGCAACTGTAACGAATGTAACATTTAACAAACGTTTATCAAACGTAGTCTTTGTACGGAAGACCAAATATCAACTTTTGCAACCGAAATGCGACGTCTTTTAAACGTCACGTGCTACTTGGGATTATTTCATTTTTAGCACTTCTTTTGAAATAAAAAAAAAGGCCATGCTAATATTATTTTTCCTTTGCAATGGAAAGTAGAGATGGGCTTCACAGAGAGGTGTCGTAACTATTTCTATGAACGGGGTCAAGATATCAGGATAAGTATTTTGGCTGGATTATAAAATGTACTGTGCTGTTCTACATGATGTGGTGAGCAGTGACGTCATTTGAATATGTTACAGATAAAACGATTATGTCGATAAAATCTATATTAATATAAAACTTCAACTTTATACTACAGGGGTGTTTTATATAAAATATTTTACTCATAATATCAGCGATATTGAACTATACTGACTTGGACGCCTCCATATTAGTGGGAATTCCACAAACCTAGACTTACGTTACTCATGAAACAACATGTGTATACAAATTTATCTCATTCCTTTCTCACGCTCCCCTTTCTTTTTTTTATTTAAAGATGACTGATTGTTAAGAAGACCACATGGGAGATGGATGGATGAAATTCGAAAGCAGGCCTGAGTAACATGGAGGAGACAGCCTCAAGACACAGTTGTGGAAGAAATTTCGGGAAACCTTCATCCAGCAGTGGATAGATGAAGGTTGACAATGATGATGACGCAAAATTGTGTCCCTAGAGAGCGTAAGCGCATAGATATATATACAGTGAAACCCCAATTTTACGCTTTTCAGCGGACCAGCATAAAAAGTCGTACGATGCGGGAAATCGTAAAACCGAGGTCGAGGTAAAACATGCTTTACACGCATGTGTATAAAGAATAGAAACACAATGTACACCAGTAGTATTATACTAGTGCGTAGTATGTATTGTAAACACATTTATGTAAGAACCAAAAATGCAGTATAACTACGTACGTACTTCCATTACGGGATGTTGGTTTGGAAAAAATCGGCATTTTCCATTTGCTTTCTATTTTTAGTGTTCAGCTGAAGCAAAGCTTTCTAAATAATTGAAAGGCTTTGCAAGTGTTTTTACAGTCAGTGTTTTTGCAGTGTTTTTAAGGTTTTGTAAGTATTTTTACAAATGTCTTTACAGTCTGAGGAATGCAGGACTGCCTTAACTGGGCGTCACGTCCTTTTGACAAATTCTGGAGTGAAAGAACTGGTTTAAGGCAGCCTGGTCGTGAGATTTTCCTGAGGAATGTGGCAAGAGGAGGAAGAGCCGGTTTAAAACAATCTTATATGTACGGAAACCAAGAAGGACACGAAATTAGAAGAAAATCAGGTTGGGCACCAAAAATATTTTAAACTACGTTTAATGCGGAAAATCGTGTGAATGGAAAAACGTATAACACAGGGAAATATATAGGAGAATCATCGGGACTTCAGAAAAACATCGCTCAAAATGGAAAAACGGAAAATGCGGGGACGTACAATCGGGGTTTCACTGTATATGTACACAAGTCTATATTCTCGTATACATATATACTGTATCTCCTTGCGCTCTCTAATGACAAAATTGTCTGTAAAGGAATTTTGTAAATTTTATGTAAAATATTCTTCATCAGGAAAACTGCCTGTCGAAAAAAAAAAAAAATCAAATTTCAGATATTAGAAGCAGAGATTTTGCAATCTATTACGCCCCTTGCGTAAAACATGTGCATTCTTATCAGCAGTAAAAAGGTGCAAAACGTTTCCCGTCGTGAGCATTATCCAACTGAAAAGGATTTATTTTTTTTAATCGAATTTTTAAGAGCGTGGATACAGGCTGCAATTAAAGCATAAACGAAAGTACGGATATGCACTTACACCCTTTAGTGACGAAATTGTTCTTTACAAAAATTTTAAAACTATATGAAGAAATGTCTTCACCACGAACTCTATCCCACACAAAAACTAATTTTCTAATGGGGCATTTACAAGCTTCGATATTGGGGGAAATGTGGTATTCCTTTACGTATTCTAGCAGAAATTTGCGTAATCTGAGAAAGAAATTGTAAACAAAACTGCATCCGTTCTGTAGTTCTCAGATTGAACTTCCGTAGACCAGTCCATCAAGTACTTCTGGAAGAGTTTTGCACGGTGATGTGTCAGTACGCTGGACGCATCACTCCCATTGAAACTCCGCCTAGGGAAAAATTCCGATAATAGATCCTGAAAATGATGAACTGTTTTGCCTAATTACTGGTGCCGGGACTTTTCCTCAGGCGCAGATGTACTGGGAGTTATGCGTCCAGCGAACAGGTATGTATAGTACAAAAACTTCCAGAACTACTTCATGGTTTGGTCTGCGGAAAGGCTACGAATATTTTCTAGCTACACACAGATATGTAAATAATAAATTTAAATAAATTTCATTCTAAATGAATGCACATGAAATAATAAACAATTGAGTTTCATTTACCTGTTTCTCCGATGCAATGTCAAAAAATTAAGCAACCGAGAAACTGCTTTGTGAAAATGGTTGCTTCTGGCTAAGCTATTGCTATGAAAACAGAACTTTAACGGTGGCGTATTCTCTGGTCAGATATCGTTGCCAGATTCCCTGAAAATCTCAGAAACACAAGATATGTGGTTATACTTCCGGCCGTATGCCATGAAGTATAACCACAGATCAAAAAGATATGTATAGGAAACCACATATTTGTATTTTTTATTTTTATAAAGTAGTAATTTTCATTTCCTGGTTAAGGAGTAACTTTCTTAAGAAAAACATTTATTGTTTCTTCAGTTTGTCCGACTTCGTTTATTGGATATCTGAAGCCAGACTTTTAAGCTTTTTAAAGAGAGACATAGAGAGGGTTACTGATTATAATTATAATTCCGAGGTATTTAGCCTTAGTTTTCCACGGAATTGGTTGATCAACGCCAAACGTAGTATTCATATATATTACATTTTCTTGTATATATCTTCATGGTTGAGGAGGATGTCTGCAGAAAAATATTGTTTAGAATTTCAAAGGATTTATACCGTTCCACGTTGCAATTTGGGATTTTGAGGAGATGGAATGCCGTCAGCTAAAAAATCAGTGCAGACACAGATCATCACGTGGATCAAACATTATTTCATTTTTAGCACTTCTTTTGAAATAAAAAAAAAGGCCATGCTAATATTATTTTTCCTTTGCAATGGAAAGTAGAGATGGGCTTCACAGAGAGGTGTCGTAACTATTTCTATGAACGGGGTCAAGATATCAGGATAGTATTTTGGTTAGATTATAAAATGTACTGTGCTGTTCTACATGATGTGGTGAGTAGTGACGTCATTTGAATATGTTACATATAAAACGATTATGTCGATAAAATCTATATTAATATAAAACTTCAACTTTATACTACAGGGGTGTTTTTTATAAAATATTTTACTCATAATATCAGCGATATTGAACTATACTGACTTGGACGCCTCCATATTAGTGGGAATTCCACAAACCTAGACTTACGTTATTCATGAAACAACATGTGTATACAAATTTATCTCATTCCTTTCTCACGCTCCCCTTTCCATTTTTTTTTATTTCAAGATGACTGATTGTACTTAGATGAAATAAACTCATCGTCAAAAAAACAGTTGCACCCAGAAGGACGTGTCGGATTGCAATGCTATACGGGAGGAAGGTAAAGGTTCTCAGGAACAACAAATGATTAAACATTGAGACTGATGTGGGCAGTATTAATTGAGGTACACCCCAATAAGTAGTGTCTCTTAGTACGGCGTCGGGCCGCTATGTTTGCTTACACAGCATACCAGACGTCTCGACAGGGAGTTGTACAGGTTCCTAATGGTCTCCTGCGATAAGCCATGCCATACAGCTTGAATCTTCTCACGCAGTTCCTGCAGATTGTGCGGTAGGAATGAAGTCTGGATAGCGCGTTCAATAGTCCACACATTTTCAATCGGTGATGGGTCAGGCGATGCGGCTGGCCATGACAATGTGTCAGTGCCTGGAAGACAAGCTCGCGAGACAGCAGCAGTTTACGGACGAGCGTTTTCGTGTTGGAAAATCGCACCGGAGTGAGCGTTCAGAAAAGGTAAGGCTACTGGTTGCATGACCTCATTAACGCAACGTTGGACTATCAAAGTGCTTGTAATGAAAACCAAAGGTGATCTGGCATCTTAGAAAATAACACCCCACACCATGGCACCAGGCCTTCTGGACGTGTGACACTCGACAACAAACCGTTCATCGCTGACCATGGTGCCTGCACACACGGATTCGGTGGTCGTCTCCTCCAGACTGTCAAGGAGCCACTCGCTGCCATTCTGAGTGGCTCCTTGACAGTCTGGCAGGACACCATCGTAACGGTCTGCGTGCGTGTAGTCCTATGTCGTGCAGCCGCCAGCCAACGGTGATTGCACTAAACGGACGATGCATGGAGGGCAACACTGCTCGCTGAAGATCCGCGATCGTCGCTGTTGAGTCACTCCGCGCATGTCGGACATCCTGTCGGTCCTCTGTCTCCGTGGTTCCTCTAGGTCTCCCAGATCCTACCTGTCGCTGCTGCGTGCCTTGTTCTATATACTGCCGCCAACATCGTGCTATGGTGATATCCGCACGACCGGTATGACGCGCAATAGGGCGATAAGACCTTTCCGCTTCCCAGAGCTCAACGACGCGGCCCCTCTCAAACTCCCCCAATTGCTCTAATAAGTCCAATTGCTTCCGAACTTTTCTCCGAGGCCACGGTGTACGATAAGTCAGGTGATACGACTCTCTGTGCTGCCAACAGTTTGAAAACCCACGGTTTCTGCGATTAATCGAATAATACAAGGCTATGCCAGTTCACTATCTCTAATGTACAAGCAAAAGTTCATATTCTTGTCGGTGCACAGAATCGGCGCTGATTCGCGACCCCTAGGATGTGAGTTTACCATTGAATGCAATGCAAAATTGTGGGTATTTTATATATACCCTTTTCCAATAATTTACCTCACTTTCACAATTTAAAATCGTATAACCAGTCTGTTAATTATTCTTGATGTATGGCTCTTATTTTATAACGTTTATTATTTTCTAAACGTGAATACGAGAAAGTTTTTCGTGCATGCTCCCCAGAATTGCTTCAGGAAATCTAGTTATTTTACTCCGAAGTTTGACTAAAATTATAACATGTTTATGTAACTTTTGGCTGTCTGCATGCCGAACATAATATTTTAAGAAACGATAATCGTTTTCCGAGATGTTCAAGGGTAAAGGCTGCTAACATTTTCTAACAAGAGGAGCTCATTTTCTGAATATACCCCCCCCAGCAAAAACAGCATTGCTGGGCCAACAGTGGGCCATTGCTGGCAACCAGCACTGCCAGCAATGGCCCAGCACTATGTTGCCGTTGCCGAACCGTCAATAAAATGTCCGGGCGGCCAACAGAAGGGCCAGCAGTTCAGGCCAACAGCTGGCCAACAGTTGGCACCCCATCAGTTGTCATATGCCACAACAGGGCCATCAGTGGTCCATCACAGGCAGTAGCTGCCACAAGTGGCCCTTCAGTGGCCCTGCAAGTACTTGCCAGAAATGATGGCCAGCCTAATGTGGTCCGCTAGTGGGCCGTTGGTGGCAGCCAGCAACCACGTGACGTAAGTGGTGGCTTGCCGAATCTTGTCCGCCAATTTC
The DNA here is from genome assembly GCA_039090855.1 of Macrothele yani. Lineage (NCBI taxonomy): Eukaryota > Metazoa > Arthropoda > Arachnida > Araneae > Macrothelidae > Macrothele > Macrothele yani. The sequence continues at coordinate 60,523,853 of CM077015.1, forward strand.
CCAGTAGTAGCAATAATAAAAAAAAAAGCAAGGATAACCGCAGCTTCCTAAAGCTACAGTTATTTTTTTCTACCCTTACGAAGGCTTGTGAATTAACGCACTGCGCTGCGGAACTTTTCTCGACAGACCGGAAAAACGCCGTTTGCATCTGACTAGATTCGATTCTGGGCCGTTTACGTGGAAGCCGCGCTCGCTACCGACCGGACTAATTCACGATGTTCGGGTACATGCTGGAAGCTATCTGTTTGGTATATGCTGGAAGATATGCTGGAAGCTATCTGTTTGGTATTTTTCATAAAAGTCAGTTTCATATAATTGATAAATTAATTTTTTCAACGTAAAGATAGTTTTTTTTTTACCTTAAGGGGTCTTCACTCATTTTCAAGGCGTGTACATACTTAGAGTCGCTTTCCAAAGTTTTGTACTGTCCTTGCCGTCTTGAAAAGAGATTGTTGAATAAATATATATTTACCCGGGTTCATGTCACATTCTGTTACATTTTTAACGTTGTGTCTTTCCTTTCCGTTGTCCGAAGCTACATTTGTTTTAAAGAGTAAAAAATATTTTATTTTACTTCTCGTTATTTTTAGAAGCGAATTCCTCCCAGTCTTGTGTATTCAACCCATGGATGAGTACAAAACATGGCGTTGCTTTTTTTTCTTTCAAATAATTAATAAATTTTGTACGCGTATAATTCTTTTTTTTCCAACAAACGCTATTTTAATGGTTTTCCAGGATATGTGTTTCAAGCGGTTTAAAATTTTTTCTTGTTATTTATCCACTCCATTCCATGAATTGTTATTCATGGGAATGGAGTGGGTGTATTTCATGGCTGTAATCTAGTATTTCACGGCTTAATCTGATATCTTCGTCGACGTAAAATTTCATTAGGAAATTAATTCGCCTCTCCACATATGGATTTCTTTCTTAACATCCACTAAAATAACACGATGGCGATAGCGTCGTCTTCAACTAACTGGTACCATGAGAGACACAGCAAGTGTTGCTTCTGCGCATGCGCAGTCCCGATGCTTCCACCTGCTGTTGGGGGTTGCATTGGTTGCCAGCAACGGGCCACTAGTGGCACTTGCTTGGAGGTCCACAATTCACGGCGATGCTGCAGGGCCATCAATGGCTCACCAACTGATAGCGCTGCCACCAACGGACCACTACCGGGCCGTGAGCGGCAGATTTCAGCCAGCAGTGACCCATCACTGCCAGCTGGTGGCCAGCAGTTTCCCAGCACTTGAGTTTTTGCTGGGCCGTAAGTAAAGAAAGCTGTGACTTCAAAGAATTTAAATTCCAGAAACATTGAATGAGAATATTTTATGACAACAGTACTAGATAAGTGCGGTACCATTCATGGCGTACAGTAATGAGCTATGTTCAATATTTTTGCAAAAATGTGCCAGTACAAAATTAGGTTTTCACACATGTTCTGATTTTTTTGTGTTTCCTATTGTTAATCAAAATTTGGAAAGAAAAATAATGTGACGTTTTGATTGCCATAGCTCTGCAGAATGAATAATAACCAAAATGAACTAAACCATGCTAACAACCAACAGAGTGTAAAATATTGTTTGGGGAGATCGTTTTTTTTTGTACACCAAGAAATTTCTTTAAGTAATGTATTGACTTAAAGTTGTAGAATCCTACTCTGCTGTCTACTTACAGTTGTGCAGCATTATAAATTCAGTAACAATCAAAACTGAATAAAAAAATGCACAAAAATGGCTTCTTGTGCACATGCATGTTTTGTTTTGAACTTTAATAAATTCTCAACTCAAAAGTACATGAAATGTATAATTATAGATATCTTAAATCGACAGCAGTGGTATAAGCCATACAATGAAGAAAGTTTTCTAAGTATGCAAAAATACTCAAGTCATTTTCAATGCAAAGTACAGTTTTATGTACTAGGTTTTAGCAGGTTAACCAATATAAAAACACTGAACTAAAGTTAACAGTTTAGCTGTAAATCATTGAAGTGTGACTTAAAAATTCTTTACCTCAGATCATTTTTGCAGTGGTTATCATCGTAAGACACAATGACACACTCGGTGAAGATGGCCCAGAGGCCGCCCTTCCCAAGAGGTATCACTTTTTTTAAACATATATTTTACGAATCATTAGAAACACATTTTAATATGGCAGAAATATTTTTATGGCTTTACAATATTTCAGATGTTTTCTACGGGGTATTTTTATTTGCATCTTCAATATTGTGGGTTACCCGCGTAAAGAAATCCTAGGTGCACCACTGCTACAATATAATGCATTCCAGAAGGCAATGAATTAATCATATGCCAAAACGCAATGTAAATATATTAAAATATTTACAAAACAAAACTTTACACCCTTCTAATCCAACATAATAGCAGAAAATATGACTGACTGAAATGTAGCTTATTTCTTATATATCACAGAAATGTCCTTGATATTTACGCATAAACTAAAAAATGAATGTCATAGGCAATAACCCACATAAATGAATTCAAAGTACAAAATCTGTATATCTACAATTTCAAATATATCAACCAAGAACATAAACTGCGGAATTAACTTTTTTACGGGACTTATAGAAGTTTACACCTCAAGATAAAACTGTCTTTGCACGTTTATAAAAACCTTCATCTAGTACACCACCATTCACAAGCTAAAATATTTATTATTTAAACTTAAGAACAATATGTACAGATAAAAGCATCATAAAATTAACTAGGCGAGATCTTTCGGGTCCCCTAGGGATCCATTATCAAGCCTGAAAGCGCCACCCAAGTGCAGTGCACATGACTTCTTATACAAACAGAAGACGACCGTCATGCATCTGTAACCATGGACACAACAATGTATACAAATGTTATTGTACCCGGAAATTAAACAACTCATTAATACATATTATTTATAAACTGGGAGGTTTTAGAGTCTTTATATATTGGCGACAAGATAGTGGTATGGCGGTGGGTAATTCTTCGTTACAACACAAATCATCAAACCACATAATGAACATTGATTCTGGGAAAAAAGTGTCCCTTTTTGTTTCTGGTAAAGGCCAAGGGGTGTATGTCCGCCCAACATGGGGTATATCGTCCACCAGACACCAATCGAGCAAGTGCTTTGGTTGTGCTCCGGTTCTGACATCATATTCATGTTGCGACGCTCGAACCCTTAACGTCCGTAGAGTGGAACCAATATACACCATTGATTTATTGTCAGGGTAATCTGATTGTAGAGGTATATAATATATACCATGTTTTTGTTCATTACACACTTGGTCGCGGTCCTGTCTTATCGTTGAAAAAATATGTGATGTCCGCATTCCGAAAGCCAGTTGATGTTTATTGCAAATTCGATTCAAATAATAAATCACATTAGGGTAGTAATTCACTGAGCCAACAAATCGTTTACTAACGTTTTCACGTTGTAAACTTGTAAAAGAAAGTCGTTGTATTTGCTGAGTCAGTTTTCGAACGCAGTCCTCAGGGTATCCAAATTGCGTAGCAATTGAGGCAATGTAAGTGATTTCAGCTTGCCTCGTACGTACCGACGACGATTGGGTAAACGCTCTTCTGATATAAGAACGCAAGGCAGCAAATTTAAATACAGTTGGGTGGCAGGAAGAAAAAGGAATGAGGGTTGGAATGTGGGAAGGTTTCCGATAAACAGAATATGTGATATTATTGTCAGCTGGGTTTCTAAAAAGCATAAAATCCAGAAAAGGTAACGAAAAGTGTTCCTCATGTTCAACAGTAAATTTGATGGTTGGGTAAACTGAAGATAAGGCAAGGGCAAATTGTTGTAAGCGTTGGATAGAGTGTTGCCAGAACACCAATACATCGTCAACATATCTGATGTACATTGCCGGTTTATAGCGGGTACTGTGTATCACATTATTTTCAACAGTCTGCAAGACCACCTCAGCCAAAACAGGGGACAAAGGTGACCCCATAGGGGGTCCCCCTTTTTGCCAGTAAATAACTTCATTAAATTTAAAGAAAGTGCGTTGTGCAATGAGTTTCAATGCTTCCATAATTGCAAATGTCTCAGCAGAAGAAAGTTCAGGAACGGATGCTGATCGTTCTTCAATAATCTCATGAGCTTGTAAAATGGGAACGTTAGGAAATAATGAAGTAACATCTAACGAAGCCATAATAAATTTTTTATCACCAGAACTAAAAGCTTTAATATTGTTGAGAGCCTGTAGTGTTTCCTGGACAGAATACCTAGACTTCCTGAAAAACGGATCCAAGAATGATGCAAGTGCCTTTTCAAGGGTTCTAGTTGGGTTATTAAATCCAGAGACCAAAGGTCGAATGGGGAAACCCTCTTTATGAGTCTTAATCTTGCCAAAAACCCGTGGTACACTACGTCCATTAGGGAGGTGCATATGAGAAGAAATAGAGGGTGGTAAGTATCCCTGATTCTTCAATTTGCTTAAGGCTCTAACGGTAACCGCAGTAGGGTCAGAATGAACAACTTTATGTGGTATATCATTCAACGCCTCTAGCATTTTGTCTTGGTATTCACTCTCGTCCAAAAGAGCTATCTGTTGTGATTTGTCTGCTGAAACAACTGCCAGTTCAGGGTTATTGGAAAGTTCCAACAATTGTTTCCGCTCATATTTAAGTGCTCTTAGGATTTGGTTATCGTGACGTTTCGAGTTGTGAGTTAGAATCTTGGTAATAAAGTAGCGAGTAGATTCCTGTTCGTCAGAAGGTAGAGCAGAAATGATGTTTTCGACCTGTGGAATTATCCTTAAAGTGTCTGTGCTGAATGATGGGTAGTTAAACTTAGCGCCTCCATTAAGAGCAGTTACCCTATTAAGAGCAGTTAAACTCATTGCACAACGCACTTCCTGTAAATTTAATGAAGTTATTTACTGGCAAAAAGGGGGAACCCCTATGGGGTCACCTTTGTCCCCTGTTTTGGCTGAGGTGGTCTTGCAGACTGTTGAAAATAATGTGATACACAGTACCCCCTATAAACCGACAATGTACATCAGATATGTTGACGATGTATTGGTGTTTTGGCAACACTCTATCTAACGCTTACAACAATTTGCCCTTGCCTTATCTTCAGTTTACCCAACCATCAAATTTACTGTTGAACATGAGGAACAATTTTCGTTACCTTTTCTGGATTTTATGCTTTTTAGAAACCCAGCTGACAATAATATCACATATTCTGTTTATCGGAAACCTTCCCACATTCCAACCCTCATTCCTTTTCCTTCCTGCCACCCAACTGTATTTAAATTTGCTGCTTTGCGTTCTTATATCAGAAGAGCGTTTACCCAATCGTCGTCGGTACGTACGAGGCAAGCTGAAATCACTTACATTGCCTCAATTGCTACGCAATTTGGATACCCTGAGGACTGCGTTCGAAAACTGACTCAGCAAATACAACGACTTCCTTTTACAAGTTTACAACGTGAAAACGTTAGTAAACGATTTGTTGGCTCAGTGAATTACTACCCTAATGTGATTTATTATTTGAATCGAATTTGCAATAAACATCAACTGGCTTTCGGAATGCGGACATCGAATATTTTTTCAACGATAAGACTGGACCGCGACCAAGTGTGTAATGAACAAAAACATGGTATATATTATATACCTCTACAATCAGATTACCCTGACAATAAATCAATGGTGTATATTGGTTCCACTCTACGGACGTTAAGGGTTCGAGCGTCGCAACATGAATATGATGTCAGAACCGGAGCACAACCAAAGCACTTGCTCGATTGGTGTCTGGTGGACGATATACCCCATGTTGGGTGGACATACACCCCTTGGCCTTTACCAGAAACAAAAAGGGACACTTTTTTCACCGAATCAATGTTCATTATGTGGTTTGATGATTTGTGTTGTAACGAAGAATTACCCACCGCCATACCACTATCTTGTCGCCAATATATAAAGACTCTAAAACCTCCCAGTTTATAAATAATATGTATTAATGAGTTGTTTAATTTCCGGGTACAATAACATTTGTATACATTGTTGTGTCCATGGTTACAGATGCATGACGGTCGTCTTCTGTTTGTATAAGAAGTCATGTGCACTGCACTTGGGTGGCGTTTTCAGGCTTGATAATGGATCCCTAGGGGACCCGAAAGATCTCGCCTAGTTAATTTTATGATGCTTTTATCTGTACATATTGTTCTTAAGTTTAAATAATAAAAATTTTAGCTTGTGAATGGCGGTGTACTAGATGGAGGTTTTTATAAACGTGCAAAGACAGTTTTATCTTGAGGTGTAAACATTGAGGCACGAAATAAAATATTAGGATGTCTTATAGAGGTTGTTATTCATAAAAGTTGGTGGTCAAATTTTATTAATAATAACCTCTATAAGACATGTAAAAAGTTACTTCCACAGTACACTATGAATAGAGGTGCCATAAATTAATTTTCAACTAAGAATATAAAGTTATTCAATATATTTAATTAAATACAAATATAGATTCTAAAAGCGTATGTATATCATTGAGATGTCCTTGATATTTATGCATATGTTTAGATTCTGATCCTAAATTAGATCGATGTATAATTACAAATGTAGATTTTAAATCTCAAATGGGCAGAACAAATTGATAAATACATGTAGCACGAACAGCATATTTCAGGAAACTTTATGATATCCTCTGGTAATAATTACTTAAGTTAATACTCATTAAGAAGGCAAATGAGCCACCACGGTGAGGCATGGATGTTGTGCTTGTCTTACAGTACTGGCTCTCTCCCTTACCTGGAGTAAGTGACATTGAATTAGGGACGGGTGGCTGCTTATATAGCCCTTTGAGTTACTCACAGTGGTCATTAAACATTCAATCAAAAAAAAAAAAAAAAAAGAAGAAGAAGGCAAATGACAACGTAAAGCATTGTTAACAATATCAAAAATAAGGAGATTACCAGTACTTAGAAGTTTACTCCACCCAAACAGGGGTAAAAGTTGTTCAAAATTCATGCAAGGACTGTACACATCACTATCAAAATTGTGCTTAACAGATGGCAGTAAGACTCAAGGGATGATTGCTGGAAATATCCTAACAATGCGGTCCAACTTTCTTCAGCATTTGAACATGGTGCTTACAAAGTTTGCCTGATTTCCCCTCTTCCTTCTTCCATCTGAATAGTTCTGATACCCTCTAAAGTTGGGGCTTTTCTTTTTTCCTCAGTTCCCTAGTAGCTGGTAAGGTAATGAAAAGCTTGCCAATACTAAACAGTAATTGTATTCAGTTATTTTAGATTATAGTTATTAATTTATCAGTCTTTTTTTGACAGGAAAATGATGTTCTTCAAATACTGAAATTTAAGCAAAGCTAAATGTCAATATGCAATATATCTGAACAAGAAAAAAATAAAGTTAAATATCAATACACAATATATCTGAATACTGCTGTTTTAATATTTTTTGCATATATTTTCCATGTGCCCTAATTGCACATACCCTTATGCATACTTATGGAGGCTCCATAGGAACTGTATTGCATAAATCATTAATAATCTCGAACTCTCTACCGCCGCCCCGGTGGCGTAGTGGTCTAAGCGATGGCCTGTGATCATTCGTCCGAACGGGGTCCGGGTTCGAATCCCGGTGAGGCATGGATGCTGTGTTTGTCTTACGGCACTGGCTCTTTCCCTTCCCTGGAACCAGTGACCCTAAATTAGAGACGGGAGACTGCTTGTAGCCCATTGAGTTGCTCACGGTGGTCGTTAAACCTCCAACAACAACAAAAAAAAAAAAACTCTCTACCAAATACCCCCCCCCCCCCTCTTTCCTTAAAAAAGAAAAGTAATACACTGGCGGAAAGTGAAAAAAGAACACCAAGAAGGAGACATCTAATACCAACGAAATTTGTGCAACATGATAACGGAATACAGAGGATAATGTGATCAAAACATTATGGCAAAATACAGCTGTACTTGCTGGTAAACTGAAAAATAACATTTCCATGTAACATGGTTAGTACGAGGTTGAACCGCCATGAACTGCGTCACACTGTGCAATTCTGGCATGGAGTCTGTCGTACAGATGTTGGATGTAAGTTTTGGGTACTGAGTTCCAAGCATCCTCAACGTGGATGCGTAAATCGTGGTCCTGCATCCAGTAGACGGTTGCGGATAGTTCGCACAGTCACCTCAGGTGCAACGGCAGCTCGGATTTGCGTCGCAGTGGACGACTGGACGTTCTGCTTGACAACGCCGTCGCCGCCCTTCTTATGCGTCGATCTGTCTGCTCATCAGTCCGTCTGTTACTCCCGGTTCCACGTCTTCTCGTGTGAGAATGTTCCTACATCCTCGGACCATCTTCGCCACCATCGTACCACCACCGATACTTCCCGTCCAATTCGCTTCGCAATACGACGATACGACCACCCGGCCTCGCGGAGTCAGACTAGACAACCTTGCTCAAAGTCCGATAACTGCTGAAATCGTACACGTCTTCCATGTCCAGGCATTGCAGCTTCTTTGGGGTCTTTGCAGGTGTCCGTAGGCCGACGACTGATTACACTCACTTCGCCGTACTCCTTAAATACCACCGACGATAATTTGCATATTATGCCGTGCTGTGCCGTAAGCTCTCACCGGTTGGTCCCGAAATTAACATCACACCTAGGTAAACTCGACCCCATTAACATATGTAAATTTCATGATTCCTTCTTGGTGTTCTTTTTTCACTTTCCACCAGTGTATTTTGATCGTTGAAGTTCTGTTTTGACTTCCAACAGAGAAGAACCAGACTTAACTCAGCAGCACAAATAGGGGAGAGAGGCAAATATTATTTTTGTATTGAAAAATGAGGCGCATGCATATGTTTTTTGTATCAACTTGGCCTCATAATGTTTATTCTTTAATAATGCTTATAAAAGCCGCCCCGGTGGCGCAGTGGTCTAAGGCGCTGCCTCTGATCATTCGTCCGTAAGGGGTCCGGGTTCGAATCCCGGTGAGGCATGGATGTTGTGTTTGTCTTACGGCACTGGTTCTCTCCCTTCCCTGGAACCAGTGACCCTAAATTAGGGACGGGCGACTGCTTATAGCCCATTGAGTTGCTCACGGTGGTCGTTAAACCTCAAAAAAAAAAAAAAAAAAATGCTTATAAAACATGTTTATGTTTTTATTGCATTATTCTTATTTGTTGTTTAATTAATAATTTATGCATCATTCACATTATGCATATGATTTTTGGGTTTGCACAAAAGTCTGGCTGAAAATTCCCATACTCCTAGACCCAATCCCATATAATGCAAAAACTGAAATACTACCTTAGAATAATCTCAATAACTGTACTTTTTCCATAGACTTGACCAACAAACATAATTCTTTTTGAATTTGTTCAGATGGAATAATTGTAGAAATATTTGTAAAAAACAAAAAGAAACAGAAGTAAACAACATACACATGATGTTCTTGTGCACCATTGACTACCTAAAGTACAATTGCCGCCCCGGTGGTGCAGTGGTCTAAGCGATGGCCTCTGATCATTCGTCCGAACGGGGTCCGGGTTCGAATCCCAATGAGGCATGGATGTTGTGTTTGTCTTACGGCACTGGCTCTCTCCCTTCCCTGGAACCAGTGACCCTAAATTAGGGACGGGCGACTGCTTATAGCCCATTGAGTTGCTCACGGTGGTCGTTAATAAACCTCAAAAAAAAAAAAAAAATTGTGAATGGTGTTCATGCGTGCGAAATTTGGCATTTTTGCTGTTTTTGAAGATCAGAAATGCAAAAAATGCTGACCTACAAAAACTAAAAATTTGAATTTTTCATATGGTACCAATTTGACATGCACCAATTTCAGTATGTAGCTTCTCATTTGAAGTACAGTAGATTCTGGTTAATTGGGGCACATCAGGCATGGAATGTTTTGGCCCAATTATGCAAAACTTTGTCCTGAAGAGCTAATTTGGGATGCTCTTCAAGAATCGTCCCAAATAAACAGCTACCTCGATTAACCAATGACCCAATTAACCGAAATCCACTGTATTTGCAAAACTGAACAGATTTAGTGAACTTTCATTTGGCACAATTCCTACTGATATCAATGGAGAAGTGGTGATGGTTCAATAATTATGGACACACTGCATTCTGACTGTAAATGGGTCATTTCCTGTCAATTCAACACAGAAAAATTGCATTTTCAATGTGACCCCTTTGGATTTTTTATGAAACTCTGTAGATTTGTTGACATACACCAGAAATGAATGTGTGCCAATTTTTGGCACACAATAGCCTTTAAATTTCCTGAGATAGGAGATCATGAAATTCAAAAAAATTGCTAAATTTCAGTGTTTTGTATTTTGTAAATGTATTTATAACTCAAGTTCTTTTAATCACAGGGTAATGAAGTTTTTTAATATCTTTTTACTGGCTTCAAAATGATATAATACTTAATGCATAATTTTTAATTTAAAAGTCACAAAATTTTAAATTTGACCTTGAATTTCTCAAAAAGCGCCATTTTGATTTCTTTAAAAAAATAATATATTAAATTACATCACATAGTGACAATATTTTATAAATTTGGTGGTGGCAGTTGAAGGGCATCAAAAGTTACAAGGAACTGTTAAATCGACATGCTTCCTAAACTTACCGTATGACTAAACTGTGCATGTTCCACTGATCAATAGAGAAGCTTAATAATCTAATCAATCAGTAACATAAAAAGGAACACACATGTACTATGGTGATGGGTTACTCTTGTTTATAAACCATTTTATGTACGGTAATATTTATAACAATTTTAAAACTTTCAAATTAATATCTTAGCAGTTTAGCTTTAAACAAGGACATGCATTATTTGCTGAAAAGAGTTAACATAATGCATTGAACTTGGCACTGATATCTAATTTTAAAATCTTCAAAAATTTATCTTCATGTTTGTGGTGACAATTTTGTATTGTACCCATTGAAGAAAACTATCTTTATGTACAATAAAGAATAGTTTGCATCAAGACGTGCACCACACGAAATTGTTTTTTGTGTGATGCTTTACATTATTTATTTTTACTTCATCCATGTCTTCAAAGGTATACTAGGCACATCCAACACACAAGCATTCTGCACAGAGGCATGCCACAAAGATAGATATAACTGCAAGTACTATCTCACATTTAGCAGAAGTAACATACTTTTGCATATTCTATTTTACTGATTGTAGAACTTGAATAAACTCATATGCTGTTTTCGTACACTAGGATAAAACAGTGAAGTTTGGGAGTGTTGGGTATTGATCTTCATATTTGAAAATGTGGCTACGATAGCTTTTTCAGCTTCTTATTGACTTTCACTGTGGTATTCAAAATCACAGACATGCTTTTGGTTGTCCAATTATATAACTGATGTGGTGTCATAATCTGCATTATTATATGGCCTTAAATTTGCTTTATCTGCAAGACTTTTAAGATTGCCACCAACATTATCACATGCACTATTACCACATGATGTTGTATAAAAGTGCCACTGAGCAACTGTTCTAAAATCTATCTCATGGCAGCAGAAATTGATAATTTTTTTTTCTGTTCTTATGTATTTTTTTCTCTTTTGTTCTTATACATATGAATAATAAAAAGTCTTTAAACTTTTGTTGAGATATGCAGGTAATGCTGCATAAGATGAACTGCTATTGCATTGTGTTGCAAGCTCTCCAAAATTATGCCATAATTTGTGCATTCAGTTTTCCCAGGTTTTTTTTTTTTTTGTAATATGCAACAAATGGGTGAATTTTGGCTTGAAAATTATTCTAATGTAATCATTGAGCAGAATCTTGCAACAGAAATGGATAATTGTTAGAAAAATCATAATGCCAAAAATTCACCTGGTTGAAAATTTGTTATTTATTCATTATTAAAAGCTGCTTGCTCTTTAGCTATAAATGATAATCTTAGATAAACAATAAATTTTTCAAAAACATAACTAAATAATTATCAGTGGTTTTGTTAATTTTGTCAAGTGTCCAACACAGTTTGTGGATATACACTGCTTGTAAGTTATGTCATCAATTACATTAGAATAAAATCATTAAAATTATTTTCTAATTTTTCAGTCCCTATGCATTTTTTGTATTCACCTAAATAGCAAGTTGGTTAAGGTGATTCACAAAGGGTATATTCCCTGTGCAGTCTTTATATTCTTGAATCTTTGACTTGCATCACTCTTTGCAGATAACTTTTCTATTTTTCATCCACTTAGCATTAATTTGACATTTTAGTTGTTAGTACATGCACAGAGGATGCAAGTGCCTCTTGCATCATCAAGATCACAATTTTTTAGCCTTAATTCACAAAACTCGGAAAATCCGATTTTTAAAATGTGATATTTTGCCTTGCAAAATATGTACTTCAAATTGGAGTGACACATAAAATAGAAGTTTTAGAAATCCAACAAGACAAAATAAAAATTAGTGGAAAACAGTAGAAAAAAGTAAATATTGTTTGAAAATGTTAGTTGATTCATTTTAATTAGATTTTTTTGTAATGTAAATCCAAGGTTCGTACTCTTCCAAGCAAAAAAATTCAAGCACTTTTCAAAGACTTTTTAAACCCAAATTATCATATGTATGTACTGTCGATTTGTCAGCAGGTAGGTGTTTTAGTAAGTTCAAACTATTAATCTTAGCTAGAACACGCACATCTTCAATGACCTGCCTGATACTTCTTGTCCTCAGTTGTTTTATTTTATTAACTTTGAATTGGCCCTCTGTTTTGGTATTTTTCAAAATCATTTCATTTTGATGAATATTTTGAAAGGGTACATTATTTTCGTATTGATCTGCTGGTATGACACTTATTGTTTGCTTTAACTTTTTATTTTGGTTGCATGACTTTGATGCTTTGATGCACCAGAAGACGAAGGGTCCACGCATAAAGTACCAGCAATTCCTGGAAGTTCCACCCACCGGTAAGAACGCGTCACTAACCCCAGTAAACAGAAGCCCATCACAATTTGTGAATACATCATTCCACTTATTTTTCTCACATGGCTGATGCTTTACTCTGTAGTGATATCATAGCCAAGGCACCAGCTGTCCACACACTCCCTGGGTTTGAACGCAAGTTCTGTGTTATTTGATCAGCTTGGTGTTTTTATCAGAACTACATAGAAATCTCCTATACATCTTTTTAGCACAATCATTGAATACATGCTCTTTCATATCATGGCTTAAGAAAAAATCAAGTACTATTTATAGTGCCTTAAACTTTTTCAAGTACTTTCAAGGACTTGAAAATGAACTTTTTATTCAAGGACTTTTTAAGGTTTTCAAGGTGAGTACGGACGATGAAGTGGTATTTTAACAAAAAAGTAACAATTTAACATGGGAGGGAGGATCAAAGTTCCTTGACTCTCTCTAAGTATTTCCCTAAGCAGAACTAAGTTCTTGATTTCCAAATCTGAACTATACAGTTTTAATTAACCAGCACAGGAAGGTGGGGTGAGTACACCGCTGAGGATATAAAAATTGTCCCCAGCACGGGGAGATGGGGTACACCACTGAGGATATCTAAATTGTAAACAAACCTGCGGTAATGTTTATATAGTGTAATGGTTCCTGCAAAGCCACTATCTGAAACATAAACAAATGTGTTGGTGGATGTAGTGGAAGGATACACATAACTCTTCAGAATCACTTCCATATTTAATACATGATTGCCATTGAGGTGCTCAAGCCAAGACTGAACATCAAATCTCACTCACTTTGAGGAGTTGAGCCTATTGGTCAATGAAACAAGGAATATATACAATTATCCCCCACCCCCGAAATGGGCAGCTTCATAGACAAAACACTATTAGGTATTAGGAACCCCACACTTACACACACACGTGTACATACCAGCAGAAAATAAATCATTTAAAAAAATTGCTAATCCTAAGTAAAAAGAATAGATGGCACCAGTCATACATTTGGATTGATGTATTTTAGTGATTACTTAAACACTGGAATGAAACGGCAGTTTTCAGAACTTCTAATTCTTGGTTCATTGACACTTACTCAGAATTGAAACTTTCATTAGATATGGGGATTGAAAAGGAATTAAATGTTATTTGCAAAAATATTAAAACATACCTAGTTATAAATGCTTTCTTGAAGATGAAACTTTTTACTTTTGGTTGTTCTATGGATCCAGATGTCACTGGAAATGACAAATATGATCTCATATTTTTTTATAAATTTTCTTAATGAATGGACATTTTTCTTATGTCTTATAGTCTCTTCTTCCTATACCCATCCCAGGAAAAAGCATTTCTTCTTTTTCAGAGCCCAATTCATGTTGAAAATCATAATTTACCCTGTGCATGCTAGATATAGCAACATTTCTGTCACCCATACAGTTGTTTTCCATGCACAGTGAGAAACAGCATTACATGTTTTAAACTTTAATTTCTTCAAAAATAAAATATTAGTTGTTTTCACTGTTTGCTATAACAAGAAGCAAAATTTTTCATTTTGTTTTAAGAAATCAAAATTGAAACTTCAACTGTCCATTGCTGGCAGTCTGTCATGACACGCAAAGTTATTTAGTCTGTACAATGTGTAGGAACTGGTGTTTTCAAAATTTAATTTTGTTAAGAAAAAGGCCTGCTCTATTCCTTGTATATTATAACAAGAGGTGACTAAGGAATGGTAAAACATGCGTTTTAACTGAAATGGAATTGAATTCAAAAATTTTTGCTGCCGTAGCTCACTGCTGTGAAAACAATTTTACGAGTCACAGAAAAATGGCACCAGCCCCATCATGAACAGATGAAAAACAGACATTTAGAAATTTAATTTCGGTTAAAATAATTGGGGATGGGGTAAAAATGTGAGCTTTGTTGACTGATCTTGGAGGAAAGACTCGTGTAAGAGGGAAACACACATTTCATTAAGAAAAATACTTTTAAAAATACCAAGTTGCTGTTTTGCCCCATTACAAAAAATAAGAAATGATCATTGTCAAAAAACAATTAGAAGTGAAAAATACCCTCAAGAAGAAAAAAATAATAAAAAAAAACTTCATCGGAAAAATTCGAAACATCAAAAATCGTAGAATATTTTTATTACTGCTACAACAGGTATTTCTGCTGATTCCAAATTTGGCATGTAGGCGGACATCCAAAAATGTAACAAAATCCAGTAGAAAGCTTTTTCTGAACAGGAAGACACAATAGCAAAATCCAGAAAATTCTGCAGGTATGCAACTGCATCAAATTTTTCAAAACATTTTGAAAACTGTTAAAACATTTACTGCAACTCCATAATTTCAGTGATCACAGAAATACAATTTTGCATAATTTTTGGAGGGAAATTAAAAGTAAAAATGGGAATGGAACTTTAAAATAATCTGACAATCATGACAAGCTTCCAAAATTTTGGAAAGATGGAAATCTGTTTCCAAGAAGGAAAAATGGCACCCATGTGAATAATAAATCTGATTGAAAATAAAAATAAAGCACTGTATAACAATGAAAAATATCAGAGAGATATGCAACTCTACTGGACTGCAACAAACTGAATCCTTGAGGGAAAAATTCATTTCACCAATACCTGTTACTAATAATTTTGAATAATATTAGCCAGTCTACAGTAGTAAGCAAAAACAACCTGCCAGTCCTGTTAATTAAAAATTTTCTCAGGTTGAAAACTGGATTCTGACAAATTGATGCCCACACAAATGTAAAACTTCCTGTGTTCATTAAACATGTTTGCAAGAAAAGAAACAAGCTTACCTATACGGTATTTGTAGCCTGAACTTCTGATCTGGTTATTGATGAAATTCGAACCATTAAAAGCGAACATTTTGGATGGATTTTTTTTTTTATATAAATCCACTACAAAACATTTCCTTCAAATAGTCAATCCAGTCTCAAAGTGAAATCCTTTATCAGCCACAGAAAAATTCATTCCACGGGTAAGTACCTGCATATGCTTGTCCTTTCAAAAGGCTCATTCCTGTAGTGTTCTGATGGGAAGGGGGAAATCTGAAAGGAGGTGCATGAATATATACAAGAATACCAAATGGTTAAGAGTTAAGACAAAATAATAAAAGCTACTAACACATTAGGCTCTAGACATTTACACTGAAGTGCAAAACACATTTTTCCAGCTTCGCCACACCTATTAAACTGATACGACAGAATGGCTCAGTTAAGATGCTTCTTGATGTAATCAACTGAGATGCAAATCTCTATCATATTTCATACCATTTCATGTTGGTAAATGGTCAAGTGATAGTTTAGAAGATTTTACAGTTCTATCAAATAGTTCAGTGCCTGCCATAAGCAGTTTCTATATAGTGCAATCTGAATCATCACTACCATTCTGTTTTTTCCTAACTGTCTGGAAAAAAGTGGAGAAGGTTTGTTTAACCACTTGTTTAAAAGAATGCTACACATGATTTTGTAACAATTGGCCTTGTGCTACGAAACAGTCAGTGCCATAGCCTGCAATCTATGCTATTTAGCAAAGGGACCATTACCTCTCCCACCCAAAATATCTTAATGAGGAGAGAGAGAGAAAAAAAGCATAGGGCCAGAGAATGTGTATGTATGCTAAGAGGTGAAAATTCAGAAAAGCATACATTTTACAAAGCATGGTAACATAATTAAAATATGCAATGTGCACAAACATATACAACAGGAGAAACAGAGATACAATGTACACATTTTAAAGCAGTAAGAAAATGTAACAATTCTGGTAGATATTAAGTACACTTAATTTTCTTGTTTTGTAAAAATGCAATGCTTTTCAGTCTACAATAATTGTTAATGAATATGCAATTAGAAATGACTGCACACTTAATAGCCATATTTTGACAGGATAAGCCATGTGGATATTTTCATCTAGGTTGTAACACTATTCTGCTGATTCCTGTGTGCAGTTGATGAATTCAAAAACTGTTCTTCAAATGTTTCTGGAATAAGCTCATTACAAGACTAACAAAGGCAGTCAGTATGTCACTTTAAGCCTCTGGTGCTAAGTAATGGTAGATATATATATATATATATAATACTTGTCAGAATTCAACTTCCAATGGCCTATCAAATGTTAGATATTGCATACATCTGACAGCATTCTAATTTATTTGTAAACAGAGTATGTATGCTACAGAACCAAATAACTATGCTAACACTATTATGTTCTCCTCAGTTATATCACCTATTGGTTAACCCAACTATTTTGGGCTGCTCTGAATCCAAAAACATCTTAAAATTCCAAGAAAATATGATGACAAAACCCATGCAAATGAAACTGAAGCTGCCTTAGGTTCTTATATATCAAAAATTAATATAAACAAATTGAAATAACTTACATCACATTTCTTTGGGCCGATGATGGTTTGGAAACTTTCTGGAAAATTGAATGTGCCCTCTTTTTCAGTAAAGCTTACATCATTATCCCGATATGAAATAGAGGTAATATTTGTTGTTGTTTTGTTGGTACCTATATAGTACTGATGGTGCCTGATCTTAAAATATGGTTCATACAGAACAAACACAACAGCCCTGGAATCAATCATGGCATTTTAATCTGACATTGTAGGAGAGGAATAAACCATATTTCCACTGGATCACGGAAACTTCGTGCCAAAACATAATTAAAGTTACAGTTCAGAAAAATATTTAATGTACCGAATAGTTGTTGTTGGTAGTAGTATTTCATGCCCATGGATTTAAAAATAAAAATATTTTTTTGCAATTTCTGGAATCTTGTATGATGAATAATGCGGAAATATTTGCAACACTGCTCCATTTTTCAAACGTCTTACTTTAAGACCAGCAACAAAGTCTTTGAAATGCACATTACTGCAAAACTTATCTATCATACCTACAATTTATGTCAACATATGGCATTTAATCCAGGTAACTCATTAATGTTCATCATCGGGAAATGCATAGTAATTTATTCCTGTCACTACACCTTTTTGCAACAGCGAAATGGCACAAAATGAAACACTATGCTGCAAATCTCAAAATATTTATTTTAACATGACAATATCTCCAAAAGCAACCCAAATACATGCTTACTTACCCATATACCTCATATAAAATCAATAGTGAAGATTGCTATTTTGGGTTCGCGATTTGGCACCCCCGTGTGACTGAAACGGCGTTTTTGCTCGCACACGTAATCCCGTAGGATCGGCGAAAATGGCATAGCCTATTATTATACGATTATACGCAGAAAGCCATGGCTTTCTGCAATTAATCATATAATACAAGGCTATGCCAGTTCGTTATCGCTAATGTACAAGCAAAAGTTCATATTCTTGCCGCTGCACAGAATCGACGCTGATTCGTGACCCCTAGGATGTGAGTTTACCATTGAATGCAATGCAAAATTGTGAGTATTTTATATATGCCCTTTGCAATTAATTTAGCTCACTTGCACAATTTAAAGTTGTGTAACCAATCTGTTAATTATTCTTGATGTATGGCTCTTATTTTATAATGTTTATTATTTTCTAAACGTGAATACGAGAAAGTTTTTCGTGCATGCTCCCCAGGATTGCTTCAGGAAATCTAGTTATTTTACTCCGAAGTTTGACTAAAATTATAACATGTTTATGTAACTTTTGGCTGTCTGCATGCCGAACATAATATTTTAAGAAACGATAATCGTTTTCCGAGATGTTCAAGGGTTAAGGCTGCTAACATTTTCTAACAAGAGAAGCTCATTTTCTGAATATACCCCCGTAAGTAAAGAAAGCTGTGACTTCAAAGAATTTAAATTCCAGAAACATTGAATGAGAATATTTTATGACAACAGTACTAGATAAGTGCGGTACCATTCATGGCGTACAGTAATGAGCTATGTTCAATATTTTTGCAAAAAATGTGCCAGTACAAAATTAAGTTTTCACACATGTTCTGATTTTTTTGTTTCCTATTGTTAATCAAAATTTGGAAAGAAAAACAAAGTGATGTTTTGTTTACCATAGCTCTGCAGAATGAATAATAACCAAAATGAACTAAACCATGCTAACAACCAACAGAGTGTAAAATATTGTTTGGGGGAGATCGTTTTTTTGTACACCAAGAAATTTCTTTAAGTAATGTATTGACTTAAAGTTGTAGAATCCTACTCTGCTGTCTACTTACAGTTGTGCAGCATTATAAATTCAGTAACAATCAAAACTGAATAAAAAAATGCACAAAAATGGCTTCTTGTGCACATGCATGTTTTGTTTTGAACTTTAATAAATTCTCAACTCAAAAGTACATGAAATGTATAATTATAGATATCTTAAATCGACAGCAGTGGTATAAGCCATACAATGAAGAAAGTTTTCTAAGTATGCAAAAATACTCAAGTCATTTTTAATGCAAAGTACAGTTTTATGTACTAGGTTTTAGCAGGTTAACCAATATAAAAACACTGAACTAAAGTTAACAGTTTAGCTGTAAATCATTGAAGTGTGACTTAAAAATTCTTTACCTCAGATCATTTTTGCAGTGGTTATCATCGTAAGACACAATGACACACTCGGTGAAGATGGCCCAGAGGCCGTCCTTCCCAAGAGGTATCACTTTTTTAAACATATATTTTACAAATCATTAGAAACACATTTTAATATGGCAGAAATATTTTTATTGCTTTACAATATTTCAGATGTTCTCTACGGGGTATTTTTATTTGCATCTTCAATATTGTGGGTCACCCGCGTAAAGAAATCCTAGGTGCACCACTGCTACAACATAATGCATTCCAGAAGGCAATGAATTAATCATATGCCAAAGCGCAATGTATACATATTAAAATATTTACAAAGCAAAACTTTACACCCTTGTAATCCAGCATAATAGCAGCAAATATGACTGACTGAAATGTAGCTTATTCCTTATATATCATAGAAATGTCCTTGATATTTATGCATAAACCAAAAAATGAATGTCATATGCAATAATCCACAAATGAATTCAAATTACAAAATCTGCATATTTACAATTGCAAATTATGGGTGCTGCTATATTTATCAACAAAGAATATAAAGTTATTCAATATATTTAATTAAATACAAATATAGATTCTAAAAGCGTGCGTATATCATAGAAATGTCCTTGATATTTATGCATATGTTTAGATTCTGATTCTAAATTAGATCCATGTATAATTACAAATGTAGATTTTAAATCACAAATGGGCAGAACAAATTGATAAATACATGTAGCACGAACCGCATATTTCAGGAAACTTTATGATATCCTCTAGTAATATTTACTTAAGTTAATACTCATTAAGAAGGCAAATGAGCCACCACGGTAAGGCATGGATGTTGTGCTTGTCTTACAGTACTGGCTCTCTCCCTTACCTGGAGTAAGTGACCTTAAATTAGGGACGGGTGGCTGCTTATAGCCCATTGAGTTACTTACAGTGGTCATTAAACATTCAATCAAAAAAAAAAAAAAAAAAAAAAAAAAAAAGAAGGCAAATGACAACATAAAGTATTGTTAACAATATCAAAAATAAGGAGATTACCAGTACTTAGAAGTTTACTCCACCCAAATAGGGGTAAAAGTTGTTCAAAATTCATGCAAGGACTGTACACATCACTATCAAAATTGTGCATAACAGATGGCAGTAAGACTCAAGGGATGATTGCTGGAAATATCCTAACAATGCGGTCCAACTTTCTTCAGCATTTGAACATGGTGCTTACAAAGTTTGCCTGATTTCTCCTGTCTTCCTTCTATCTGAATAGTTCTGATTCCCTCTAAAGTTGGGGCTTTTCTTTTTTCCTCAGTTCCCTAGTAGCTGGTAAGGTAATGGAAAGCCTGCCAATACTAAAAAATGACTGTATTCAGTTATTTTAGATTATGGTTATTAATTTATCAGGCTTTTTTTGACAGGAAAATGATGTTCTTCAAATACTGAAATTTAAGCAAAGCTAAATGTCAATATATCTGAACAAGAAAAAAAAATAAAGTTAAATGTCAATACACAATATATCTGAATACTGCTGTTTTAATAATTTTTGCATATATTATTTTCCATGTGCCCCAATTGCACATACCCTTGTGCATACTTTTGGGGGCTCCATAGGAACTGGACTGCATAAATCATTAATAATCTCTTGAACTTTCTGTCAGAAACCCCCTCTTTCCCTAAAAAAGAAAAAGTAATATATTGATTGTTGAAGTTCTTTTTTAACTTCCAACAGAGAAGAACCAGACTTAACTTAGTCGCAGAAATAGGGTAGAGAGGCAAATATTATTTTTGTATTGAAAAATGAGGCGCATGCATATGTTTTTTGCATCAACTTGGCCTCATAATGCTTATTCTTTATATATGCTTATAAAACATGTTTATGTTTTTATTGCATAATTCTTATTTGTTGTTTAATTAATAATTTATGCATCATTCACATTATGCATATGATTTTAGGGTTTGCACAAAATTCTGGCTGAAAATCCCTATACTCTTAGACCCAATCCCATATAATGCAAAAACTGAAATACTACCTTAGAATAATCTCAATAACTATTCTTTTCCCATAGACTTGACCAACAAACGTAATTCTTTTTGAATTTGTTCAGATGGAAGAATTGTTGAAATATGGGTACAAAACAGAAAGAAACAGAAGTAAACAACATACACATGATGTTCTTGTGCACCATTGACTACATAAGATACAATTTGTGAATGATGTTCATGCGAAATTTGGCATTTTTGCTGTTTTTGAAAATCAGAAATACAAAAAATTCTGACCTACAAAAACTAAAAATTTGAATTTTTCATATGGTACCAATTTGATGTGCACCAATTTCAGTATGTAGCTTCTCATTTGAAGTACAGTAGATTCTGGTTAATTGGGGCACATCAGGCATGGAATGTTTTGGCCCAATTATGTAAAACTTTGTCCTGAAGAGCTAATTTGGGATGCTCTTCAAGAATCGTCCCAAATAAACAGCTACCTCGATTAACCAATGACCCAATTAACCAAAATCCACTGTATTTGCAAAACTGAACAGATTTAGTGAACTTTCATTTGGCACAATTCCTACTGATATCAATGGAGATGTTGTGATGGTTCAATAATTATGGACACACTGCATTCTGACTGTAAATGGGTCATTTCCTGTCAATTCAACACAGAAAAATTGCATTTTCAATGTGACCCCTTTGGATTTTTTATGAAACTCTGTAGATTTGTTGACATACACCAGAAATGAATGTGTGCCAATTTTTAGCACACAATAGCCTTTAAATTTCCTGAGATAGGAGATCATGAAATTCAAAAAAATTGCTAAATTTCAGTGTTTTGTATTTTGTAAATGTATTTATAACTCAAGTTCTTTTAATCACAGGGTAATGAAGTTTTTTAATATCTTTTTACTGGCTTCAAAATGATATAATACTTAATGCATAGTTTTTAATTTAAAAGTCACAAAATTTTAAATTTGACCTTGAATTTCTCAAAAAGTGCCATTTTGATTTCTTTAAAAAAATAATATATTAAATTACATCATATAGTGACAATATTTTATAAATTTGGTGGTGGCAGTTGAAGGGCATCAAAAGTTACAAGGAACTGTTAAATCGACATGCTTCCTAAACTTACCGTATGACTAAACTGTGCATGTTCCACTGATCAATAGAGAAGCTTAATAATCTAATCAATCAGTAACATAAAAAGGAACACACATGTACTATGGTGATGGGTTACTCTTGTTTATAAACCATTTTATGTAATATTTATAACAATATGAAAACTTTTAAATTAATATCTTAGCAGTTCAGCTTTAAACAAGGACATGCGTTATTTGCTGAAAAAAAATTAACATAATGCATTTGAACTTGGCACTGATATCTAATTTTAAAAACTTCAAAAATTTATCTTCATGTTTGTGGTGACAATTTTATATTGTAACCATTGAAGAAAACTTTTTATGTAAAATAAAGAATAGTTTGCATCAAGACGTGCATCACACGAAACTGTTTTTTGTGTGATGCTTTACATTATTTATTTTTACTTCATCCATGTCTTCAAAGGTATTCAAGGCACATCCAACACACAAGCATTCTGCACAGAGGCATGCCACAAAGATAGATATAACTGCAAGTGCTATCTCACATTTATCAGAAGTAACATTCTTTTACATATTCTATTCTGCTGATTGTAGAACTTGAATAAACTCATATGCTGTTTTTATACACTAGGATAAAACAGCAAAGTTTGGGAGTGTTGGGTATTGAACTTGATATTTCAAAATGTGGCTATGATAGTTTTTTTTCAGCTTCTTATTGACTTTCACTGTGGTATTCAAAATCACAGACATGCTTTTGGTTGTCCAATTATATAATTGATGTGGTGTCATAATCTGCATTATTATATGGCCTTAAATTTGCTTTATCTGCAAGACTTTTAAGATTGCCACCAACATTATCACATGCACTATTACCACATGATGTTGTATAAAAGTGCCACTGAGCAACTGTTCTAAAATCTATCTCATGGCAGCAGAAATTGATCAATTTTTTTCTGTTCTTATATATTTTTTTCTGTTCTGATCTTATATATATGAATAATAAAAAGTCTTTAAACTTTTGTTGATATATGCAGGTAATGCTGCATAAGAGGAACTGCTACTGCATTGTATTGCAAGCTCTCCAAAATTATGCCATAATTTGTACATTCAGTTTTCCCTCAGTTTTGTAATATGCAACAAATGGGTGAATTGTGGCTTGAAAATTATTCCAATGGAATCCTTAAGCAGAATCTTGCAATGGAAATGAACAATTATTAGAAAAATCACATACTGCCAAAAATGCACCAGCTTGAAAATTTGTAATTTATTCATTATTAAAAGCTGCTTGCTCTTTAACTATAAATGATCATCTTAGATGAACAATAAATTTTTCAGAAACATAACAAAAAATTATCAGTGGTTTTGTTAATTTTGTCAAGTGTCCAACACAGTTTGTGGATATTCACTGCTTTGCAAGAGATGTCTTCAATTACATTAGAATAAAATCATTAAAATTATTTTCTATATTTTTTAGTTCCTGAGCATTTTTTGTATTCACCTAAATAGCTAGTTGGTTAAGGTGATTCACAAAGAGTATATATATTCCCTATGCAGTCTTTATATTCTTTAATCTTTAGACCTGCCACATAGCATTAATTTGACATTTTAGTTAATAGTGCATACACAGATGATGCAAGTGCCACTTGCACCAGCAAGATCACAATTTCTTGGCCTTAATTCACAAAACTTGGAAAATCCAATTTTTAAAATGTGATATTTTGCCTTGCAAAATATGTACTTGAAATTGGAGTGACATAAAAAATGAAAGTTATAGAAATCCAACAAGGCAAAATAAAAATTAGTGGAAAACAGTCGAAAAAATTAAATATTTTTTTTAAAATGTAAGTTGATGCATTTTAATTATTTTTTTTTATAATGTAAGTCCAAGGTTCGTACTCTTCCAAGCAAAATAAATTCAAGCACTTTTCAAGGACTTTTTAAACCCAAATTATCATATGTATGTACTGTCAGTTGGTCAGTAGGTAGGTGTTTTAGTAAGTTCAGACTATTAACCTTAGCTGGAACAGGCACATCTTCAATGACTGCCTGATACTTCTTGTCTGTCCTCAGTTGGTTTATTTTATTAACTTTGAATTGACCCTCTGTTTTGGTATTTTTCAAAATCATTTCATTTCGATGAATATTTTGAAAGGGTACATTATTTTCGTATTCATCTGCTGGTATGACACTTATTGTTTGCTTTAACTTTTTATTTTGGTTGCATGACTTTGATGCTTTGATGCACTAGAAGACGAAGCGTCCACGCATAAAGTACAAGCAGTTCCTGGAAGTTCCACCCACCGATAAGAACGCATCCCCAACCCCAGTAAACAGAAGCCCAACACAACTTGCGAATACATCATTCCACTTATTTTACTCACATGGCTGATGCTTTACTCTCTAGTGATATCATAGCCAAGGCACCAGCTGTCCACACACTCCCCTGGGATGAATGCAAGTTCTGCATTATATGATCAGCTTGGTGTTTTTATCAGAACTACATAGAAATCTCCTATACATCTTTTTAGCACAATCATTGAACACATGCTCTTTCATATCATGGCTTAAGAAAAAATCAAGTACTATTTATAGTGCCTTAAACTTTTTCAAGTACTTTCAAGGATTTGAAAATGAACTTTTTTTATTCAAGGACTTTTTAAGGTTTTCAAGGAGTGTACGAACCCTGAAGTTGTATTTTAACAAAAAAATAACAATTTAACATGGGAGGGAGGATCAAAGTTCCTTGACTCTCTCTAAGTATTCCCCTAAGGAGAACTAAGTTCCTGATTTCCAAATCTGAACTATACAGTTTTAATTAACCAGCACAGGAAGGTGGGGTGAGTACACCGCTGAGGATATAAAAATTGTCCCCAGCACGGGGAGATGGGGTACACCACTGAGGATATCTAAATTGTAAACAAACCTGCAGTAATGTTTATATAGTGTAATGGTTTCTGCAAAGCCACTATCTGAAACATAAACAAATGTGTTGGTGGATGTAGTGGAAGGATACACATAACTCTTCAGAATCACTTCCATATTTAATACATGATTGCCATTGAGGTGCTCAAGCCAAGACTGAACATCAAATCTCACTCACTGTGAGGAGTTGAGCCTATTGGTCAATGAAACAAGGGGAATATATACAATTATCCCCCACCCCGAAATGGGCAGCTTCATAGACAAAACACTATTAGGTATTAGGAACCCCACACTTACACACACACGTGTACATACCAGCAGAAAATAAATCATTAAAAAAATTGCTAATGCTAAGTAAAAAGAATAGATGGCACCAGTCATACATTTGGATTGATGTATTTTAGTGATTACTTAAACACTGGAATGAAATGGCAGTTTTCAGAACTTCTAATTCTTGGTTCATTGACACTTATTCAGAATTGAAACTTTCATTAGATATGGGGATTGAAAAGGAATTAAATGTCATTTGCAAAAATATTAAAGCATACCTAGTTATAAATGCTTTCTTGAAGATGAAACTTTTACTTTTGGTTGTTCTATGGATCCAGATGTCACTGGAAATGACAAATATGATTGCATATTTTTTTTTATAAATTTTCTTAATGAATGGACATTTTTCTTATGTCTTATAGTCTCTTCTTCCTATACCCATCCCAGGAAAAAGCATTTCTTCTTTTTCAGAGCCCAATTCATGTTGAAAATCATAATTTAACCTATGCATGCTATAAATAGCACCATTTCTGTGAGCCGTACAGTTGTTTTCCCTGCACAGTGAAAAACAGCATTACACATTTTAAACTTTAATTTCTTCAAAAATGAAATATTAGTTGTTTTCACTGTTCGCTATAACAAGAAGCAAACAAATTTTCATTTTGTTTTAAGAAATCAAAATTGAAACTTCAACTGTCCGTTGCCGGCAATCTGTCATGACACGCAAAATTGTTTTCTCTGTACAATGTGTAGAAACTGGTGTTTTCAAAATTTAATTTTGTTAAGAAAAAGGCCTGCTCTGTTCCTTGATATATTATAACAAGAGGTGACTAAGGAATGGTAAAACATGCGTTTTAACTAAAATGGAATTGAATTCAAAAATTTTTGCTGCCGTAGCTCACTGCTGTAAAAACAATTTTACGAGTCACAGAAAATGGCACCAGCCCCATCATGAACAAATGAAAAACAGACATTTAGAAATTTAATTTTGGTTAAAATAATTGGGAATGGGGTAAAAATGTGAGCTATTTTGATTGATCTTGGAGGAAAGACTCATGTAAGAGGGAAACACATTTCATTAACAAAAATACTTTTAAAAATACCGAGTTGCTGTTTTATCCCATTACAAAAAATAAGAAATGAACATTGTCAAAAAACAATTAGAAATGAGAAATACACTCAAGAAGAAAAAAATAAATAAAAAAAACTTCATCGGAAAAATTCGAAACATAAAAAATCGTAGAATATCTTTATCACTGCTGCAACAGGTATTTCTGCTGAGTCCAAATTCGACCAGTGGGCGGACATCCAAAAATGTAACAAAATCCAGTAGAAAGCTTTTTTTCTGAACTGGAAGACACAATAGCAAAATCCAGAAAACTCTGCAGGTATGCAACTGCATCAAATTTTTCAAAACATTTTGAAAACTGTTAAAACATTTACTGCAACTCCACAATTTCAGTGATCACAGAAATACAATTTTGCATAATTTTTAGAGGGAAATTAAAAGTAAAAATGGGAAAGGAACTTTAAAATAATCTGACAATCATGACAAGCTTCCAAAATTTTGGAAAGATGGAAATCTGTTTCCAAGAGGGGAAAATGGCACCCATGTGAATAATAAATCTGATTGAAAATAAAAATAAAGCACTGTATAACAATGAAAAATATCAGAGAGAACAATATGCAACTCTACAGGACTGTAACAAACTGAATCCTTGAGGGGAAAATTCATTTCACCAATACCTGTTACTAATAATTTTGAATAATATTAGACAAGTCTACAGTAGTTAGCAAAAAAACTGCCAGTGCTATTAATTAAACTTTTTCTCTGGTTGAAAACTGTATTCTGACAAATTGATGCCCACACAAATGTAAAACTTCTTGTGTTCATTAAACATATTTGCAAGAAAAGAAACAAGCTTACCTATGCAGTATTTGTAGCCTGAACTTCTGATCTGGTTATTGATGAAATTCGGACCATTAAAAATGAACATTTTGAATGGATTTTTTTTTATAAATCCACTACAAAACATTTCCTTCAAATAGTCAATCCAGTCTCAAAGTGAAATCCCTTATCAGCCACAGAAAAATGCATTCCACGGGTAAGTACCTGCATATGCTTGTCCTTTCAAAAGGCTCATTCCTGTACTGTTCTGATGGGAAGGGGGAAATCTGAAAGGAGGTGCATGAATATATACAAGAATACCAAATGTTTAAGAGTTAAGACACAAAATAATGAAAGCTACTAACACATTAGGCACTAGATATTTACACTGAAGTGCAAAACACATTTTTGCAGCTTGTTTTTTTTTTTTTTTCTGATTGGAGGTTTAACGACCACAGTGAGCAACTCAATGGGCTATAAGCAGTCGCCCGTCCCTAATTTAGGGTAACTGGTTCTAGGGAAGGGAGAGAGCCAGTGCCATAAGACAAACACAACATCCATGCCTCACCGGGATTCGAACCCGGACCCCGTTCGGACGAATGATCAGAGGCCATCACTTAGACCACTGCGCCACCGGGGCGGCTTTTCCAGCTTGACCACACCTATTAAACTGATATGACAGAATGGCTCAGTTAAGATGCTTCTTGATGTGATCAACTGAGATGCAAATTTCTATCATCTTTCATACCATTTCATGTTGGCAAATGGTCAAGTGATAGTTTAGAATATTTTACAGTTCTATTAAATAGTTCAGTGCCTGCCACAAGCAGTTTCTATATAGTGCATTCTGAATCATCGCCATCATTCTATTCTTTCCTGTCTGGAAAAAAGTGGGGAAGGTTTGTTTAACCACTTGTTTAAAAGAATGCTACACATGATTTAGTAACTATTGGCCTTGTGCTGCGAAACACTCAGTGCCATAGCCAGCAATCTATGCTATTTAGCAAAGGGGCCATTACCTCTCCCACCCAAAGTATCTTAAGGGAGAGAGAGAGAGAGAGAGAATAGCATAGGGCTGGAGAATGTGTATGTATGCTAAGAGGTCAAAATTCAGGAAAGCATACATTTTATAAATCATGGTAACAAAATTAAATTATGCAATGTGTGCAAACATATACAACAGGAGAAACAATGTACACAGCTTAAAGCAGTAAGAAAATGTAACAATTCTGGTAAATATTAAGTACACTTAATTTTCTTGTTTTGTAAAAATGCAATGCTTTTCAGTCTACAATAATTGTTAATGAATATGCAATTAGAAATGACTGCACGCTTAATAGCCATATTTTGACAGGATAAGCCATGTGGATATTTTCATCTAGGTTGTAACACTGTTCTGCTGATTCCTGTGTGCAGTTGATGAATTCAAAAACTGTTCTTCAAATGTTTCTGGAATAAGCTCATTACAAGACTAACAAAGGCAGTCAGTATGTCACTTTAAGCCTCTATGCTAAGTAATGATATATATATATATATCATCATCATCATCATTGTCAACCATTATCAATCCACTGCTGGACGAAGGTCTCCCCAAGTTTCCTCCACAACGGTCTGTCTTGTGCCAGTCTCCTCCATGTCACTCCCGCATACTTTCGAATTTCATCCACCCATCTTCCATGTGGTCTTCTTCTGGGTCTTTTCCTGTCCCTTGGAATCCAATCTAAAATTTCGGCTGTCCATCGCTGGTCTGTTCTTCTGGCAGTATGTCCAGCCCATTGCCATTTCAGGGATTTAACTCTGATCATGATGTCTTCCACTCTTGTCATTTTTCGGATCCACGTGTTCCTCTTCTTATCTCTCCTGGTTACACCAAGCATGCACCTCTCCATGCCGCTTTGAGTTGTCTGCAGCCTTTGTATGTCTCTTTTAGCTAAGGTCCACGTCTCTGCACCATACGTAAGCACTGGAAGGATGCATTGATCAAACATTTTTCTTTTAAGACATAATGGCATATTGCTCTTGAAAATTATGCTGTTTCTTCCAAAAGCTCTCCAGGCAAGTTTTGTACGCCGATTAATTTCTTCACCAATGTGATCCTCACTTGATATCTGCTGTCCAAGATCAACGTACGTGTCTGTTATCTCCAGCTTTTCTCCATCAATCGATAAATCTTCATTTCTTGTAAAAGCATTGAACATCACTTTTGTCTTCTGAAAGTTCATTTTTAATCCCACTTCTTTACTCTTGTCAGCAAGTTCCTGGATCATACTCTGTAGCTCTGATGGGGTAGTTGCAAAAATGACTATGTCATCAGCAAAACGAAGGTGGGTTAGATAATCTCCATTAATCTTTATCCCTTTGTTTTCCCAGTTCAGTGATTGAAAGACATTTTCCAATGTAGCATTAAAGAGCTTCGGAGATATGGTGTCACCTTGTCTCACTCCTTTTCCAATTTTTATGTGTGTTGTATTTTCAAACAGCCGAATCTTTGCACTTGCATTTTCATAGATGTTATTAATAATATCAATGTATGCATCTTCAGTACCGCAGGATTTCAGAGCCATTGCAATTGCTGATGGTTTCACCGAATCAAAGGCTTTTTCATAATCGATAAAAGCCATGCACAGTGGAAGCTCATATTCCCTCGCTCTTTCAATTAGTTCTCTCAGTACGTGGATATGATCTATTGTGCTGTAGCCACTCCTGAATCCAGCTTGTTCTCTCGGTTGAGCCATGTCCAGTGTTACCTTCAAGCGGTGTGAAAGAACTTTAGTGAAGATTTTATAAACCACTGATAGGAGGCTGATAGGTCTGTAGTTCCTGAGATCCTCAATGTCACCTTTTTTATGTAGCAAGATCATTGTAGCGTTGTTCCAATCCTCAGGAATTTTCCCTTCATTAAGGCATCGAGTGAAAATTTGGGCGAGTACTGTTTCGATTTCTCCACTTGCTTCTTGTATGATGTCTATAGTAATTCCGTCTTCTCCTGGAGCTTTTCCCCGCTTCATGTTCTTGATTGCATGTGCAACTTCTGCTGGAAGGACTGGAAGAACTCTGGTACTGGTACCTTTCATGATGTCTGGAGTACATGTATCATCCCTTTCATATAATTTGGAGTAGAAATCTTTCACTCTTGTCAAAATTTCGCCTCTATTTCTTGTTACAGAACCATCTTCTTTTCTCAGTGCCATAATCTGTTTTTTCCCCTTACTGAGATGTCCCTTTGCTATCTTTAGGCGTTGGTTGTTTTCAATTGCTTTCCTTACTAGTTCACAGTTGAATTTCATTACGTCTTCAGTGATACTTTTTCGTACTGTCTTGCATAGCTCTATATATTCCACTTTGGAAGTCACATCTTCTTTAGTTGTCCTCATCACTCTTCTTTTTTGCATCAACATTTTGGTTTTTCCTGATAATTTGTTCACATGCAATTTGTTCTTAGACCCAGCTAATTTTGTTGCTGTTTCCATAAGAGCTTTAGTTACTTTTCTGTTAACTTCAGAAATATCCACTTCTTCCGATGTTAGGCCTTCTAAAGCAGAGAATCTGTTCTTCAGTTCCAATTTGAAGGTATTATGGTGTTTTCTAAGGTTGGTTATGTCAATAGATTTTGTTTGTCTTATGAGCTTGCCACGTTCAAGTTTAGTGTTGAGGTGCATCTTACATCTCACCAATCTATGGTCACTGCCTGTGTTGAACTTGTTTAGCACACTGCAGTCTTCTATAACGAATTTTTTGTTACACATAATAAAATCAATTTCACTTGTCGTCCCATTTGGATGTCTCCATGTCCATTTCCTGTGTGGCTTTTTCTTGAAAAAGGAGTTCAAGATGAAAACCCCTTCTGCCTCTGCAAACTCTACGAGAGTATTTCCACGCTGGTTTCTGTTGCCGTGACCGAATTTACCTACTGAAGTTTCATTCTGTTGCCGTTGCCCTATTTTTGCATTGAAATCTCCCATAATTATCTTCAAGTGCTGCTTACCTTTATTATTTAGATGACGAATTTCCTCATAAAATTCTTCAATTTCTTCTTCAGCATGACTTGTGGTGGGTGCATAAGTTTGAATAATCTGAGCCTGGTATCTTCTCGAGAGTTGGACAACGAGTCGTGCAGCTCTGTCAGAGGAACTTTCAACTTCTACAACTTTATCCTTCAGTTTCTTCTTTATTATAAATCCAACACCACTAGTTCTGCCAGTATCTGTCCCACGATAGTAGAAGAGATGTCCACTTTTCAGTTCAATGAGATCTCTCTTTTTTTCTCCTTACCTCACTTAGCCCGACGATGTCCCACTTGATCCTTTGTAGTTCCTCTTCCAATTCAAGAAGCCTTGAATCAGAAGATAGGAGCGTCCGTTGTACGTAGCCAAGGTCAGCATCAGATGGCAGCCTAGTCCGGTCCTCCGGGGATTCTTAGCACCCTCTGCCTTCATGTCGCACTGGCCGCTGCCTTGGCCAGGTACATTCCAGCTGCCGGAGACTGAGGGCCAAGATTTAAGTTGTGGAGTCATTTTGGAGGGGTTTGGCCATAACTCACCACGCTGGTCAAGCGGGTTGGTGAGTGTGGGATAGCATTTCCTCTAATCCCGATGATATAGTTATACCGCTATTGGCGGTCGTCAGAGCCCCTTTAGTGGGAACAGGATGTACCACGAGAAGGCGGGGTTGACATTTGTCAAGGAGAGGCTGTGATGTTACGCATCACCTGACCTTACATCCCTATATATATATAAAAAAAACACCATAATACCTTCAAATTGGAACTGAAGAACAGATTCTCTGCTTTAGAAGGCCTAACATCGGAAGAAGTGAATATTTCTGAAGTTAACAGAAAAGTAACCAAAGCTCTTATGGAAACAGCAACAAAATTAGCTGGGTCTAAGAACAAATTGCATGTGAACAAATTATCAGGAAAAACCAAAATGTTGATGCAAAAAAGAAGAGTGATGAGGACAACTAAAGAAGATGTGACTTCCAAAGTGGAATATATAGAGCTATGCAAGACAGTACGAAAAAGTATCACTGAAGACGTAATGAAATTCAACTGTGAACTAGTAAGGAAAGCAATTGAAAACAACCAACGCCTAAAGATAGCAAAGGGACATCTCAGTATAAGGGGAAAAAACAGATTATGGCACTGAGAAAAGAAGATGGTTCTGTAACAAGAAATAGAGGCGAAATTTTGACAAGAGTGAAAGATTTCTACTCCAAATTATATGAAAGGGATGATACATGTACTCCAGACATCATGAAAGGTACCAGTACCAGAGTTCTTCCAGTCCTTCCAGCAGAAGTTGCACATGCAATCAAGAACATGAAGCGGGGAAAAGCTCCAGGAGAAGACGGAATTACTGTAGACATCATACAAGAAGCAAGTGGAGAAATCGAAACAGTACTCGCCCAAATTTTCACTCGATGCCTTGATGAAGGGAAAATTCCTGAGGATTGGAACAACGCTACAATGGTCTTGCTACATAAAAAAGGTGACATTGAGGATCTCAGGAACTACAGACCTATCAGCCTCCTATCAGTGGTTTATAAAATCTTCACTAAAGTTCTTTCACACCGCTTGAAGGTAACACTGGACATGGCTCAACCGAGAGAACAAGCTGGATTCAGGAGTGGCTACAGCACAATAGATCATATCCACGTACTGAGAGAACTAATTGAAAGAGCGAGGGAATATGAACTTCCATTGTGCATGGCTTTTATCGATTATGAAAAAGCCTTTGATTCGGTGAAACCATCAGCAGTTACAATGGCTCTGAAAACCTGTGGTATTGAAGATGCATACATTAATATTATTAATAACATCTATGAAAATGCAAGTGCAAAGGTTCGGCTGTTTGAAAATACAACACACATAAAAATTGGAAAAGGAGTGAGACAAGGTGACACCATATCTCCGAAGCTCTTTAATGCCACATTGGAAAATGTCTTTCAATCACTGAACTGGGAAAACAAAGGGATAAAGATTAAGGAGATTATCTAACCCACCTTCGTTTTGCTGATGACATAGTCATTTTTGCAACTACCCCATCAGAGCTACAGGGTATGATCCAGGAACTTGCTGACAAGAGTAAAGAAGTGGGATTAAAAATGAACTTTCAGAAGACAAAAGTGATGTACAATGCTTTTACAAGAAATGAAGATTTATCGATTGATGGAGAAAAGCTGGAGATAACCGACACGTACGTTTATCTTGGACAGCAGATATCAAGTGAGGGTCACATTGGTGAAGAAATTAATCGGCGTACAAAACTTGCCTGGAGAGCTTTTGGAAGAAACAGCATAATTTTCAAGAGCAATATGCCATTATGTCTTAAAAGAAAAGTGTTTGATCAATGCATCCTTCCAGTGCTTACGTATGGTGCAGAGACGTGGACCTTAGCTAAAAGAGACATACAAAGGCTGCAGACAACTCAAAGCAGCATGGAGAGGTGCATGCTTGGTGTAACCAAGAGATAAGATGACGAACTCGTGGATCCGAAAAATGACAAGAGTGGAAGACATCATGATCAGAGTTAAATCCCTGAAATGGCAATGGGCTGGACATACTGCCAGAAGAACAGACCATCGATGGACAGCCGAAATTTTAGATTGGATTCCAAGGGACAGGAAAAGACCCAGAAGAAGACCACATGGAAGATGGGTGGATGAAATTCGAAAGTATGCGGGAGTGACATGGAGGAGACTGGCACAAGACAGACCGTTGTGGAGGAAACTTGGGGAGACCTTTGTCCAGCAGTGGATTGATAATGGTTGACAATGATGATGATGATGATGATGATATATATATATATATATAATACTTGGGATGTAAGGTCAGGTGATGCGTAACATCACAGCCTCTCCTTGACAAATGTCAACCCCGCCTTCTCGTGGTGCATCCTGTTCCCACTAAAGGGGCTCTGACGACCGCAAATAGCGGTATAACTATACCATCGGGATCAGAGGAAATGCTATCCCACACTCACCAACCCGCTTGGCCAGCGTGGTGAGTTATGGCCAAACACCTCCAAAATGACTCTACAACTTAAATCTTGGCCCTCAGTCTCCGGCAGCTGGAATGTACCTGGCCAAGGCAGCGGCCAGTGCGACATGAAGGCAGAGGGTGCTAAGAATCCCCGGAGGACCGGACTAGGCTGCCATTTGATGCTGACCTTGGCTACCTACAACGGACGCTCCCTATCTTCTGATTCAAGGCTTCTTGAATTGGAAGAGGAACTACAAAGGATCAAGTGGGACATCGTCGGGCTGAGTGAGGTAAGGAGAAAAGGAGAAGATCTCATTGAACTGAAAAGTGGACATCTCTTCTATTATCGTGGGACAGATACTGGCAGAACTAGTGGTGTTGGATTTATAATAAACAAGAAACTGAAGGATAAAGTGGTAGAAGTTGAAAGTTCCTCTGACAGAGCTGCACGACTCGTTATCCAACTATCGAGAAGATACCAGGTTCAGATTATTCAAACTTATGCACCCACCACAAGTCATCCTGAAGAAGAAATTGAAGAATTTTATGAGGAAATTCGTCATCTAAATAATAAAGGTAAGCAGCACTTGAAGATAATTATGGGAGATTTCAATGCAAAAATAGGGCACCGGCAACAGAATGAAACTTCAGTAGGTAAATTCGGTCACGGCAACAGAAACCAGCGTGGAAATACTCTCGTTGAGTTTGCAGAGGCAGAAGGATTTTTCATCTTGAATTCCTTTTTCAAGAAAAAGCCACACAGGAAATGGACATGGAGACATCCAATTGGGACGACAAGTGAAATTGATTTTATTATGTGTAACAAAAAATTCGTCATCGAAGACTGCAGTGTGCTAAACAAGTTCAACACAGGTAGTGACCATAGATTGGTGAGATGTAAGATGCACCTCAACACTAAACTGGAACGTGGCAAGCTCATAAGACAAACAAAATGTATTGACATAACCAACCTTAAAAAACACCATAATACTTTCAAGTTGGAACTGAAGAACAGATTCTCTGCTTTAGAAGGCCTAACATCGGAAGAAGTGGATATTTCTGAAGTTAACAGAAAAGTAACCAAAGCTCTTATGGAAACAGCAACAAAATTAGCTGGGTCTAAGAACAAGTTGCATGTAAACAAATTATCAGGAAAAACCAAAATGTTGATGCAAAAAAGAAGAGAGATGAGGACAACTAAAGAAGATGTGACTTCCAAAGTGGAATATATAGAGCTATGCAAGACAGTAAGAAAAAGTATCACTGAAGACGTAAGAAAATTCAACTGTGAACTAGTAAGGAAAGCAATTGAAAACAACCAAAGCCTAAAGATAGCAAAGGGACATCTCAGTAAGGGAAGAAAACAGATTATGGCTCTGAGAAAAGAAGATGGTTCTATAACAAGAAATAGAGGCGAAATTTTGACAAGAGTGAAAGATTTCTACTCCAAACTATATGAAAAGGATGATACATGTACTCCAGACATCATGAAAGGTACCAGAGTTCTTCCAGTCCTCCCAGCAGAAGTTGCTCATGCAATCAAGAACATGAAGCGGGGGAAAGCTCCAGGAGAAGATGGAATTACTATAGACATCATACAAGAAGCAAGTGGAGAAATTGAAACAGTACTCGCCCAAATTTTCACTCGATGCCTTAATGAAGGGAAGATTCCTGAGGATTGGAACAATGCTACAATGATCCTGCTACATAAAAAAGGTAACATTGAGGATCTCAGGAACTACAGACCTATCAGCCTCCTATCAGTGGTTTATAAAATCTTCACTAAAGTTCTTTCACACCGCTTGAAGGTAACACTGGACATGGCTCAACCGAGAGAACAAACTGGATTCAGGAGTGGCTACAGCACAATAGATCATATCCACGTACTGAGAGAACTAATTGAAAGAGCGAGGGAATATGAACTTCCATTGTGCATGGCTTTTATCGATTATGAAAAAGCCTTTGATTCGGTGAAACCATCAGCAGTTACCACGGCTCTGAAATCCTGCGGTATTGAAGATGCATACATTAATATTATTAATAACATCTATGAAAATGCAAGTGCAAAGATTCGGCTGTTTGAAAATACAACACACATAAAAATTGGAAAGGGAGTGAGACAAGGTGACACCATATCTCCGAAGCTCTTTAATGCCACATTGGAAAATGTCTTTCAATCACTGAACTGGGAAAACAAAGGGATAAAGATTAATGGAGATTATCTAACCCACCTTCGTTTTGCTGATGACGTAGTCATTTTTGCAACTACCCCATCAGAGCTGCAGAGTATGACCCAGGAACTTGCTGACAAGAGTAAAGAAGTGGGATTAAAAATGAACTTTCAGAAGACAAAAGTGATGTTCAATGCTTTTACAAGAAATGAAGATTTATCGATTGATGGAGAAAAACTGGAGATAACAGATACGTATGTTTATCTTGGACAGCAGATATCAAGTGAGGGTCACATTGATGAAGAAATTAATCGACGTACAAAACTTGCCTGGAGAGCTTTTGGAAGAAACAGCATAATTTTCAAGAGCAATATGCCGTTATGTCTTAAAAGAAAAGTGTTTGATCAATGCATCCTTCCAGTGCTTGCGTATGGTGCAGAGACGTGGACCTTAACTAAAAGAGACATACAAAGGCTGCAGACAACTCAAAGTAGCATGGAGAGGTGCATGCTTGGTATAACCAGGAGAGATAAGAAGAGGAACTCGTGGATCCGAAAAATGACGAGAGTGGAAGACATCATGATCAGAGTTAAATCCCTGAAATGGCAATGGGCTGGACATACTGCCAGAAGGACAGACCATAGATGGACAGCCGAAATTTTAGATTGGATTCCAAGGGACAGGAAAAGACCCAGAAAAAGACCACATGGGAGATGGGTGGATGAAATTCGTAAATATGCGGGAGTGACATGGAGGAGACTGGCACAAGACAGACCGTTGTGGAGGAAACTTGGGGAGACCTTCGTCCAGCAGTGGATTGATAATGGTTGACAATGATGATGATGATGATATAATACTTGTCAGAATTCAACTTCTAATGGCCTGTCAAATGTTAGATATTGCATACATCTGACAGCTTTCTAATTTATTTGTAAACAGAGTATGTATCCTACATAACCAAATAACTATGCTAACACTAGTAATGGAATTTTGATTAGTATAAACTACCAAAAATATATTTTATGTGGTAATATAATTGAATAATAGCTATACACTATATGTACAACTGTTTCACACATATAAAGAACCATATGTCACTCCCAGATGATATTAAAAAGAATGCGTACCTTCCTATAGC
The DNA here is from genome assembly GCA_039090855.1 of Macrothele yani. NCBI lineage: Eukaryota > Metazoa > Arthropoda > Arachnida > Araneae > Macrothelidae > Macrothele > Macrothele yani. The sequence continues at coordinate 60,561,733 of CM077015.1, forward strand.
TGCATCTATACCTCACATCTTCGGCAAGCTAAAAACCCACAAATTAAACAAACCAATAAGACCCATTGTTAATAAAAATAAAACCACCCCAACAATCAGATTAGAAAAAAGCCTATATAACCACTTGAAAGTATATTATAGCAATCATAAATATACAGTGAAGAATTCAACTGAAGTAATCGACAAGATTAAAGCTATTGACGGTACCCGATATTTGATATATAGTATGGATGTAATTTCATTATACCCAAACACTCCCACACATGAAGCTATTAAATTAATTGAAGAAAGATTGGGAGAAGCAAAAATCGAACCTTCGAAGATTGAAAGCATCATATGCGCACTCAAGCTAATAACCGAGAATAATTACTTCACTTTCAATGATACCATTTATAAACAAATATACGGCGCACCAATGGGATCACCAATATCTGGTTTGCTTGCCGAGGTCATTATGCATTATATAGAAAAGAGAATATTCATCGGCAGATCTAGTAACTTACCTATACTATACCTACGATATGTCGATGATATATTGATCTTCTGGCCGCACTCTGAAAATGATATGGAGCTCTTCATAAACAACTTCAATAGCATATATGCAACTATTCAAGTAACATATGAAAAAGAAATTAGACAACAAACTCAACTTTCTTGACATCTTTTTATTTAAACATCAAAATAAAATAAAATTCAGCGTATACCGGAAACCCCCTTACATTCCTGCTATAATTCCCAATTAACCCTGTCACCCATGGAAGTATAAGATTTCAGCCTTCAGATCATTCATAAATAGAGCCATAACACATTCATCAACTAAAAAAGCACTAATTGAAGAAATAAAGTGGATTAAAAATACGGTTAAATATTTTGGATATCCCGGAAGCATGATTGATTCATTATATCACAACATAAGAAGAGCAGATACATCTAAACACAACAATAGTACAACTAAAAGCAATACGCTATTCTACTCTACTGAAGTATTCCATGCCGCCCCGGTGGCGCAGTGGTCTAAGGCGTTGGCCTCTGATCATTCGTCCGAAGGGGTTCGGGTTCGAATCCCGGTGAGGCATGGATGTTGTGTTTGTCCTACGGCACTGGCTCTTTCCCTTCTCTGGAACCAGTGACCCTAAATTAGGGACGGGCGACTGCTTATAGCCCATTGAGTTGCTCACGGTGGTCGTTAAACCTCCAACCAAAAAAAAAAAAAAAAAAAGTATTCCATATTTACCTCCACTAAGCAATATTATAAGAAAAGAATGCCAGGATAACAATATAGAAATTGCTGAAATAGTTACAGATAATTATAAATTACTAACAAATAATGATCACAATAAAAATCCATTAAATAAAGCAGGTGTATACTTGATTCCTACAATAGACCCAAAGGAAAATAAACAAGACAAATACTACATCGGCAGTACTAAAAGAAGATTTAAAACCAGATTGAGTGAGCACTATAATAATTGGATTAAAAAGAAGAAAAAACCTCACTTATACAGCATTGTATGGTAAATGAGTTAATACCCGGTTGGGAAAATAGTAAAATTTTAACTTCCCACAATAAACATAATCAAATTTTGTGGTCTGAAGCTATAGCAATTGAAAAAAACCCAAGGCTCTAATTGCAATACATCTACTCCGAAAGATATCCCATATCCGTGGAAATATTTAATACAACAAGAAAAGAATATGAAGTATAAAAACAAATAGAAAAACAAAAGAAATAGCATATACATAAAAAATAGGAACAGCTGCAGCAATTCTGAAATTAACCCGATAGATGGCGTGGATTTGACTCACACGTGAATGCACGTCCATGTAATGATGACGGAAGATGTCGACGTGTAGCAACTATGATGAGGGTATGACCGAGGTGCCCTAGATATATAACAACTTTGAACATCGATCCAGGATTCATACCGTTGATAATGGCCGAAAGTCAGTCGCGCCGAAACATGTCCGGTGGTTTGTGTGGCGTCGTGTGCGTATTGCAATGGTAGTCTGGCATTGTTCAGAGATTGATGATAATTTATTTGATGTCTGTTTTTTTATATATTTGATTATATATTTATTTAATATTTGATTTATTTGATGTCCTTGATTGTGTCCATTCCTTCTTTTAAAGATTGATGACACATGTTGATTGTAAAATATTTTTTTATTTGCATTGTATATAATTCTTTCACGCATTCTTTGTATTGTATCCATAGTCGTATTTTATTTGAATCGAAACTGTGGTCGCAATTTCAACATGGCCTTTTGAAGAATGAATGCAAAGATGTTTCTGTTGCAAATGTGCACACGACACATAGAACATATATAACGTGTGAAACAGTTATACATATAGTGTGTAGCTATTATTCAACTATGCTAACACTATTATGTTCTCCTCAGTTATATCACCTATTGGTTAACCCAACTATTTTGGGCTGCTCTGAATTCAAAAACATCTTAAAATTCAAAGAAAATATGATGGCAAAACCCATGCAAATGAAACTAAAGCTGCCTTAGGTTCTTATATATCAAAAATTAATATAAACAAATTGAAATAACTTACAGCACATTTCTTTGAGCCGATGATCGTTTGGAAACTTTCTGGAAAAATGAATGTGCCCTCTTTTTCAGTAAAGCTTACATCATTATTCCGATATCAAATGAGAGGTCATATTTGTTGTTGTTTTGTTGGTACCTATATAGTAGTGATGATGTCTGATCTTAAAATATGGTTCATAGAGAACAAACACAACAGCCCTAGAATCAATAATGGCATTTTAATCTGACATTGTAGGAGAGGAATGAACCATATTTCCACTGGATCACGGAAACTTCGTGCCAAAACATAAAGTTACAGTTCAGAAAAATATTTAATGTACCGAATAGTTGTTGTTGGTAGTAGTATTTCATGTCCGTGGATTTAAAAATATTTTTTTGCAATTTCTGGAATCTTGTACGATGAATAATGCGGAAATATTTGCAACACTGCTCCATTTTTCAAACGTCTTACTTTAAGACCAGCAACAAAGTCTTTGAAATGCACATTACTGCAAAACTTATCTATCATACCTTCAATTTATGTCGACATATGGCATTTGATCCAGGTAACTCATTAATGTTAATCATCGGGAAATGCATGGTAATTTATTCCTGTCACTACACACCTTTTTGCAACAGCGAAATGGCACAAAACGAAACACTATGCTGCAAATCTCAAAATATTTATTTTAACATGACAATATCTCCAAAAGCAACCCAAATAAATGCTTACTTACCCATATACCTCAGCTGAAATCAATAGTGAAGACTGCTGTTTTGGGGTTGTGATTTGGCTACCCCATGTGACTGAAACGGCGTTTTTGCTCGTACACGGAATCCCGTAGGATCGGCGAAAGTGGCATAGCCTTGTATTATACAAGGAGGTTAGAATACAACAGGAGACGCCCTACGCAGTTTCCTGTGAAGCCAATTAGCTGCGACCCCTACCCACACAGCGGCCATCTTGTTTGGTACAAAACAATCTATTCTGCTGCGTGTGTGAGAGCCTGTTGACTCGTGCGTTTACACGGTTCAGTTATTTCAGGATCGAATAAAAGTTTTATTTACAAAAAGCAAAGTTGTGGGGTTATTGACTGCAATAACAGTTAATCTGTGGAATTAAATTTAGGACGTTCTGATATCTGGATAATTCTCAGGATCACGTTATAGTGGCTTATCCGCAAAATGCCGGGATGTGTTGCTATAGGCTGCACTAATCGATCTTCCAAAAAATGCCAGGGATTACCTTTCACATGTAAGTACTTATATTTTTTATATTGGACTAAAATATGGTATGGATGTTTGATCAAGAAATATGGTATGAATGTTTGGCAGTGGTGGAAATTTGGAAATGCATTTTTCATAATAAACTCGTGGGTGTGTCCTCACGTGGATCTAATTTGAAGTTAATGCAAAATCAATCGACTGCACAAAGTTCTGTTTTGCTGCAGTACACGGTATCGTCAGAGTCCATTTAGCGGCAGGGGGGGGGGCAGCAGCCCCGGGCCTCGCATTTTCAAGGGGCCCCAAAAATATGCAGGATGCTTGAAGAATTGACAGAGTTCTGCAGGTTTTTTTGGTTTTGCCTTGTGAAAAAAAAAAAAATATTTTTCTTCCGCTTTTTAGGAGGAGTCCGCAAAAAATATAGTCGCCCCCAGTCCATCCCAAATCTTCGGAAAGCATTACAGAATATTTTTTTTTTTTTTTGTACACATCTGTAATTGGGAGAAATTTTCTTACATTAAGAATTCGTTTGAATCATGATATTTTGATCATATTCTTTTGCCCACTACATCGATATAATTTCAACAAGGTGAACCTAACCCTGGGAGAAGAAAGAAGGGGGGGGGGGGTTAAAGCAGAACTGAACTGGTATCCATTTTTCAAACGTGCATTTTTACATTTTCTTGCTGCCACTAATTCGTCCATGAATCATGGGAATATGACTGGGATATTTTTATGGCTTCCTCATAATATTTTGGGAATGTTTTCTCCTGGGTATTTTTATTCTGCCGCCCAATATGAAATCCTAGATGTGCCACTAATACTGGGGCCCCACAATACTGCCCAGTCCCCGGGCCTCCATCTCCTCAAATGTGCTCTGGATATCATCTTACCATATTGCAGCTAAAAACAACCTTTTTCATTTTTGAATTTTCCTGAACGCGAAATTACGGCAAGGGCCCTGCTTGATTTACCAGCTTCCTTATTCTTTGTACTGCCCTAGTAACAGAACAGTAAAAATAATGCAATTATTTTTTGCATTGATTGAATTTTTTTCTGGGATAGTAAGTTGTTTGTTTATATGGTTTAAAATATGTGATTTCTCTTGTGAAACCAAAGACTTATTTTGTGCAAATATATTATGGATGTTTTTATTTACAGTGTATCTGAACCTTATATATGCTTTGCCTGAAGACTACAAGTTTGTTGCCACAAGCCTCCTGCTTTAATTCAGACTATTTGAGATAGAATGTTGTGGTGCAGAGATGCTCTTATGGATACTGCACTCATATTTCTATTTCTAATTGTTGTAAGGATTCATTTTATAAAACATCAATGATCAAAAGAGATAGGATTTATTAGGAACAAAAACCTGCAGTATCAAAAATTTAATGGTAAGTTGATTGTTTATAGTTGTATTTTTTAAGGGATTTTCAAGGTCTTAGAAGTTGATTATGTATTGCATGAAAATACAGTTTGTTTGTTAGTCTACTCCTATTTCTAACGTTACATTGGATGATGTGTTTAGTGTTTGCACCACGACCATCAGCTACACCCAAAGGGTTGTGGCACGTGTGCTTACGAGTCATCGGGTCCAGGGAAACCATGCGTATGTGTGAAAATGAAGAACAGAAAGTCCCTCATTCTTGTTAACATGTAGGCAAAATAGCTTGCAGAGGAGAATAACACAATCCCAGAATTCCTTGTGGTAATTACCATGTGCCTTTTTTTTGTTATTGAAGGTTTAGCGAACACCGTGAGCAACTCAATGCGCTATAAGCAGTCACCCGTCCCTAATTTAGGGTCACTGATTTCAGGGAAGGGTGAGGGCCAGTACCCTTAGACAAACACAACATCCATATCTCACCAGGATTTGATCCCGAACCCCACTCGTAGAAATGATCAGAAGCCATCGCTTAAACCACTGCGCCACCGGGTGGCCTTGTTTTTCTTTTTTTTTTTTTTTTACTGCTGGTAACCATTATGCTTTAGCTGTATCTATCATTCTTGTATTTGGAGCGTAAATTTTGTTTCAAGGAATGCATTTATCCGGTGTCACCAGCTATGTAGCTGTGAAACACTTTCGAGGAGATAAAGATCCAAGCTTTAAATGATATATTTCGAGTCACTAAAAATTTGTTAAAGTCAACAGGAAAATCCTGAAATTGAAGAAAAAAATATCAACACCTCTATGGTATCTAAAATATAGTACATGTGTAAATCAATATGTAAATAAAAATCTTTATATATGAATTACCCATGTTGTTTGCCTTTGGACTTTCACAGCAACTTGTTATACATAGTTTCATTTGTGTGTGTACAGTAGTTTGCTTTCTTTAACATTAGGAAGAAAACAACAGTTTTCAATTAATAACAGATCTTCACTCCACCCTTATGTGTTCAGTGAGAAAAGTAATTTCTAGGAACTATCAAGCCAATTTTTATTTATTTATCCAAGAAACTCCACCTGTAAGTTCACAAGCACCATGTGCCCTTCTGTGAATCTCAAATTTTGGAATGAACAGAGAGAGGAAGAATAACATCTAAGATATGACTGTGCATATATATATTCGAGGGCAAAATTGATGCGCCAATGTATGTATATCTTTTCTTTAAAAGTTATCTTCCACAGCAAGCTGACTTCTTATTTATCAGCTTCCTACAAAGTGAACTTGTGTGTGCTCTTGTGTCCCCTAGCTTCATATTTTTTTTTTCCAGAATTTTTATTTCCTGCTTCTCTAAATTCATAAGTACTAGCATTAAGAAGATGGACCCAGGGTAGAGATTCTTACTTATAAACAAGCTTCACCCCCCATAAATAGTGCTCAGTGAGAGCTATTAACCAACTAATCCCCCTAATATCTTTTTTTTTTCAGTTAAAAAGACAAAAATTTGTTGAAACTACATAAAAAAAAAAAACTTCAAAAAATTAAATTTGGGAAAGAAAAAGGTTTTTTCTCTCCTCTAACACAGAAGAAAATGTAAAATCTAGTAAATGTAGGAAATACTAGATTTTATAGATTGGAGGGGGGGGTAAAACTGAATTCAGTTTAACAGTTTTCTTTGCCGAGATATGAAGTCCAATTTTGATTGATGGGCAGTGATTTGGGGAAGATCCACTAATTTTCAGTTTAACAGGTTGAAACGTGTAAAATATATATATATAAATTGTACGCGTTCATAAGTTTGTTTCTATTTTCATGTTTCTTACGCTATATTGGTGTTTTGGTTAGCTATCTTAAAAATCGGGGTAAAAATCTACGGAGCTGTAACATATACCGGACGAAACTTTAGTTCATAATCTTTAAATAACTGTTTGCAGAATTTAAATCGACCCAGTAGTTTGGATTTTATAAGCCACTATATTTGTAAACAAACCCCTGTTTCTTCGCGTTTTCGCTTACACTGCAGGCTTTAATATGTATCTCATTTAAATTCAAAACAACTGGAAACTTTCTGGCTGGACGGTATACATAAATACAAGTGAAGCTAAACACCATACCGCTCCAATAAAATACGTGCAGATATTTGTTGACGTTGCAACCCCAGCTAGAAATGAGCCAAGCAAGCGTTGAGTAGCACGCAAAGAGTCTGTTCTTGCACCAATGCAAATGGCCGCCACCGCTACAGTGCCGCATGTCCAGAAAATGCACCACGGCAATGTTATACGGGTTCCACGCAAGGCTGTGATTGGCTGTTCAGAGACGGAGACGATTTGATCGGAAACAACCCGAAGCACGAGCTCCCCGAAGTACCATACTCTCGTTCTCGATAACAGGGATGTAATTGTGAACTGATTCATTTTCTGTAACTTCGCTGTTGACATCAAAGAAGATGGTGAGGTTTCTAATCGGTGAACCCCGTAGGGTACTGTTTTTTGGGTGTGTCGTCGTTGGCGAAAGCGTTCTTGTTTCGTTGCATTTTTGAAACAGCGGCTTGCTGTTTCCTCTTCTATTTTCGTTTCTTTTCCTGCTAAAGTTTTGCAGGCGGTTGGTTCTTCCCATATCCAAGGTAGGATTATTGTCTTTGCATGCTCTTGTCTGTTGTGGTCTGTTGATTCGGGTTGGGACCTAGCTGCAGCCGGTGGGTCCGGCGGGGATGGGGGACTCTGATTCCTCGACTCCGGCTAAAAGAATGCGTACTTCACCGGGTGATGAGCTTCCTCAGCTGGGTGGTTTGCTAGTTCCAGTTAATGATTTTGTTTGTTCGATTCAATGGTCTCCTCAGGAATTGCTGCGTAGGGCATTTGCGAGCGGAGTGACTCGTGGTGAAATACTTATTTCCGCGACTTCTGGGAAGCTACCCAGAGTCCGTCCCATGTTGTTGAAGAGGTTCTTCGTGGACAATATTTCCATGCATGACTCGATTTTTTTAATTGGAGGTTTAACGACCACCGTGAGTAACTCAATGGGCTATAAGCAGTCGCCCGTCCCTAATTTAGGGTCACTGGATTCAGGGAAGGGAGAGAGCCAGTGCCGTAAGACAAACACAACATCCATGCCTCACCGGGATTCGAACCCGGACCCCTTTCGAACGAATGATCAGAGGCCATCGCTTAGACCACTGCGCCACCGGGGCGGCTCGACTCGATTTCAGACGTTCAGTTTTTACGTTCGGGTGACTTATTGGTGCGTTCCTCGAATCTCATTTGCTTGCTGGAAATTTGTCAACTTTCTAATTTTCTTCAGGTACCTGTCAAAACTCAGGTTCTTACTAAGCTTATGACAACAAAGTTTTTAGTTCGAGATGTGGACACTGAAGCCCCTGTTGATGAAATTGCTTCAGAATTGTTGGACCGTGGTGTGAACTGTCTTCGTGTTGTTCGGTTCCGACGTTCGGTAAATTCCTCGAGGGTCCCTACTTCTTCGGTCCTAGTGGAAGAACTGGGATTTACTAACCGTGACACTATCTATCTGTGGTTTTCCAGATGTGCGGTCAGACCCTTCTTGGATTCGCCTAGGCAGTGCAAAAACTGTCAGCGTTATGGACATCTGCTGTCAACCTGTCGTAGTGCCGCTCGCTGTTCTCGTTGTGGTGAAGGACACGACTCTTCGGTATGCTCGGCGTCGAGCTTCCAGTGCGTGTTATGCAAGGGCTCTCATCCTGCTTCTGACACGAACTGCCCAATTTACCTCCGAGAAAAGCAGATCCTAGATATTATGGCTTCGAAGCATCTCAGCTATCCAGAAGCTCGGGACTCTGTGCGTCAAGTCCACCAGGCCTCATATGCGGCGGCGGCGGCGACTCAGGCTCAACCTCCGTGTGCTTGCTCCTCTGCCTTCCCTCAGCTTCTGGACGTTATCTCTAAACTCACCAGTAAATTGGACTCTTTGACGAATCTTCTTTCACCTCGTTCCCTACATGCTGGCCCCACATCATCCGTTGCACAGGTGTCACAGGCTGAAATTTTGCAGAATCCTCCTACTACAGTTGCAGCGTGCCCAGCTTCTTCAGTGCCTACTGAGAAACCTTCTGACACTGGCCTAAGCGCCGATGAATTCCTGTCATGCGAAAAATCTGTGGTTCCGTATGTAGAGTCTGCTGCGGAATTCGTCAAACTTTCTCACTCCAGAACCTACTCGTGTCTTCCATGCGCCATGCCTTTCTCTTCTCGTCCAGCCTTGCTGTCACACCTGAAAGCTCATCGTGACGACGGTAAGTTTCTTTGTGGCCTCTGTTCCATGCGGTTCAAGACGGCATCTGGCCTAGCGGATCACTTTTCTCTTCATGAATAGCTGGTCGCTGGTCCAATGGAATGCGCAGTCCCTTCGCTCCAAAAGACCTTATTTCACCGACAGTTCTATTTTTTCTACAGCCACGATTTTGACTATCCAAGAATTCTGGCTATCTCCTGGTCTCTCTTTTTCCCTCCCAGCCCGTACGGTGTATAGGAGTGATCGGGGGAAGGTCGGGGGTGGCCTCTTAACTGCAATTAGGTCGGATATCTCTTCCAGATTGGTGGACATCTTCAGCTCGGTTTCGAACGAGCAGCTTCTTGCGACGGATATCTTCTCCGGCGACACCACGCTCAGGATTATTAATTTATACATTCCCTCTCCTCCCCTCTCGGCGCTCTTGCTTGGACGGATCGAACAACTGCTCACGGATTGTTGTATGGTGGTTGGGGATTTCAATATTCATCACCCTAGCTGGGGTTCTGCTTCTCCGAGCCGGGGAGGTACTGAGTTCGTGGACTGGCTTTGCTCGCAAGATCTTTGTCTCCTGAACTCGGGGGCCTTTACCTTTTGCAGGGGTTCCACTTGTTCTGTTTTGGACCTCACCATGTGCTCCCCTCAGCTGGTTCCGTACTGCTCCTGGTCTGTGGATAGTGACCTCTTCGGTAGCACCCATCATTCTGTCATTACAACATTGGAGGCAGGGATGTTTGGCTCCCCTCCCCCTCCTGCTCTGGGTCTACAACCAGTTGCTTGGTCAGTGGCTTGGCCTTCTATCCAGAAGATTATCCGTGGTGACCTTCCTTCCACTCCTGACGGTGCCGCTATGATCCTGGACCGCATTTCCCTGATTGTCCACGCTTCTCGTCGGCTCAGCGGTCAGCGTCGACGTTGGTCTCCCTGGTGGGACTCTGATTGTGCCCAGCGGCTTCGCAAGAAACGCCGCCTCCTTCGCTCTGCTAAGTCATCCGGCTGCCTCTTCGCTTGGTCATTATATCGGCAGGAAGAACGGAATCTTCGCCACCTCCTCATTCTTAAGAGACATGCCTACTGGAAGGCACAATGCAACGACACCTAGAGGCCAGGCTTCGTTTTCTCCCTCTTGCGCCGTCTGAAATCTCATGTTGGTTCGAGCCCGGATCACCTGCTACTTCGGATTGGCGATTTCCTTGTTGCTGATCCGGCGGAGCAGGCTTCGGCGTTTGGTGAACTCTTTTCCACTGCCTCTGGCTGTTCGGTGCACTCCTTTTCTATTGACCATGATGACTCTTCTCTTGAGATTGATGTGTTACTTACTGCCAGTGAAGTTGCCGGGGCTATTAATGGATCGCCTCGGCGCTCTGCACCCGGCCCTGATGGATGTACTTACGAACTGGTGAGACGTATATGGAGGTGGAATTCGTCTTGGCTGGTTGACCTCCTTAACCTTTTTGGTCAGCAGGCGTTCATCCTTCCTGCTGGAAAGAGTCCTGGGTGATTCCGATACAGAAGCCTAACAAACCTGCTCTCGACTTATCATCGTACCGAATGATCACTCTCACTTCAGTTTTTTCGAAGATCTTGGAGAAAGTCTTGGTCTCTCGCCTAACAGACTTCATTATCTCTCATCAACGGATCAGCAAGCTGCAGTTCGCATTTTTGCCTGGACGTTCCACATCGACGTGCCTTCTGTCGATCCAACGTCATCTTCTGGTGGCTCGAGCTAGACATAATTATGTTTTTCTGGTGTCTTTGGACCTTCAGGCGGCATATGATTCGGTCTGTCATCCTGCTCTCCTAGGGAAATTGGCGTCTCTGGGTGTTCGTGGTCGTCTTCTCCGTTGTGTCGAGGTGTTCCTCAGGGTAGCTCCATTTCACCTATCCTGTTTAACTTATACATTGATGATGTGGTTGATTGCTGTCTTCCGAATGCGCATATGTTCTTATTTGCAGACGATATTTTTATTGTTTCCTATAGTCCCAACCGGGCGGCGGCACTTAGCTATATGCAATCCTCATTGGATTCCATTGTTCAGTGGGCATCATCCTGGGATTTACACCTCTCTCCTTCTAAAAGCTTCGCGGTTGACTTTTCTCGTAAGCGCCGGTCGCCTGCCCCTCCTTTCCTGCTGGGCTCTGACTCAGTGACTTGGCAGTCCTCCATCAAGATTTTAGGGGTCTGGTTTAACTCCTCCCTGACTTGGTCTTCCCACCTCACGCACGTCAAGAAGTCAGTCTTCCGAGCCTTGTCTGCTGTTAAAGTTGTTTGTCATCGCAGGTGGGGTCTTGGCTTCCCCAACGCTCTCGCCTTTGTCGTTGCTGTGATTCGGCCTATTCTGGAATATGCGGCTCCGGTTCTGTTCGCCTCCCCCACCTATCTCTACGACGCTCTCGAAGTTCTGCTCAACCATGCACTCCATGCAGCCATTCACCTCCTCGTTCGACGCCTGTGGCGGTCTTGCGTGCCGAATGTGGAATCGCTAGCGTGCGTTCTCGAATCACCCTATAATGAATTAGCTTTATTTGCTTTCCGCTAAGCTAATGATAATGAATAACCTCTTTCTACCAGCTAAGTATATTATCGTGAATATAGCTTGCACGAATATTATACTGAATTCAAATGGTTGTTGTTACTAGTTAATTAAGAACATGAATAAAGTCTTAACGCTGGTTGTTAATGGTAATTAATGATATAAACCTAACAGCCAGACAGAGGTCTGACAAAAACTATGAATTGAGAAAGACGAACTTACGGCAAGCTTTTTATTCGGTACGCTTGATCATCCAAAGCACACACACAACTTGTTTTACAATAATGAAGAATCACTAATCACATACAACAAAATCTCTCCTCGTTTAACAACAACGCTCTCCGTAAACAACAACGCTCTCCGTAAACAACAACGCTCCTCCTGTCTATCGATGAACGCGCCTATTTATACTGGCTACCACCACGTCATGACTTACACTCATTGCCAGATCTCATTCATCGGGTGAAATAATATTTCGTTCAGTAAGAAGATAATTTACATAGAAAAATAAAATAACCAGAGATAGTAAAATCAAAAGGAAAGTGAATATAGAGTATACGTTACAACCCTCCTGACAGTCCGATTTTTGTACCACCATTTGTCGATGGGTCAGCGTTCGCCTATCGCTCATCTTCTTCTGGAAGAGGACGCCTTGTCATTCTACGCTTGGAAATCCCATGGCTTTCCCCTTGGAATCCTGCTCAGTCGCTTCCGACAGGAGCCGTTTTTCGTCAACAGCGATCTTCTTCAGGCTCTGTCGGCCCCTCCTGTTTCGTCTGCACCTTGCTACTCGATTATTTGCTCGGGTCTCCTTTTTCAACAACGATATCTGCATCCGATGCTTATCAGACATTGCTTTGGGGTGTTCTTGGCCCAGTTCTCAGCGTCACACCACATCATTTCTACTGACGCTTCGAAGATTAACTCCTCGGTGGCGATCGGGCATTTTTTTCCACGGAACAAATCCAGCCGTTCGTCCTCCTTCTCGACTATTTCCTCAGTGTTCTCGGCTGAAGCATGGGCCCTAATATCAGCGCTTGCATTTGCTCCCGGCCCGTGCGGTGGCCTCTTGCTGCTTACGGATAGTCGTTCTGTTCTACTGGCCTTGTTGGCATTAAATCGCAAATCTCCAGACATTATCGTTCTTCTGCATGATTCTCTTCAACGCCTCCATTCTTTCTACAAGGACATTGTGCTCGTTTGGTGCCCGGCTCATGTTGGTCTTCCAGCGAATGAGGCCGCTGACGCTGCCGCCCGACGGGGCCATGCTGAGGGCCTGGCCTTGTTTCCCCAGTTACAGCCTCCGACGCTGCTCGGCACAGTGGTAACATGCTCATCACCGCTTCTGATTCAGCCTGGCTTTCGTCCGGGTGGGCAGAGCTGTATCCGTTCATCAGCTTCCGTCACAGATGGCCTAGCGAACACTGTTATCGAAGCTCCTCAGCAATTATAATTCAACAATTACGCACGGACACGGCACCTTTAAACAGCTACCTCTTTCTGATTCGAAAACGTTCTTCCCCGATGTGCTTCTGTGGCTCCGGGCCAGAGACTGTTCCTCACTTCCTCCTCTCCTGCCCTGCGTACAGTGCATATCGGAGGATTTGTTTTGGAGTGACAACCCCTCATTCCTCAACCTCCGTCTCTGCTCAAATGTATTCTTTGTTGGACTTTCGGGACGCTTCCGTGGCAAAACGTAAAGTTCGGGCCTTGGAGAAATTTATTACTCTCTCAAGACGTTTCTCTGTGAGGACGCTCCTGTTCTAACATTCCTTCTCATGAGCGTGCCCCTTTGATGGACTTTTGTGCTGCTACTGTGACTTCACGTGCTGGTCGCAAGGAGGTTCTCCTCTGTGGCTGGTCGTGCATCTTCGTGTCTTACTGATCAGGAAATAGTTTAGCTATTTCCGCATGGCCAACTAGTTGCTGTGAGGCACAAAGCTTTGTCTATAAGCCTCACCGGCTTATTAAAAAAAAAAAAGATGGTGTATTTTCTGGACGGGCGTTTACTACATATGGATGCATAATATTATAGGTAAGTCATATTTTGTGTATAGAGGTAAAGCACATATGTAATTGTACACGATAGCTGTGGTAAATTGTATGCACTTTCTGGACGGTAGTTAAGTGCATGTAGCACCATTTCAAACTTTTTTAGGATCAGGTGTACTTCAAGTTTAGCGTATATATTTAATTCAGCATGCTGTTAATCAGAACCTTTCAAATGCGTTTTGGAATTTTGCTTAAATATTAGAAACAGTGTTAATGTTCATGTTTTAATCAGTGCATCAAGTAGTTCAGTAGGCTTCATGGGAAAATTTGTTTCAATTCAAATGTAAATAAGTAGCATAGAAATGAAATGTTGAATAATAAGTTTTTACACAAATGTTTATAATAGTGTTTTATAGAAATGAAATGTTGAATAAGTAATGTAATTATTTATTGGGAGTTTCTTTGCTATGTTAATGAAACTAAAAGGGCATTTTCTGCACATGTCACAGTGACAGTTACTAAAGGAATTTATCTGTATTCTATGGTGTGACAACCTCTAGCTGTAGAATATACTCCCACCTTTGTTGACTTAAAGTTACATAATGTATAACACATCAATTTTTTCTAGCCATCTAATTTCATTGGCTTCTTTTCTACTCTTCTTTCTCTGTTTCACAACACCATTAAAGCACTGTGTAAATTAAATATATCCATTATTACCAACTTATTGAGATTGAAGAAAATTAAACATCATAAAAAAGTTTTGTTAATTGAACATAGGCACTGCTACTTTTTATGTCGTGTGGAAGGTTACAGGCAGTATGAGCACCTGTGTAACGTACTTTTCTTTCAGTCTGTCTATTATGAAGCTTTAACATCACTAACATACCAAGAAATATGACTACATCAAGGTAAGAGTGTCTTAAATGAAGCAGCAAAAGAAAATATTTTGTTATTGAAATATTAACCATTGAAGAGTCACTATTTTCCTTGGGTTGGCGCAGTGGTCTAAGCGCTGGCTTCTGATCATTGGTCCGAGATCGGTCGGGGTTCAAACCTTATTTAGGCATGGATGTTGTGCTTGTCTTACAGCAGTGGCTGTCTCCTTTCACTGGAACCATTGGCCCTAAATTAGGGACAGCCAACAACCTATATCCCACTGAGTTGCTCATAATAGCCATTGCTCCCAATCAAATCAAATATTTTCCTTGGATTCTCTTTTGCACACATACTTAGTGGTACCTTAGGGTGTATCTACAATTTCTTCCTGCCACCTCATTTACTTCTCTTGTAATTTAGTAACATTTCTTAGTTGCATACTGTTGTAATAGTAGTGTACAAATTATGTAAAGTTTCTTTTTCAAATGATATGTACCCTGAGGAAATTTGGGATTGTTTTGTTTATTCTCTATAGTTTCTAAAGAACTACTGCCATAAGATAACCAGGTTTATTATTACACTGCAAAATAACGTGGAAAATGACCTTGGAAGAAAATTTTTGACTTACTAGCAGTAAAAATATACTCTGCCAAAAAAATGAAGTACACAGAAGGAATCATCCAATCAAGATGAAAATTGATATGTACATGTATAGGAAAAGAAATTATTACAATTCCAGAACAGATGGGCAATATATTTGGATAAAACAGCTACACCAGGGAGGCAAGCCAGTACATTGCAGCGTCACCTGCGGCTTGGATATATGCGAGGCATAGATGCATACAGGACAGCATACAGTTTACGGATGCTGTCCTGAGGTATAACACGCCAAATGGCATCCAAACATTTGATTGGTGAGATGTGTGATCGGGCTGGCCACAGAAGGGTGTCAACATTATGAAGACAGGCCTTAAAGAGCTGTGCTGTGTGTGGCCAGGGTTTACCCTACATAGTGTGGGAAAATATTCTTATAATATGTGGGCAATATATCATGATAATTAACACAGCAATCAGACATCGCTGAATCGACTGTAATTAATGTTCCATACGTAATATCAATCGCATCAGAAAAATTTCCCACTCCAGGGTGATGAAATTTTCAACGTTTTTTGATGTGATTGATATTACATATGGAGCAGTAATTATAGTCAATTCAGTGATGTCTGATTGCTGTGTTCATTATCATGAGGCGTTGTCCTGTTCAAAATTGCTCGGTGATGCTGCAACAGGAATGACAACACAATAGATCATGTACGCACGGTTGAGCTATAAGGCTGGCATGAAGGACTACCAAGAATGTCAGGCTGTTGTAAAAAATGGCTCCCCAGATAGCCCCCTTAATTTCCCACTCCAGTGTGATGAATTTTTCAACGTTTTTTGATGTGATTGATATTACATATGGAGCAGTAATTATAGTCAATTCAGTGATGTCTGATTGCTGTGTTCATTATCATGAGGCGTTATCCTGTTCAAAATTGCTCGGTGATGCTGCAACAGGAATGACAACACAATAGATCATGTACGCACGGTTGAGCTGTAAGGCTGGCATGAAGGACTACCAAGAATGTCAGGCTGTTGTAAAAAATGGCTCCCCAGATAGCCCCCTTAATTTCCCACTCCAGGGTGATGAAATTTTCAACGTTTTTTGATGTGATTGATATTACATATGGAGCAGTAATTATAGTCAATTCAGTGATGTCTGATTGCTGTGTTCATTATCATGAGGCGTTATCCTGTTCAAAATTGCTCGGTGATGCTGCAACAGGAATGACAACACAATAGATCATGTACGCACGGTTGAGCTGTAAGGCTGGCATGAAGGACTACCAAGAATGTCAGGCTGTTGTAAAAAATGGCTCCCCAGATAGCCCCCTTACACACACATGCAAGTGTGTGAGCCATGCGCTGTTTGACAGTAAAGGCAGGATCCATGTGCTGGCTGGTTAGTCACCAGACATGTATATACTGGTCAGTGGTAGGCAGCAGTGGCCTCTTTAAATGTTGTCACTGTGCTGCAAGTCTTCTAGCAACAGTCTGCATAACCACTTCCATACCTGTAGGTGATGCCACAAATGGTTGAGAGCAAGGATTTCATTTCTGTTCAAGTAACTCATTACAATCACCCAATCTGTCCATTGGGTTGTGTCCTCCTCGACCCATTGAAGTCAACATCATCCAATTGCTGCATTGCTCTGACCCAAACGCTTGGCGATACCGCCACTTAACTAACCAGTGTCTCCTAGCCCAATTATACATCCTCTCTCAAACTCGCTCATGTCATGCATGGATCTGAAGTCGAGGCATCCTCACAGTCAGTGGAGGTTAACGTAACTACAATCTGCTGTTACAGCTGCATGCGAGCTTTGATATACCCTTTTCGATGCATTGTTCCCTTGCGCTATGGTGGGCTACTATTTAATTGTTGGTTGCTATTTTTTAATCATTTGCATATTTGGCCGTGAGTACTTACATGTGGAGCTTCAACAGGATTGAACAATTTTCTGAGGGTGCTTCATTTCTTTTTTTCGCAAAGAGTGTATATATTAGGCATTGAAGATTATGTATTCCTTGGGCCAGCAATACAGAACATTGCTCTAGTGGTCTAAACACTAGCTTGTGATCGTTCACCCGAGTGGGCTGGGTTCAAGTCCTGAATGTGGTGTGTTTGTGTTGACACTGGCTTTCTCCCTTCACTGGAAACTGGCTATAAATTAGGTAAATCTATAAAATCATTCTTTGAACATAAAATTAAAGAAAGGGAAAAGTAATTTAAAATTGTAACTGTTTTGTGATTTGGAAGTGCGTCATGAGTTTTTATTTTACTATTTTTTTAGTCTTCCAAGTTGGGAAATTTTACATTGCTCTGTACATCTAAAAAAAAAAAATAGTTTTTGTTCTTTCGCAGCCTTTTCCCAGGTTTTGTTTTTTGTTTCATTGGTCTAAATTCTACGGCCGCCCCGGTGGCGCAGTGGTCTAAGGCGTTGGCCTCTGATCATTCGTCCGTAAGGGGTCCGGGTTCGAATCCCGGTCAGGCATGGATGTTGTGTTTGTCTTACGGCACTGGCTCTCTCCCTTCCCTGGAACCAGTGACCCTAAATTGGGGACGGGCGACTGCTTATAGCCCATTGAGTTGCTCACGGTGGTCGTTAAACCTCCAATCAAAAAAAAAAAAAAAATTCTACGCCTATCTTGCAATACTTTTGGGCTCTGTATTGAAGTTTTTCTGTTTTTGTGAACAATGAGGAGTTATGTGTTGGGCCAGATATGTCATAGATGTAATGCAAAGTTAAAAATGTTGCTTAATATTTAAGTTTCCGAGCCTATGTGGGCAGTTATGGTTTTTGGTGATTTTTGGGGACTTGTACCTGTATTTATGACATAGTAGAAACCCATGCTCAACTAGGTCTTTGTGGAAATGAGTAAATGCTGAGTTTTGCTGGTCCTTGATAAAGCCAAAGCTCAGCATTTTCCAAGTGTTCTGCACTCCATTATTTTCTCCTTGCTTGTTTGCTTTTATGTTTTTTATTTTAACTATTTTGTCTCCTGCTGTAGTTATGTCTTCTTATTGTAAGTGGAGATATATATACAGTGAAACTCTGTCTATACAGTTTTTAAAGAACCAAGTAAAATTAACATATCATTGGAAAACCATATAAACAAAACATGGAACTTTCCTGTCCCTAGAAGGCAGAACATTATTTTGTTGCAACACATGGTGTAGCCATTAGCATTGTTATACTAGGTATTTCATAAGATGTAGGTAGTATTTTTTTTTAATTAATAAGACGATGAGGCTTATAGACAAAGCTTTGTGCCTCACAGCAACTAGTTGGCCATGCGGAAATAGCTAAAATATTTCCTGATCAGTAAGACACGAAGATGCACGACCAGCCACAGAGGAGAACCTCCTTGCGACCAGCACGTGAAGTCACAGTAGCAGCACAAAAGTCCATCAAAGGCGCACGCTCATGAGAAGGAATGTTAGAACAGGAGCGTCCTCACAGAGAAACGTCTTGAGAGAGTAATAAATTTCTCCAAGACCCGAACTTTACGTTTTGCCACGGAAGCGTCCCGAAAGTCCAACAAAGAATACATTTGAGCAGAGACGGAGGTTGAGGAATGAGGGTTGTCACTCCAAAACAAATCCTCCGATATGCACTGTACGCAGGGCAGGAGAGGAGGAAGTGAGGAACAGTCTCTGGCCCGGAGCCACAGAAGCACATCGAGGAAGAACGTTTTCGAATCAGAAAGAGGTAGCTGTTTAAAGGTGCCGTGTCCGTGCGTAATTGTTGAATTATGATTGCTGAGGAGCTTCGATAACAGTGTTCGCTAGGCCATCTGTGACGGAAGCTGATGAACGGATACAGCTCTGCCCACCCGGACGAAAGCCAGGCTGAATCAGAAGCGGTGATGAGCATGTTACCACTGTGCCGAGCAGCGTCGGAGGCTGTAACTGGGGGAAACAAGGCCAGGCCCACAGCATGGCCCCGTCGGGCGGCAGCGTCAGCGGCCTCATTCGATGGAAGACCGACATGAGCCGGGCACCAAACGAGCACAATGTCCTCGTAGAAAGAACGGAGGCAATGAAGAGAATCATGCAGAAGAACGATAATGTCTGGAGATTTGCGATTTAATGCCAACAAGGCCTGTAGAACAGAACGACTATCCGTAAGCAGCAAGAGGCCACCGCACGGGCCGGGAGCAAATTCAAGCGCTGATATTAGGGCCCATGCTTCAGCCGAGAACACTGAGGAAATAGTCGAGAAGGAGAACGAACGGCTGGATTTGTTCCGTGGAAAAAAATGCCCGATCGCCACCGAGGAGTTAATCTTCGAAGCGTCAGTAGCAATGATGTGGTGTGACGCTGAGAACTGGGCCAAGAACACCCCAAAGCAATGTCTGATAAGCATCGGATGCAGATAACGTTGTTGAAAAGAGAGACCCGAGCAAATAATCGAGTAGCAAGTTGCAGACGAAACAGGAGGGGCCGACAGAGCCTGAAGAAGACCGCTGTTGATGAAAAACGGCTCCTGACGGAAGCGACTGAGCACGATACCAAGGGGAAAGCCATGGGATTTCCAAGCGTAGAATGACAAGGCGTCATCTTCCAGAAGAAGATGAGCGATAGGCGAACGCTGACCCATCGACAAATGGCGGTACAAAAATCGGACTGTCAGGAGGGTGATTCGAGAACGCACGCTAGCGATTCCACATTCGGCACGCAAGACCGCCACAGGCGTCGAGCGAGGGAGGTGAATGGCTGCACGGAGTGCATGGTTGAGCAGAACTTCGAGAGCGTCGTAGAGATAGGTGGGGGAGGCGAACAGAACCGGAGCCGCATATTCCAGAATAGGCCGAATCACAGCAACGACAAAGGCGACAGCGTTGGGGAAGCCAAGACCCCACCGGCGATGACAAACAACTTTAACAGCAGACAAGGCTCGGAAGACTGACTTCTTGACGTGCGTGAGGTGGGAAGACCCAGTCAGTGAGGAGGTAAACCAGACCCCTAAAATCTTGATGGAGGACTGCCAGGTCACTGAGTCAGGCCCAGCAGGAAAGGAGGGGCAGGCGACCGGCGCTTACGAGAAAAGTCAACCGCGAAGCTTTTAGAAGGAGAGAGGTGTAAATCCCAGGATGATGCCCACTGAACAATGGAATCCAAAGAGGATTGGATATAGCTAAGTGCCGCCGCCCGGTTGGGACTATAGGAAACAATAAAAATATCGTCTGCAAATAAGAACATATGCGTATTCGGATGACAGCAATCAACCACATCATCTATGTATAAGTTAAAAAGGATAGGGGAAATGGAGCTACCCTGAGGAACACCTCGACACTGCGGAAAGAAGGAAGACACCGTTCCCCGCCAACGGACGCGAAATCTGCGCCGAGCAAGGTAGTCAGCCAGCCAACGGAGAAGACGACCACGAACACCCAGAGACGCCAATTTCCCTAGGAGAGCAGGATGACAGACCGAATCATATGCCGCCTGAAGGTCCAAAGATACCAGAAAAACATAATTATGTCTAGCTCGAGCCACCAGAAGATGACGTTGGATCGACAGAAGGCACGCCGATGTGGAACGTCCAGGCAAAAATGCGAATTGCAGCTTGCTGATCCGTTGATGAGAGATAATGAAGTCTGTTAGGCGAGAGACCAAGACTTTCTCCAAGATCTTCGAAAAACTGAAGTGAGAGTGATCATTCGGTACGATGATAAGTCGAGAGCAGGTTTGTTAGGCTTCTGTATCGGAATCACCCAGGACTCTTTCCAGCAGGAAGGATGAACGCCGGCTGACCAAAAAAGGTTAAGGAGGTCAACCAGCCAAGACGAATTCCACCTCCATATACGTCTCACCAGTTCGTAAGTACATCCATCAGGGCCGGATGCAGAGCGTCGAGGCGATCCATTAATAGCCCCGGCAACTTCAGTGGCAGTAAGTAACGCATCCATCTCAAGAGAAGAGTCATCATGGTCAATAGAAAAGGAGTGCACCGAACAGCCAGAGGCAGTGGAAAAGAGTTCACCAAACGCCGAAGCCTGCTCCGCCGGATCAGCAACAAGGAAATCGCCAATCCGAAGTAGCAGGTGATCCGGGCTCGAACCAACATGAGATTTCAGACGGCGCAAGAGGGAGAAAACGAAGCCTGGCCTCGAGGTGTCGTTGCATTGTGCCTTCCAGTAGGCACGTCTCTTAAGAATGAGGAGGTGGCGAAGATTCCGTTCTTCCTGCCGATATAATGACCAAGCGAAGAGGCAGCCGGATGACTTAGCAGAGCGAAGGAGGCGGCGTTTCTTGCGAAGCCGCTGAGCACAATCAGAGTCCCACCAGGGAGACCAACGTCGACGCTGACCGCTGAGCCGACGAGAAGCGTGGACAATCAGGGAAATGCGGTCCAGGATCATAGCGGCACCGTCAGGAGTGGAAGGAAGGTCACCACGGATAATCTTCTGGATAGAAGGCCAAGCCACTGACCAAGCAACTGGTTGTAAACCCAGAGCAGGAGGGGAGGGGAGCCAAACATCCCTGCCTCCAATGTTGTAATGACAGGATGATGGGTGCTACCGTAGAGGTCACTATCCACAGACCAGGAGCAGTACGGAACCAGCTGAGGGGAGCACATGGTGAGGTCCAAAACAGAACAAGTTGAACCCCTGCAAAAGGTAGAGGCCCCCGAGTTTAGGAGACAAAGATCTTGCGAGCAAAGCCAGTCCACGAACTCAGTACCTCCCCGGCTCGGAGAAGTAGAACCCCAGCTAGGGTGATGAATATTGAAATCACCAACTACCATACAACAATCAGTGAGCAGTTGTTCGATCCGTCCAAGCAAGAGCGCCGAGAGGTGAGGAGAGGGAATGTATAAATTAATAATCCTGAGCGTGGTGTCGCCGGAGAAGATATCCGTCGCAAGAAGCTGCTCGTTCGAATCCGAGCTGAAGATGTCCACCAATCTGGAAGAGATATCCGACCTAATTGCAGTTAAGAGGCCACCCCCGACCCTCCCCCGATCACTCCTATACACCGTACGGGCTGGGAGGGAAAAAGAGAGACCAGGAGATAGCCAGAATTCTTGGATAGTCAAAATCGTGGCTGTAGAAAAAATAGAACTGTCGGTGAAATAAGGTCTTTTGGAGCGAAGGGACTGCGCATTCCATTGGACCAGCGACCAGCTATTCATGAAGAGAAAAGTGATCCGCTAGGCCAGATGCCGTCTTGAACCGCATGGAACAGAGGCCACAAAGAAACTTACCGTCGTCACGATGAGCTTTCAGGTGTGACAGCAAAGCTGGACGAGAAGAGAAAGGCATGGCGCATGGAAGACACGAGTAGGTTCTGGAGTGAGAAAGTTTGACGGATTCCGCAGCAGACTCTACATACGGAACCACAGATTTTTCGCATGACAGGAATTCATCGGCGCTTAGGCCAGTGTCAGAAGGTTGCTCAGTAGGCACTGAAGAAGCTGGGCACGCTGCAACTGTAGTAGGAGGATTCTGCAAAATTTCAGCCTGTGGCACCTGTGCAACGGATGATGTGGGGCCAGCATGTAGGGAAGGAGGTGAAAGAAGATTCGTCAAAAAGTCCAATTTACTGGTG
Organism: Macrothele yani; assembly: GCA_039090855.1. NCBI lineage: Eukaryota > Metazoa > Arthropoda > Arachnida > Araneae > Macrothelidae > Macrothele > Macrothele yani. The sequence continues at coordinate 60,584,709 of CM077015.1, forward strand.
AGTTTAGAGATAATGTCCAGAAGCTGAGGGAAGGCAGAGGAGCAAGCACACGGAGGTTGAGCCTGAGTCGCCGCCGCCGCATATGAGGCCCGGTGGACTTGACGCACAGAGTCCCGAGCTTCTGGATAGCTGAGATGCTTCGAAGCCATAATATCTATTATCTGCTTTTCTCGGAGGTAAATTGGGCAGTTCGTGTCAGAAGCAGGATGAGAGCCCTTGCATAATACGCACTGGAAGCTCGACGCCGAGCATACCGAAGAGTCGTTTCCTTCACCACAACGAGAACAGCGAGCGGCACTACGACAGGTTGACAGCAAATGTCCATAACGCTGACAGTTTTTGCACTGCCTAGGCGAATCCAAGAAGGGTCTGACCGCACATCTGGAAAACCACAGATAGATAGTGTCACGGTTAGTAAATCCCAGTTCTTCCACTAGGACCGAAGAAGTAGGGACCCTCGAGGAATTTACCGAACGTCGGAACCGAACAACACGAAGACAGTTCACACCACGGTCCAACAATTCTGAAGCAATTTCATCAACAGGGGCTTCAGTGTCCACATCTCGAACTAAAAACTTTGTTGTCATAAGCTTAGTAAGAACCTGAGTTTTGAGAGGTACCTGAAGAAAATTAGAAAGTTGACAAATTTCCAGCAAGCAAATGAGATTCGAGGAACGCACCAATAAGTCACCCGAACGTAAGAACTGAACGTCTGAAATCGAGTCATGCATGGAAATATTGTCCACGAAGAACCTCTTCAACAACATGGGACGGACTCTGGGTAGCTTCCCAGAAGTCGCGGAAATAAGTATTTCACCACGAGTCACTCCGCTCGCAAATGCCCTACGCAGCAATTCCTGAGGAGACCATTGAATTGAACAAACAAAATCATTAACTGGAACTAGCAAACCACCCAGCTGAGGAAGCTCATCACCCGGTGAAGAACGCATTCTTTTAGCCGGAGTCGAGGAATCAGAGTCCCCCATCCCCGCCGGACCCACCGGCTGCAGCTAGGTCCCACCCCGAATCAACAGACCACAACAGACAAGAGCATGCAAAGACAATAATCCTACCTTGGATATGGGAAGAACCAACCGCCTGCAAAACTTTAGCAGGAAAAGAAACGAAAATAGAAGAGGAAACAGCAAGCCGCTGTTTCAAAAATACAACGAAACAAGAACGCTTTCGCCAACGACGACACACCCAAAAAACAGTACCCTACGGGGTTCCTAGAAGAATTAGTGTGTCGTGCTCCCTAAGATGTCCCTCACGGTTTTGTGACCAAACGTCATGAAATGACAGAGGGTGCTGGCATCGGAAGTTACGTTAGGATGCTTCATCGGCTTCATGTTATTCAATGTTGGCAAGTTTGTTTACCAAGGATTTGCTGCCTTACAAAAGTTCGAATTTTCACAAAACAAAAGTTAGTGGAGGAAAATCTTTTTGGCAGTATCTTTGCTAACTCGTTGTAGCTCGATCATAACAGTAATACACTAGGTAATTCAACAGTTGATCACTGAAACGCAATAGGCTTATTCCGGTGTTAGTTTTATTCAACTGTGGATTGTTTATAACGAAATTTATTTCCGAAATTAGTAACTTTTTATTCGTGAAGATGTAGAAGTTGATCAAGTATTGGCTGTCACGCGTTAAACCTACTGTGTGGTTAAACTTAAGTGCAGTACTGAAATCGACTGCAACAGTTAGTTATAAGATCATAAGGAAATAATGTCAGCTGTGAAAGGACTGGTAAATTCTGCATTAGCAAATAATAAAAAACATAGAAACGGAAAAGGCAAAGCAGCTGTTTTGTGCCAGGATGTAATACTGGCTATAAATCCTGCAAAAATAAAATATCACTCTTTGCTGTCCCCAAAATACCTGATATGTTGAGCAAATGGGATAAGGCAATTCCCAGAGCTGATAAGAAACTTGATGAAAGTTGTGTTGTATGTGCCTTGCACTTTGAATCTAAATTCATGGAGATGCATTATCGTTCCACTATTCCAGGTAAGGAAGTTCTAACATGCCAAGACAAACCATTACTCAAGCCTGGCGCCATACCTACTATTTTCCCAAATTTACCGAAATATTTAAGTAAACCTTTACCAAACAAACGTTCTACAAGGATTACATCTTCTGTACCAGAAAAAAAGAGAAAATTGGAGGACAATCCTCGTTTAATAGATACCAACACAAAAATGAATGAAGACCTTATTTCATTGAAGAAATATGCAAAGTTACTTTGCCAACAAAATTTTGGGTTACTGTTACATATGAAGAATCTCCAAATGTTGTGTGCTTTATGAAATGGAAAACATACTCGAAAGAACATACCAATCCTGATACCAAAATTGTTGTTGAAAAATGTTCAGAATCTAAAATTTCATGTATTGTGTACCATAAAGGTATAGAAATTGTTAAAGAGAAAGTAAATTCATGTAAAAGTTTGGAAACCTTACTGGAAAAGGCCAATTCCTATCACAGCTGTCGTGGTGTTGGAACTCTTGAAGAATTTCCAGAAATACATAAGCACAAAACAGGTGAGCAACTCCTTACTCGAAATCGGAAGTTTTGGCAAAACAGGAAATGTGTTGGTCATGTTAGTGAAAATTGAGCAATATGTTCAGCATGTCAGTACCAGCGCAAGCTTTTATTAAATCACAGATCTGTGTTAAAAAGACAAAGAAATGGTAGACCTGTTCTGACATGTGGAATAAAGTTAAAAATGGCACATCAAACTTCAAAGCGATTAAAACAACATACAGTCTTTTTGAGAAATAAAATTAAAAACTTAAAAGTTAGAAACAAAAAATATACATCTAATAACTTGACTAACAAGTTGAAATTTTTATCTCATAAGCAACAATTAGCCATAGGTGAATGCATTAAAGCTTCAGAGCGGAAGAGTGTAAAAGGTATGAGGTATGACAGCAGTTGGTTGTTAGAATGCATTATAATGAGAATGAAAAGTCCCCGGCTCTATGAGCACATGAGGTTAAACAAATTACTTATTTTGCCTAGTCGAACCTGTTTGAAAAAATATGTAAAATCATATCAAGCTGGTTATGGATTTAATAAGAAAATGTTTGAAACTTTGAAAGGTAGAACTGCTGAATTAAATTCTTTCGAAAGGCATGGTTGCATAGTTTTTGATGAGATGAAACTTTCTGAGCACCTGCAACTAAAGTCAAGTGGGACTATTCAGGGATATGTTGATTATGGATTGTTTACACCTGCGGAGAAAAAACATGAGTTATGTGACCATGGTTTGGTATTTCTATTTCAGCCGTTTACTGGGGATTGGACCCAAATTTTAGCAGTATTTGCCACAAAAAGTAATATGAAAGGGGATATGCTCAGTAAATTTTTAACTGAAGCAATAATATTATCCGAAAAAGCTGGATTATTTGTGGATGGCATAGTAGGTGATGGAGCATCATGGAACAGATCCATGTGGCGTAAATTTGGCATTGGCGTGACTAGCGCAGGAGACATTAAATGCAAGGTGCCTCATCCTGTTGATGGACACAGATATCTGCACTTCTTTTCAGATTTTCCCCATTTAATCAAATGTGTACGTAATGCATTTTTAAAAATGGATTCAGTCTTTTAGAAGGTCGAGTACATTCAGAATTTATAAAAGCTGCATGGAAGTTGGATCGAAACGCTCTTAGTTTAAGAGCAATGCCAAAAATAACTCAAGCTCATCTTACTCCAAACAATTTTGAAAAAATGAAAGTTAACTTGGCATTTCAGATATTCAGTTTAGAAGTTCTTAAAGGCCTGTTTATTTATAAAGACCAAATAAGTTTTCAATACAGGGATCCAGAGCCAACTATTATGTTCATAACAAAAATGAATGCACTCATTGACATAATGACATCAAGAACTCCTTATAATTCTTTATACCAGAGTAGCTCAAAATATGAGTTTCTTAAAGAGTTCTTGCAGTTCTTAGATATTTGGGAGATGCATGCCGAAGGTAATGGTTTCATCTCTGAAAGTACTGCTACAGGTTTAAAGGTATCGATTAGCAGCGCTTTATCCCTTGTTGAATACTTGACGCATAGTGCTCATTATTCTTACCTTTTAACATCTAGACTAAGTCAGGATAAAATTGAAAACCTTTTCAGCATTATTCGCCAATGCAAAGGATGTAATGATCACCCCAATAGCACTGAATTTCTGACAATTGTAGAAATGCTAAGTTTTTATAACCTTGCTAAACCTCCAAGAGGTGGTAATGCTCCACCTTGTGTAGTAAATTCACTAATCAGTGTCCCACCAAAGGAACCAGAAGAATCAGCTCTTTCGGTTATTGATTCATTTTTTGAAACTGGAAGTCTTAATGAAAATTATTCTGACCTTACGCGCAAAGAAAGCAGTTTGGAGCATAATATTCTGGTCCAGCAAAAGAGTGATGTTCGTCTCATATATTATATTTCAGGATTTGTGGCTCGTGTTTTTAATAGAAAAATTCTGTGTGAAACTTGTAAAAGCCTTCTTCAACAGGATAAGGTGTCTATCAATAATGTTAATGCAGAATACACAAAACATTTTGATCAGGGAGGGCTGACATATTCGTCAAACAAACTTTTTGCCTTGATTTATGAAATTGAAGAAAAATTTACTAAGTGCTTCAGTTTTCTTGAATTGCACCGAGATAGCATTTTGGACATCATACAGGCTTTACGTGGTTCCACCTTGAAAACAGTTGGTTGCAAAAATCATGAAATAGAGACCACTAGTAAAGTTATTCAGTATTACATTATGACAAGACTTAATTTCTATTTAAAACAACAAAATAAGAATCGTTCATCCAAAAGGGAACGGCAAAAACACTTAAAAATGCGGAGGTGCAATTGATCCTGCAATTAACAGTTTACTAAATTCAGTTTCATATGCAAATTGTCAAAAAAACTTTTTGAGTCAGTCCATTAAATTTATACTGGAAATAGTAACAGAGAGAAGACATTCAAATACAGTAATAATATAATTGTGATACTTCGGTTGTAATTGTGATTATACATATGGATTCCAAATACTGCATGATTAGTTTTATATCCCACCTACTTTTATATCTGTGCTGATATACACAGTCATAGGTATTCTGCATATAATACTAAACTTGCAACATGTTTCTAATTTCTGAAAGAAACCGAACAAAATTATTGTGTTAACATGTACTGCATATCGGATACTCCTGAAGAAATGAAGCCTGTGCTGATACACATAACTAGGCATTCTTTGAACCAAGTTTGAAACAAACTGTTCAAGTGTATTTTTTATTTATTCATAACAAACTAATAGATTTATATCTTGCATAATCTTACAGCTTTGTTTATTTAACTGCAACAGATTATGGTAAGCTTAACTATCCTAAAGATTCAGTAGTGTTAACTACAATTGCCTGCTATTGTATTTTATTGTGGCTGTTAAAGGAAGAACATGAGCACAAATTTATTTCTCTCACATCAAAAGGAGATTATCAGTTAACTCTGCATCAGCCACAAGACTGTGTGAAAGTGCAATCAAAAGCAGGACCACAATTCATTATTACTTATTGCAGGGCTGGGAGTGAAATATGTGATCGAAAAGCAGAACATCTATTCAATGTTACATATTGAAAGGGGGAAATGTGAATGGAAACAATCTTAGCTATGTACATTTTTTCTGGTCGTGTAGAAAATAGATCTGTGAAGGCAGTACAAGAAGAGGTAAGCATGAAACAAATTCATAATAATATTTTTTATCACAAATGTTTAAAACCAGCATTCTGTGTCCCACTATTACATGGAAGTTGGCTATGTATTCTAATAAAACATCACTGCCTTGAACTTTAGCTTTGAGTCACCCTGAAATTTCTGTGCTTAATCTTTTCAGTAACAATTCATTAAGAATTTAATTCTCCTGACATGTATGCACATAGGCGTAGTGTGACCAATTTTTTTTCGGGGGGGGGGGGCACGGATAAGTGTAAACTGGTGTTTTCTTGGGTTGGGAGAGCATTTTTGAAAATATTTTTCCTGAAAAGGCACCTGTTCAGTTGCCATTGGTGACAAACCTGTAAGGTGTGCCAGGATTTGTTGAAAATATTTTTCCTGAAAAGGCACCTGTTCAGTTGCCATTGGTGACAAACCTGTAAGGTGTGCCAGGATTTGTTGATTCACCTTAATGAATACAAAAAAAGCAACTCCTTTCGAAGCACCTCATGCATGGCCATCTTAGGGGGTGGGCCAACGGGGCTGGTGCCCAGGGCCCCTAACGTCCCAAGAGTCTTATGGGTTTACAAAAAGTTAAAATCTTTTACCACTCACCAGCAGGTTTTTTTATTTAAAGAAAAGAAGAAACACCAATCCAGAAAGTTGGAAGTTTTTTTGCCTTTTTTTTTTTTTAAACCTTGCTCATAGCTTCGATTTCCCGAGGAGGCAGGAAGAAAGTTTGGGTGGATCTTTTGTGACAAAATAAAAAACAAAGCCGGCATCCCTCCCGATCTTAAATGCGGGTGAGGCCTGAGGGCTACGCACAAATTGCATTTTTTTCGGAATCATTTTTTAACTTTTAAACCGTCATTTGTGTTATATATATGAAGAAGCGCACGTATTTTTATCACTAGGGTTTGCCCACCTGGGCTACTTTTATATATTTTTTTACATCGTCGCTGTTTACACAAATAACGATGGGGGCTGCATATCCGCATTTTCGTCCGGTGCGTCATGTCTGAAAAGGGCGCTGGTTGGTATCTTTCTTCAGTTTCAATTTAATTTTCGTTTAATAATTTGTAAGATAGGGAAGAAATATTATATCTTCCAGCACCCATTTTCTTGTAATTTGCTGAACAACAAAATGTGAATGCAATTTGGTACACTTCATGAAGTTCTACAATTTTTGTCATGTACCATTTTTCCAGTGATCGAAGTGGCACAGAGCTACTGCCGATATGGTCGACACCAAGATTTTAAATCGAAAGCCATTCTGCTTCAGTATGTTAAGTGCTCTGCTGCTACACTAAAACTGTAGTGTAACAGCAGAGCACTTAACGTCTTTTCAGTCCCAGCTGCTAATCATTTTTCAATTTTAGCCATTAAAAATATTTGCTGATTTTTGCGTTAAAATTTGTGCTTTCAACCTAATTTCTTTACGTAGTTTGTGACGGGTTTATAATTTATTTCATACCAGGATGGGTAAACAATGTTTTTTTAACTGCCGGTATGCTCGCTTCCATTTTTGTTAACTACCAGTATGCCATATCTGCCCACTTCGAACACGGCATTTTTCGTTCAAGTGGCATTTAAAAAGTTACTGGATATTGAATATTGCTTCTCATAGGGGTAACATGGTAATGGTGGTGTATATAATAATTCTGATACATTGTATATATATATCCATATGTTGTATATGTTCTGTATATACATAATCGGGGGCCTCGAAAAATATGACGGCCCAGGACCCCCAAAAGTGTTAAGACGGCACTGACCTCATGCTGTCATCTGATGATGAAACCTATCGTAAAGATGATTGCATGCTATTGCGCATGAATTTCTGCTGGAAAGCAGTCATAACAATGATGGCTATTACGTAGTGTTCCCTTCGCTGTATATCACACTTTATGGCATTTAAAAGGAGAACGACTAATTAGTTTTTCCAATTTTTAAGTGGGGAGAGGGGGGCACATGCCCTACTGTGCCTTCCCCATGCTACGCCTGTGTGTATGCTACATTAGTAATTTCCTTTTTTTTTTAAGGGTAAAAATAGTTTACAAGGACTGCATAGAATTATCCCATTTAGACGGACTCCATGAACACCCACTTCTTAATTTTTACCTTATTAAACTTTTTACTTAAGGTGCAAAACAATTTTCCTCTCTTCACTGCAAACCCATTTGAATAGCAAATTTAATCACATAATTATTATAAGGTGAAGAAAAGTAAAGAAAAATGTTATAATTATTTTTCTTTAAAAGAATGTCATCATATACATTCAGGTTTTGTATATTTACTTCTGTTCAGTATGATTCATTTTGTTTATCGTATCACAGGCAAAGTTTTTTTAGGAATGATTTTTATAAATGGATTACAGTTGGCATATTATTAGAAAATAGACCAATTTTAAAAATAGTAATCGCATTTGTTGTATTCTATTTTTAACTCATTAGAAGGCTTCTTTTCAAAGCCACACTCTGCAACTAAATGGAAAGCATTAAGTTTCAATATTTATTTTGATCCCATGTTCTTACCAAGAAATTTAGTCACTCATTGCTCAAAAATGAAGTACATTATTAAATAATTTTAAGTTTTTAGGTTACTGAATTTCAAGACCTATTTGGATTATTGGAATGCAAATTATAAAGCCCATGTCTCATTGAGAAAATATTTCCCCCTTTTTTTCCGGTAAGGTTTTGAGGGGCAAAATATTTTCTTTTTTTTAATTTTTACTTTATACTGTAAGTTGATGTTTCAGTGATTGTAAACTGCATATTGGTCTCCAGTGTTTTTGCATAATGTAACCCATGTATGACTCTAAAACTTCCGAAATATCTAACATTAATGTTGACGTTAGCACAATGCAAAGCTTAACTTAAACTACGATACCCTTATTAATGAATCTTGAGCACCCCGTTCGTTCTTTTTTTTGGGGGGGGGTGAGGGGGTGGTGAAAGAGGTGTGTCGATTATTTCGTAAATACTTAAGTTATCTGCTTATAAAATATCGTTCAAGGAGTACACATAATGCTGACGAGCTGGGTGTGTGTCATAGAAAGATGTGCATTTTCGTCGTCCTTCCTCCCGAAAAGCGACGTGACATCCGATCACAGCGCCATCTACCGCTTTCATGATTGCGGGCAGCAAGTTTTTCTGCGAGCACGACACACTAATTCTTCTAGGCACTGTACCACCGCCTGGCAGCTGATGGAGGGGGGAGGAAGTGGCTTCATCAACTTTACGTTGCGCAGAAGAAACAGGACGTCTCCTGTTGTATCTAACCTGTTTTTTTTTAATAAGACGATGAGGCCTATAGACTAAGTTTGTGCCTCACAGCAACTAGTTGGCCATGCGGAAATAGGTAAAATATCTCCTGATCACTAAGACTCTTGAAGATGCACGACCAGCCACGAAAGATAACCTCCTTGCGACCAGCACGTGAAGTCACAGTAGCAACACAAAGGTCCATCAAAGGGGCACGCTCATGAGAAGGAAGGTTAGAAATGGAGCGTCCTCACAGAGAAACGTCTTGAGAGAGTAATAAATTTCTCCAAGGCCCGAACTTTACGTTTTGCCACGGAAGCGTCCCGAATGTCCAACAAAGAATACATTTGAGCAGAGACGGAAGTTGAGGAAGGAGGGGTTGTCACTCCAAAACAAACCCTCCGATATGCACTGTACGCAGGGCAGGAGAGGAGGAAGTGAGGAACAGTCTCAGGCCCGGAGCCACAGAAGCACATCGGGGAAGAACATTTTCGGATCAGAAGGAGGTAGCTGTTTAAAGGTGCCGTGTCCGTGCGTAATTTTTGAATTATGATTGCTGAGGAACTTCGATAACAGTGTTCGCTAGGCCATCTGTGGCGCAAGCTGATGAACGGATATAGCTCTGCCCACCCGGACGAAAGCCAGGCTGAATCAGAAGCGGAGATGAGCATGTTACCACTGTGCCGAGCAGCGTCAGAGGCTGTAACTGGGTGGGACAAGGCCAGGCCCTCGGCATGGTCCCATCGGGCGGCAGCGTCAGCAGCCTCATTCGCTGGAAGACCAACATGAGCCAAGCACCAAACGAGCACAATGTCCTCGTAGAAAGAACGGAGGTGTTGAAGAAAATCATGCAGAAGAACGATAATGTTTTGAGATTTGAGATTTAATGCCAACAAGGCCTGAAGAACAGAACGACTATCCGTAAGCAGCCAGAGGCCACCACACTGGCCGGGAGCAAACTCAAGCGCTGATATTAGAGCCCACGCTTCAGCCGAGAACACTGAGGAAATAGTCGAGAAGGAGAACGAACGGCTGGATTTGTTCCGTGGGAAAAAATGCCCGTTCGCCACCGAGGAGTTAATCTTCGAAGCGTCAGTAGCAATGTGGTGCGACGCAGAGAACTGGGCCAAGAACACCCCAAAGCAATGTCTGAGAAGCATCGGATGCAGATATCGTTGCTGAAAAGGGAGACCGGAGCAAATAATCGAGAAGCAGGGTGCAGACGAAACAGGAGGGGCCGGCAGAGCCTGAAGAAGATCGCTGTTGACGAAGAACGGCTCCTGTCGGAAGCAGCTGAGCACGATTCCAAGGGGAAAGCCATGGGATCTCCAAGCGTAGAATGACAAGGCGTCCTCTTCCAGAAGAAGATGAGCGATAGGCGAACGCTGACCCATCGACAAGTGGTGGAACAAAAATTGCACTGTCAGGAGGGTGATTTTTTTGATTGGAGGTTTAACGACCACCGTGAGCAACACAATGGGCTATAAGCAGTCGCCCGTCCCTACTTTAGGGTCACTGGTTCCAGGGAAGGGAGAGAGCCAGTGCCGTAAGACAAACACAACATCTATGCCTCACCGGGATTCGAAACGGGACCCCGTTCGGACGAATGATCAGAGGCCATCACTTAGACCACTGCGCCACCGGGGTGGCGGAGAGTGATTCGAGAACGCACGTTAGCGATTCCACATTCGGCCCGCAAGACCGCCACAGGCAACGAACGAGGGAGGTGAATGGCTCCACGGAGTGCATGGTTGAGCAGAACTTCCAGAGCATCGTAGAGATAGGTGGGGGAGGCGAACAGAACCGGAGCCGCATATTCCAGAATAGGCCGAATCACAGCAACGACAAAGGCGAGAAAGTTGGAAAAGCCAAGACCCCACCGGCGATTTTTTTTTTGATTGGAGGTTTAACGACCACCGTGAGCAACTCAATGGGCTATAAGCAGTCGCCCGTCCCTAATTTAGGGTCACTGGTTCCAGGGAAGGGAGAGAGCCAGTGCCGTAAGACAAACACAACATCCATGCCTCACCGGGATTCGAACCCGGACCCCTTACGGACGAATGATCAGAGGCCAACGCTTTAGACCACTGCGCTACCGGGGCGGCCCACCGGCGATGACAAACAACTTTAACAGCAGAGAAGGCTCGGAAGACTGACTTCTTGACGTGCGTGAGGTGTGAAGACCAGGTCAGGGAAGAGTTAAACCAGACCCCTAATATCTTGATGGAGGACTGCCAAGTCACTGAGTCAGAGCCCAGCAGGAAAGGAGGGGCAGGCGACCGGCGCTTACGAGAAAAGTCAACCGCGAAGCTTTTAGAAGGAGAGAGACGTAAATCCCAGGAAGATGCCCACTGAACAATGGAATCCAAAGAGGATTGCATATAGCTAAGTGCCACCGCCCGGTTGGGACTATAGGAAACCATAAAAATATCGTCTGCAAATAAAAACATATGCGCATTCGGATGACAGCAATCTACCGCATCATCAATGTATAAGTTAAAACGGATAGGTGAAATGGAGCTACCCTGAGGAACACCTCGACACTGCGGAAAGAAGGAAGACACCGTTCCCCGCCAACGGACGCGAAATCTGCGCCGAGCAAGGTAGTCAGCCAGCCAACGGAGAAGACGACCACGAACACCCAGAGACGCCAATTTCCCTAGGAGAGCAGGATGACAGACCGAATCATATGCCGCCTGAAGGTCCAAAGATACCAGAAAAACATAATTATGTCTAGCTCGAGCCACCAGAAGATGACGTTGGATCGACAGAAGGCACGCCGATGTGGAACGTCCAGGCAAAAATGCGAATTGCAGCTTGCTGATCCGTTGATGAGAGATAATGAAGTCTGTTAGGCGAGAGACCAAGACTTTCTCCAAGATCTTCGAAAAAACTGAAGTGAGAGTGATCATTCGGTACGATGATAAGTCGAGAGCAGGTTTGTTAGGCTTCTGTATCGGAATCACCCAGGACTCTTTCCAGCAGGAAGGATGAACGCCGGCTGACCAAAAAAGGTTAAGGAGGTCAACCAGCCAAGACGAATTCCACCTCCATATACGTCTCACCAGTTCGTAAGTACATCCATCAGGGCCGGATGCAGAGCGTCGAGGCGATCCATTAATAGCCCCGGCAACTTCAGTGGCAGTAAGTAACGCATCCATCTCAAGAGAAGAGTCATCATGGTCAATAGAAAAGGAGTGCACCGAACAGCCAGAGGCAGTGGAAAAGAGTTCACCAAACGCCGAAGCCTGCTCCGCCGGATCAGCAACAAGGAAATCGCCAATCCGAAGTAGCAGGTGATCCGGGCTCGAACCAACATGAGATTTCAGACGGCGCAAGAGGGAGAAAACGAAGCCTGGCCTCGAGGTGTCGTTGCATTGTGCCTTCCAGTAGGCACGTCTCTTAAGAATGAGGAGGTGGCGAAGATTCCGTTCTTCCTGCCGATATAATGACCAAGCGAAGAGGCAGCCGGATGACTTAGCAGAGCGAAGGAGGCGGCGTTTCTTGCGAAGCCGCTGAGCACAATCAGAGTCCCACCAGGGAGACCAACGTCGACGCTGACCGCTGAGCCGACGAGAAGCGTGGACAATCAGGGAAATGCGGTCCAGGATCATAGCGGCACCGTCAGGAGTGGAAGGAAGGTCACCACGGATAATCTTCTGGATAGAAGGCCAAGCCACTGACCAAGCAACTGGTTGTAAACCCAGAGCAGGAGGGGGAGGGGAGCCAAACATCCCTGCCTCCAATGTTGTAATGACAGGATGATGGGTGCTACCGTAGAGGTCACTATCCACAGACCAGGAGCAGTACGGAACCAGCTGAGGGGAGCACATGGTGAGGTCCAAAACAGAACAAGTTGAACCCCTGCAAAAGGTAGAGGCCCCCGAGTTTAGGAGACAAAGATCTTGCGAGCAAAGCCAGTCCACGAACTCAGTACCTCCCCGGCTCGGAGAAGTAGAACCCCAGCTAGGGTGATGAATATTGAAATCACCAACTACCATACAACAATCAGTGAGCAGTTGTTCGATCCGTCCAAGCAAGAGCGCCGAGAGGTGAGGAGAGGGAATGTATAAATTAATAATCCTGAGCGTGGTGTCGCCGGAGAAGATATCCGTCGCAAGAAGCTGCTCGTTCGAATCCGAGCTGAAGATGTCCACCAATCTGGAAGAGATATCCGACCTAATTGCAGTTAAGAGGCCACCCCCGACCCTCCCCCGATCACTCCTATACACCGTACGGGCTGGGAGGGAAAAAGAGAGACCAGGAGATAGCCAGAATTCTTGGATAGTCAAAATCGTGGCTGTAGAAAAAATAGAACTGTCGGTGAAATAAGGTCTTTTGGAGCGAAGGGACTGCGCATTCCATTGGACCAGCGACCAGCTATTCATGAAGAGAAAAGTGATCCGCTAGGCCAGATGCCGTCTTGAACCGCATGGAACAGAGGCCACAAAGAAACTTACCGTCGTCACGATGAGCTTTCAGGTGTGACAGCAAAGCTGGACGAGAAGAGAAAGGCATGGCGCATGGAAGACACGAGTAGGTTCTGGAGTGAGAAAGTTTGACGGATTCCGCAGCAGACTCTACATACGGAACCACAGATTTTTCGCATGACAGGAATTCATCGGCGCTTAGGCCAGTGTCAGAAGGTTGCTCAGTAGGCACTGAAGAAGCTGGGCACGCTGCAACTGTAGTAGGAGGATTCTGCAAAATTTCAGCCTGTGGCACCTGTGCAACGGATGATGTGGGGCCAGCATGTAGGGAAGGAGGTGAAAGAAGATTCGTCAAAAAGTCCAATTTACTGGTGAGTTTAGAGATAATGTCCAGAAGCTGAGGGAAGGCAGAGGAGCAAGCACACGGAGGTTGAGCCTGAGTCGCCGCCGCCGCATATGAGGCCCGGTGGACTTGACGCACAGAGTCCCGAGCTTCTGGATAGCTGAGATGCTTCGAAGCCATAATATCTATTATCTGCTTTTCTCGGAGGTAAATTGGGCAGTTCGTGTCAGAAGCAGGATGAGAGCCCTTGCATAATACGCACTGGAAGCTCGACGCCGAGCATACCGAAGAGTCGTTTCCTTCACCACAACGAGAACAGCGAGCGGCACTACGACAGGTTGACAGCAAATGTCCATAACGCTGACAGTTTTTGCACTGCCTAGGCGAATCCAAGAAGGGTCTGACCGCACATCTGGAAAACCACAGATAGATAGTGTCACGGTTAGTAAATCCCAGTTCTTCCACTAGGACCGAAGAAGTAGGGACCCTCGAGGAATTTACCGAACGTCGGAACCGAACAACACGAAGACAGTTCACACCACGGTCCAACAATTCTGAAGCAATTTCATCAACAGGGGCTTCAGTGTCCACATCTCGAACTAAAAACTTTGTTGTCATAAGCTTAGTAAGAACCTGAGTTTTGAGAGGTACCTGAAGAAAATTAGAAAGTTGACAAATTTCCAGCAAGCAAATGAGATTCGAGGAACGCACCAATAAGTCACCCGAACGTAAGAACTGAACGTCTGAAATCGAGTCATGCATGGAAATATTGTCCACGAAGAACCTCTTCAACAACATGGGACGGACTCTGGGTAGCTTCCCAGAAGTCGCGGAAATAAGTATTTCACCACGAGTCACTCCGCTCGCAAATGCCCTACGCAGCAATTCCTGAGGAGACCATTGAATTGAACAAACAAAATCATTAACTGGAACTAGCAAACCACCCAGCTGAGGAAGCTCATCACCCGGTGAAGAACGCATTCTTTTAGCCGGAGTCGAGGAATCAGAGTCCCCCATCCCCGCCGGACCCACCGGCTGCAGCTAGGTCCCACCCCGAATCAACAGACCACAACAGACAAGAGCATGCAAAGACAATAATCCTACCTTGGATATGGGAAGAACCAACCGCCTGCAAAACTTTAGCAGGAAAAGAAACGAAAATAGAAGAGGAAACAGCAAGCCGCTGTTTCAAAAATACAACGAAACAAGAACGCTTTCGCCAACGACGACACACCCAAAAAACAGTACCCTACGGGGTTCCTAGAAGAATTAGTGTGTCGTGCTCCCTAAGATGTCCCTCACGGTTTTGTGACCAAACGTCATGAAATGACAGAGGGTGCTGGCATCGGAAGTTACGTTAGGATGCTTCATCGGCTTCATGTTATTCAATGTTGGCAAGTTTGTTTACCAAGGATTTGCTGCCTTACAAAAGTTCGAATTTTCACAAAACAAAAGTTAGTGGAGGAAAATCTTTTTGGCAGTATCTTTGCTAACTCGTTGTAGCTCGATCATAACAGTAATACACTAGGTAATTCAACAGTTGATCACTGAAACGCAATAGGCTTATTCCGGTGTTAGTTTTATTCAACTGTGGATTGTTTATAACGAAATTTATTTCCGAAATTAGTAACTTTTTATTCGTGAAGATGTAGAAGTTGATCAAGTATTGGCTGTCACGCGTTAAACCTACTGTGTGGTTAAACTTAAGTGCAGTACTGAAATCGACTGCAACAGTTAGTTATAAGATCATAAGGAAATAATGTCAGCTGTGAAAGGACTGGTAAATTCTGCATTAGCAAATAATAAAAAACATAGAAACGGAAAAGGCAAAGCAGCTGTTTTGTGCCAGGATGTAATACTGGCTATAAATCCTGCAAAAATAAAATATCACTCTTTGCTGTCCCCAAAATACCTGATATGTTGAGCAAATGGGATAAGGCAATTCCCAGAGCTGATAAGAAACTTGATGAAAGTTGTGTTGTATGTGCCTTGCACTTTGAATCTAAATTCATGGAGATGCATTATCGTTCCACTATTCCAGGTAAGGAAGTTCTAACATGCCAAGACAAACCATTACTCAAGCCTGGCGCCATACCTACTATTTTCCCAAATTTACCGAAATATTTAAGTAAACCTTTACCAAACAAACGTTCTACAAGGATTACATCTTCTGTACCAGAAAAAAAGAGAAAATTGGAGGACAATCCTCGTTTAATAGATACCAACACAAAAATGAATGAAGACCTTATTTCATTGAAGAAATATGCAAAGTTACTTTGCCAACAAAATTTTGGGTTACTGTTACATATGAAGAATCTCCAAATGTTGTGTGCTTTATGAAATGGAAAACATACTCGAAAGAACATACCAATCCTGATACCAAAATTGTTGTTGAAAAATGTTCAGAATCTAAAATTTCATGTATTGTGTACCATAAAGGTATAGAAATTGTTAAAGAGAAAGTAAATTCATGTAAAAGTTTGGAAACCTTACTGGAAAAGGCCAATTCCTATCACAGCTGTCGTGGTGTTGGAACTCTTGAAGAATTTCCAGAAATACATAAGCACAAAACAGGTGAGCAACTCCTTACTCGAAATCGGAAGTTTTGGCAAAACAGGAAATGTGTTGGTCATGTTAGTGAAAATTGAGCAATATGTTCAGCATGTCAGTACCAGCGCAAGCTTTTATTAAATCACAGATCTGTGTTAAAAAGACAAAGAAATGGTAGACCTGTTCTGACATGTGGAATAAAGTTAAAAATGGCACATCAAACTTCAAAGCGATTAAAACAACATACAGTCTTTTTTGAGAAATAAAATTAAAAACTTAAAAGTTAGAAACAAAAAATATACATCTAATAACTTGACTAACAAGTTGAAATTTTTATCTCATAAGCAACAATTAGCCATAGGTGAATGCATTAAAGCTTCAGAGCGGAAGAGTGTAAAAGGTATGAGGTATGACAGCAGTTGGTTGTTAGAATGCATTATAATGAGAATGAAAAGTCCCCGGCTCTATGAGCACATGAGGTTAAACAAATTACTTATTTTGCCTAGTCGAACCTGTTTGAAAAAATATGTAAAATCATATCAAGCTGGTTATGGATTTAATAAGAAAATGTTTGAAACTTTGAAAGGTAGAACTGCTGAATTAAATTCTTTCGAAAGGCATGGTTGCATAGTTTTTGATGAGATGAAACTTTCTGAGCACCTGCAACTAAAGTCAAGTGGGACTATTCAGGGATATGTTGATTATGGATTGTTTACACCTGCGGAGAAAAAACATGAGTTATGTGACCATGGTTTGGTATTTCTATTTCAGCCGTTTACTGGGGATTGGACCCAAATTTTAGCAGTATTTGCCACAAAAAGTAATATGAAAGGGGATATGCTCAGTAAATTTTTAACTGAAGCAATAATATTATCCGAAAAAGCTGGATTATTTGTGGATGGCATAGTAGGTGATGGAGCATCATGGAACAGATCCATGTGGCGTAAATTTGGCATTGGCGTGACTAGCGCAGGAGACATTAAATGCAAGGTGCCTCATCCTGTTGATGGACACAGATATCTGCACTTCTTTTCAGATTTTCCCCATTTAATCAAATGTGTACGTAATGCATTTTTAAAAAATGGATTCAGTCTTTTAGAAGGTCGAGTACATTCAGAATTTATAAAAGCTGCATGGAAGTTGGATCGAAACGCTCTTAGTTTAAGAGCAATGCCAAAAATAACTCAAGCTCATCTTACTCCAAACAATTTTGAAAAAATGAAAGTTAACTTGGCATTTCAGATATTCAGTTTAGAAGTTCTTAAAGGCCTGTTTATTTATAAAGACCAAATAAGTTTTCAATACAGGGATCCAGAGCCAACTATTATGTTCATAACAAAAATGAATGCACTCATTGACATAATGACATCAAGAACTCCTTATAATTCTTTATACCAGAGTAGCTCAAAATATGAGTTTCTTAAAGAGTTCTTGCAGTTCTTAGATATTTGGGAGATGCATGCCGAAGGTAATGGTTTCATCTCTGAAAGTACTGCTACAGGTTTAAAGGTATCGATTAGCAGCGCTTTATCCCTTGTTGAATACTTGACGCATAGTGCTCATTATTCTTACCTTTTAACATCTAGACTAAGTCAGGATAAAATTGAAAACCTTTTCAGCATTATTCGCCAATGCAAAGGATGTAATGATCACCCCAATAGCACTGAATTTCTGACAATTGTAGAAATGCTAAGTTTTTATAACCTTGCTAAACCTCCAAGAGGTGGTAATGCTCCACCTTGTGTAGTAAATTCACTAATCAGTGTCCCACCAAAGGAACCAGAAGAATCAGCTCTTTCGGTTATTGATTCATTTTTTGAAACTGGAAGTCTTAATGAAAATTATTCTGACCTTACGCGCAAAGAAAGCAGTTTGGAGCATAATATTCTGGTCCAGCAAAAGAGTGATGTTCGTCTCATATATTATATTTCAGGATTTGTGGCTCGTGTTTTTAATAGAAAAATTCTGTGTGAAACTTGTAAAAGCCTTCTTCAACAGGATAAGGTGTCTATCAATAATGTTAATGCAGAATACACAAAACATTTTGATCAGGGAGGGCTGACATATTCGTCAAACAAACTTTTTGCCTTGATTTATGAAATTGAAGAAAAATTTACTAAGTGCTTCAGTTTTCTTGAATTGCACCGAGATAGCATTTTGGACATCATACAGGCTTTACGTGGTTCCACCTTGAAAACAGTTGGTTGCAAAAATCATGAAATAGAGACCACTAGTAAAGTTATTCAGTATTACATTATGACAAGACTTAATTTCTATTTAAAACAACAAAATAAGAATCGTTCATCCAAAAGGGAACGGCAAAAACACTTAAAAATGCGGAGGTGCAATTGATCCTGCAATTAACAGTTTACTAAATTCAGTTTCATATGCAAATTGTCAAAAAAACTTTTTGAGTCAGTCCATTAAATTTATACTGGAAATAGTAACAGAGAGAAGACATTCAAATACAGTAATAATATAATTGTGATACTTCGGTTGTAATTGTGATTATACATATGGATTCCAAATACTGCATGATTAGTTTTATATCCCACCTACTTTTATATCTGTGCTGATATACACAGTCATAGGTATTCTGCATATAATACTAAACTTGCAACATGTTTCTAATTTCTGAAAGAAACCGAACAAAATTATTGTGTTAACATGTACTGCATATCGGATACTCCTGAAGAAATGAAGCCTGTGCTGATACACATAACTAGGCATTCTTTGAACCAAGTTTGAAACAAACTGTTCAAGTGTATTTTTTTTATTTATTCATAACAAACTAATAGATTTATATCTTGCATAATCTTACAGCTTTGTTTATTTAACTGCAACAGATTATGGTAAGCTTAACTATCCTAAAGATTCAGTAGTGTTAACTACAATTGCCTGCTATTGTATTTTATTGTGGCTGTTAAAGGAAGAACATGAGCACAAATTTATTTCTCTCACATCAAAAGGAGATTATCAGTTAACTCTGCATCAGCCACAAGACTGTGTGAAAGTGCAATCAAAAGCAGGACCACAATTCATTATTACTTATTGCAGGGCTGGGAGTGAAATATGTGATCGAAAAGCAGAACATCTATTCAATGTTACATATTGAAAGGGGGAAATGTGAATGGAAACAATCTTAGCTATGTACATTTTTTCTGGTCGTGTAGAAAATAGATCTGTGAAGGCAGTACAAGAAGAGGTAAGCATGAAACAAATTCATAATAATATTTTTTATCACAAATGTTTAAAACCAGCATTCTGTGTCCCACTATTACATGGAAGTTGGCTATGTATTCTAATAAAACATCACTGCCTTGAACTTTAGCTTTGAGTCACCCTGAAATTTCTGTGCTTAATCTTTTCAGTAACAATTCATTAAGAATTTAATTCTCCTGACATGTATGCACATAGGCGTAGTGTGACCAATTTTTTTCGGGGGGGGCACGGATAAGTGTAAACTGGTGTTTTCTTGGGTTGGGAGAGCATTTTTGAAAATATTTTTCCTGAAAAGGCACCTGTTCAGTTGCCATTGGTGACAAACCTGTAAGGTGTGCCAGGATTTGTTGAAAATATTTTTCCTGAAAAGGCACCTGTTCAGTTGCCATTGGTGACAAACCTGTAAGGTGTGCCAGGATTTGTTGATTCACCTTAATGAATACAAAAAAAGCAACTCCTTTCGAAGCACCTCATGCATGGCCATCTTAGGGGTGGGCCAACGGGGCTGGTGCCCAGGGCCCCTAACGTCCCAAGAGTCTTATGGGTTTACAAAAAGTTAAAATCTTTTACCACTCACCAGCAGGTTTTTTTATTTAAAGAAAAGAAGAAACACCAATCCAGAAAGTTGGAAGTTTTTTTGCCTTTTTTTTTTTAAACCTTGCTCATAGCTTCGATTTCCCGAGGAGGCAGGAAGAAAGTTTGGGTGGATCTTTTGTGACAAAATAAAAAACAAAGCCGGCATCCCTCCCGATCTTAAATGCGGGTGAGGCCTGAGGGCTACGCACAAATTGCATTTTTTTCGGAATCATTTTTTAACTTTTAAACCGTCATTTGTGTTATATATATGAAGAAGCGCACGTATTTTTATCACTAGGGTTTGCCCACCTGGGCTACTTTTATATATTTTTTTACATCGTCGCTGTTTACACAAATAACGATGGGGGCTGCATATCCGCATTTTCGTCCGGTGCGTCATGTCTGAAAAGGGCGCTGGTTGGTATCTTTCTTCAGTTTCAATTTAATTTTCGTTTAATAATTTGTAAGATAGGGAAGAAATATTATATCTTCCAGCACCCATTTTCTTGTAATTTGCTGAACAACAAAATGTGAATGCAATTTGGTACACTTCATGAAGTTCTACAATTTTTGTCATGTACCATTTTTCCAGTGATCGAAGTGGCACAGAGCTACTGCCGATATGGTCGACACCAAGATTTTAAATCGAAAGCCATTCTGCTTCAGTATGTTAAGTGCTCTGCTGCTACACTAAAACTGTAGTGTAACAGCAGAGCACTTAACGTCTTTTCAGTCCCAGCTGCTAATCATTTTTCAATTTTAGCCATTAAAAATATTTGCTGATTTTTGCGTTAAAATTTGTGCTTTCAACCTAATTTCTTTACGTAGTTTGTGACGGGTTTATAATTTATTTCATACCAGGATGGGTAAACAATGTTTTTTTAACTGCCGGTATGCTCGCTTCCATTTTTGTTAACTACCAGTATGCCATACCTGCCCACTTCGAACACGGCATTTTTCGTTCAAGTGGCATTTAAAAAGTTACTGGATATTGAATATTGCTTCTCATAGGGGTAACATGGTAATGGTGGTGTATATAATAATTCTGATACATTGTATATATATATCCATATGTTGTATATGTTCTGTATATACATAATCGGGGGCCTCGAAAAATATGACGGCCCAGGACCCCCAAAAGTGTTAAGACGGCACTGACCTCATGCTGTCATCTGATGATGAAACCTATCGTAAAGATGATTGCATGCTATTGCGCATGAATTTCTGCTGGAAAGCAGTCATAACAATGATGGCTATTACGTAGTGTTCCCTTCGCTGTATATCACACTTTATGGCATTTAAAAGGAGAACGACTAATTAGTTTTTCCAATTTTTAAGTGGGGAGAGGGGGGCACATGCCCTACTGTGCCTTCCCCATGCTACGCCTGTGTGTATGCTACATTAGTAATTTCCTTTTTTTTTAAGGGTAAAAATAGTTTACAAGGACTGCATAGAATTATCCCATTTAGACGGACTCCATGAACACCCACTTCTTAATTTTTACCTTATTAAACTTTTTACTTAAGGTGCAAAACAATTTTCCTCTCTTCACTGCAAACCCATTTGAATAGCAAATTTAATCACATAATTATTATAAGGTGAAGAAAAGTAAAGAAAAATGTTATAATTATTTTTCTTTAAAAGAATGTCATCATATACATTCAGGTTTTGTATATTTACTTCTGTTCAGTATGATTCATTTTGTTTATCGTATCACAGGCAAAGTTTTTTTTAGGAATGATTTTTATAAATGGATTACAGTTGGCATATTATTAGAAAATAGACCAATTTTAAAAATAGTAATCGCATTTGTTGTATTCTATTTTTAACTCATTAGAAGGCTTCTTTTCAAAGCCACACTCTGCAACTAAATGGAAAGCATTAAGTTTCAATATTTATTTTGATCCCATGTTCTTACCAAGAAATTTAGTCACTCATTGCTCAAAAATGAAGTACATTATTAAATAATTTTAAGTTTTTAGGTTACTGAATTTCAAGACCTATTTGGATTATTGGAATGCAAATTATAAAGCCCATGTCTCATTGAGAAAATATTTCCCCCTTTTTTTCCGGTAAGGTTTTGAGGGGCAAAATATTTTCTTTTTTTTAATTTTTACTTTATACTGTAAGTTGATGTTTCAGTGATTATAAACTGCATATTGGTCTCCAGTGTTTTTGCATAATGTAACCCATGTATGACTCTAAAACTTCCGAAATATCTAACATTAATGTTGACGTTAGCACAATGCAAAGCTTAACTTAAACTACGATACCCTTATTAATGAATCTTGAGCACCCCGTTCGTTCTTTTTTTGGGGGGGTGAGGGGGTGGTGAAAGAGGTGTGTCGATTATTTCGTAAATACTTAAGTTATCTGCTTATAAAATATCGTTCAAGGAGTACACATAATGCTGACGAGCTGGGTGTGTGTCATAGAAAGATGTGCATTTTCGTCGTCCTTCCTCCCGAAAAGCGACGTGACATCCGATCACAGCGCCATCTACCGCTTTCATGATTGCGGGCAGCAAGTTTTTCTGCGAGCACGACACACTAATTCTTCTAGGCACTGTACCACCGCCTGGCAGCTGATGGAGGGGGAGGAAGTGGCTTCATCAACTTTACGTTGCGCAGAAGAAACAGGACGTCTCCTGTTGTATCTAACCTGTTTTTTTTTAATAAGACGATGAGGCCTATAGACTAAGTTTGTGCCTCACAGCAACTAGTTGGCCATGCGGAAATAGGTAAAATATCTCCTGATCACTAAGACTCTTGAAGATGCACGACCAGCCACGAAAGATAACCTCCTTGCGACCAGCACGTGAAGTCACAGTAGCAACACAAAGGTCCATCAAAGGGGCACGCTCATGAGAAGGAAGGTTAGAAATGGAGCGTCCTCACAGAGAAACGTCTTGAGAGAGTAATAAATTTCTCCAAGGCCCGAACTTTACGTTTTGCCACGGAAGCGTCCCGAATGTCCAACAAAGAATACATTTGAGCAGAGACGGAAGTTGAGGAAGGAGGGGTTGTCACTCCAAAACAAACCCTCCGATATGCACTGTACGCAGGGCAGGAGAGGAGGAAGTGAGGAACAGTCTCAGGCCCGGAGCCACAGAAGCACATCGGGGAAGAACATTTTCGGATCAGAAGGAGGTAGCTGTTTAAAGGTGCCGTGTCCGTGCGTAATTTTTGAATTATGATTGCTGAGGAACTTCGATAACAGTGTTCGCTAGGCCATCTGTGGCGCAAGCTGATGAACGGATATAGCTCTGCCCACCCGGACGAAAGCCAGGCTGAATCAGAAGCGGAGATGAGCATGTTACCACTGTGCCGAGCAGCGTCAGAGGCTGTAACTGGGTGGGACAAGGCCAGGCCCTCGGCATGGTCCCATCGGGCGGCAGCGTCAGCAGCCTCATTCGCTGGAAGACCAACATGAGCCAAGCACCAAACGAGCACAATGTCCTCGTAGAAAGAACGGAGGTGTTGAAGAAAATCATGCAGAAGAACGATAATGTTTTGAGATTTGAGATTTAATGCCAACAAGGCCTGAAGAACAGAACGACTATCCGTAAGCAGCCAGAGGCCACCACACTGGCCGGGAGCAAACTCAAGCGCTGATATTAGAGCCCACGCTTCAGCCGAGAACACTGAGGAAATAGTCGAGAAGGAGAACGAACGGCTGGATTTGTTCCGTGGGAAAAAATGCCCGTTCGCCACCGAGGAGTTAATCTTCGAAGCGTCAGTAGCAATGTGGTGCGACGCAGAGAACTGGGCCAAGAACACCCCAAAGCAATGTCTGAGAAGCATCGGATGCAGATATCGTTGCTGAAAAGGGAGACCGGAGCAAATAATCGAGAAGCAGGGTGCAGACGAAACAGGAGGGGCCGGCAGAGCCTGAAGAAGATCGCTGTTGACGAAGAACGGCTCCTGTCGGAAGCAGCTGAGCACGATTCCAAGGGGAAAGCCATGGGATCTCCAAGCGTAGAATGACAAGGCGTCCTCTTCCAGAAGAAGATGAGCGATAGGCGAACGCTGACCCATCGACAAGTGGTGGAACAAAAATTGCACTGTCAGGAGGGTGATTTTTTTGATTGGAGGTTTAACGACCACCGTGAGCAACACAATGGGCTATAAGCAGTCGCCCGTCCCTACTTTAGGGTCACTGGTTCCAGGGAAGGGAGAGAGCCAGTGCCGTAAGACAAACACAACATCTATGCCTCACCGGGATTCGAAACGGGACCCCGTTCGGACGAATGATCAGAGGCCATCACTTAGACCACTGCGCCACCGGGGTGGCGGAGAGTGATTCGAGAACGCACGTTAGCGATTCCACATTCGGCCCGCAAGACCGCCACAGGCAACGAACGAGGGAGGTGAATGGCTCCACGGAGTGCATGGTTGAGCAGAACTTCCAGAGCATCGTAGAGATAGGTGGGGGAGGCGAACAGAACCGGAGCCGCATATTCCAGAATAGGCCGAATCACAGCAACGACAAAGGCGAGAAAGTTGGAAAAGCCAAGACCCCACCGGCGATTTTTTTTTTGATTGGAGGTTTAACGACCACCGTGAGCAACTCAATGGGCTATAAGCAGTCGCCCGTCCCTAATTTAGGGTCACTGGTTCCAGGGAAGGGAGAGAGCCAGTGCCGTAAGACAAACACAACATCCATGCCTCACCGGGATTCGAACCCGGACCCCTTACGGACGAATGATCAGAGGCCAACGCTTTAGACCACTGCGCTACCGGGGCGGCCCACCGGCGATGACAAACAACTTTAACAGCAGAGAAGGCTCGGAAGACTGACTTCTTGACGTGCGTGAGGTGTGAAGACCAGGTCAGGGAAGAGTTAAACCAGACCCCTAATATCTTGATGGAGGACTGCCAAGTCACTGAGTCAGAGCCCAGCAGGAAAGGAGGGGCAGGCGACCGGCGCTTACGAGAAAAGTCAACCGCGAAGCTTTTAGAAGGAGAGAGACGTAAATCCCAGGAAGATGCCCACTGAACAATGGAATCCAAAGAGGATTGCATATAGCTAAGTGCCACCGCCCGGTTGGGACTATAGGAAACCATAAAAATATCGTCTGCAAATAAAAACATATGCGCATTCGGATGACAGCAATCTACCGCATCATCAATGTATAAGTTAAAACGGATAGGTGAAATGGAGCTACCCTGAGGAACACCTCGACACTGCGGAAAGAAAGAAGACACCGTTCCCCGCCAACGAACACGAAATCTGCGCCGAGCAAGGTAGTCAGCCAGCCAACGGAGAAGATGACCACGAACACCCAGAGACGCCAATTTTCCAAGGAGAGCAGGATGACAGACCGAGTCATATGCCGCCTGAAGGTCCAAAGACACCAGAAAAACATAATTATGTCTAGCTCGAGCCACCAGAAGATGACGTTGGATCGACAGAAGGCACGCCGATGTGGAACGTCCAGGCAAAAATGCGAACTGCAGCTTGCTGATCCGTTGATGAGAGATAATGAAGTCTGTTAGGCGAGAGACCAGGACTTTCTCCAAGATCTTCGAAAAAACTGAAGTGAGAGTGATCATTCGGTACGATGATAAGTCGAGAGCAGGTTTGTTAGGCTTCTTTATTGGAATCACCCAGGACTCTTTCCAGCATGAAGGATGAACGCCGGCAGGCCAAAAGAGGTTAAGGAGGTCAACCAGCCAAGACGAATTCCACCTCCATATACGACTCACCAGTTCGTAAGTACTTCCATCAGGGCCGGGTGCAGAGCGTCGGGGCAATCCATTAATTGCCCTGGCAACTTCCCCGGCAGTAAGTAACGCATCCATCTCAAGAGAAGAGTCATCACGGTCTATAGAAAAGGAGTGCACCGAACAGACAGAGGCTGTGGAGAAAAGTTTACCAAACGCCGAAGCCTGCTCCGCCGGATCAGCAACAAGGAAATCGTCAATCCGAAGCAGCAGGTGATCCGGGCTCGAACCAACATGAGATTTCAGACGGCGCAAGAGGTAGAAAACGAAGCCTGGCCTCGAAGTGTCGTTTCGAAGTGTCGTTGCATTGTGCCTTCCAGTAGGCACGTCACTTAAGAATTAGGAGGTGGCGAAGATTCCGTTCTTACTGCCGATATAATGACCAAGCGAAGAGGCAGCCGGATGACTTGGCATAGCGAAGGAGGCGGCGTTTCTTGCGAAGTCGCTGACCGCAATCAGAGTCCCACCAGGGAGACCAACGTCGACGCTGACCGCTGGGCCGACGAGAAGTGTGGAGAATCAGGGAAATGCGGTCCAGGATCAGAGCGGCACCGTCAGGAGTGGAAGGAAGTTCACCACGGATAATCTTCTGGATAGAAGGCCAAGCCACTGACCAAGCAACTGGTTGCAGACCCAGTGAAGGAGGGGAGGGGAGCCAAACATCCCTGCCTCCAAAGTTGTTATGACAGGATGATGGGTGCTACCGTATAGGTCATTATCCACAGACCAGGAGCAGTACGGAACCAGCTGAGGAGAGCACATGGTGAGGTCCAAAACAGAACAACTTGACCCCCTGCAAAAGGTAGAGGCCCCCGAGTTTAGGAGACAAAGATCTTGCGAGCAAAGCCAGTCCACGAACTCAGTACCTCCCCGGCTCGGAGAAGCAGAACCCCAGCTAGGGTGATGAATATTGAAATCCCCAACCACCATACAACAATCCGTGAGCAGTTGTTCGATCCGTCCAAGCAAGAGCGCCGAGAGGGGAGGAGAGGGAATGTATAAATTAATAATCCTGAGCGCGGTGTCGCCGGAGAAGATATCCGTCGCAAGAAGCTGCTCGTTCGAATCCGAGCTAAAGATGTCCACCAATCTGGAAGAGATATCCGACCTAATTGCAGTTAAGAGGCCTTCGCCGACCCTCCCCCGATCACTTCTATGCACCGTACGGGCTGGGAGGGAAAAACAGAGACCAGGAGATAGCCAGGATTCTTGGATAGTCCAAAATCGTGGCTGTAGAAAAAATAGAACTGTCGGTGAAATAAGGTCTTTTGGAGCGAAGGGACTGCGCATTCCATTGGACCAGCGACCAACTATTCATGAAGAGAAAAATGATCCGCTAGGCCAGATGCCGTCTTGAACCGCATGGAACAGAGGCTACAAAGAAACTTACCGTCGTCACGATGAGCTTTCAGGTGTAACAGCAAGGCTGGACGAGAAGAGAAAGGCATGGTGCATGGAAGACACGAGAAGGTTCTGGAGTGAGAAAGTTTGACGGATTCTGCAGCAGACTCCACATACGGAACCACAGATTCTTCGCATGACAGGACTTCAGCGGCGCTTAGGCCAGTGTCAGGAGGTTGCTCAGTAGGCACTGAAGAAGCTGGTCACGCTGCAACTGTAGTAGGAGGATTCTGCAAAATTTCAGCCTGTGGCACCTGTGCAACGGATGATGTGGGGCCAGCATGTAGGGAACGAGGTGAAAGAAGATTCGTCAAAGAGTCCAATCTACTGGTGAGTTTAGAGATAATGTCCCGAAGCTGATGGAAGGCTGAATAGCAAGCACACGGAGGTTGAGCCTGAGTCGCCGCTGCATATGAGGCCCGGTGGACTTGACGCACAGAGTCCCGAGCTTCAGGATAGCTGAGATGCTTCGAAGCCATAATATCTAGGATCTGCTTTTCTTGTAGGTAAATTGGGCAGTTCGTGTCAGAAGCAGGATGAGAGCCCTTGCATAATACGCACTGGAAGCTCGACGCCGAGCATACCGAAGAGTCGTGTCCTTCACCACAACGAGAACAGCGAGCGGCACTACGACAGGTTGACAGCACATGTCCATAACGCTGACAATTTTTACACTGCCTAGGCGAATCCAAGAAGGGTTTGAGCGCACATCTAGAATACCACAGATAGATAGTGTCACGGTTAGTAAAGCCCAGTTCTTCCACTAGGACCGAAGAAGTAGGGACCCTCGAGGAATTTACCGAACGTCGGAACCGAACAACACGAAGACAGTTCACACCACGGTCCAACAATTCTGAAGCAATTTCATCAACAGGGGCTTCAATGTCCACATCTCGAACTAAAAACTTCGTTGTCATTAGCTTAGTAAGAACCTGAGTTTTGACAGGTACCTGAAGAAAATTAGAGAGTTGACAAATTTCCAGCAAGCAAATGAGATTCGAGGAACGCACCAATAAGTCACCCGAACGTGAAAACTGAACGTTTGAAATCGAGTCATGCATTGAAATGTTGTCCACGAAGAACCTCTTCAACAATATGGGACGGACTCTGGGTAGCTTCCCAGAAGTCGCGGAAAGAAGTATTTCACCACGAGTCACTCCGCTCGCAAATGCCCTACACAGCAATTCCTGAGGAGACCATTGAATCGAACAAACAAAATCATTAACTGGAACTAGCAAACCACCCAGCTGAGGAAGCTCATCACCCGGTGAAGAACGCATTCCTTTAGCCGGAGTCGAGGAATCAGAGCCCCCTTCCCCGCCGGACCCACCGGCGGCAGCTAGGGCCCACCCCGAATCAGCAGACCACAACAGACAAAGACAAATATCCTACCTTGGATATGGGAAGAACCAACCGCCTGCAAAACTTTAGCAGGCAAAGAAACGAAAATAGAAGAGGAAACAGCAAGCCGCTGTTTTAAAAATGCAACGAAACAAGAACGCTTTCGCCAACGACGACACACCCAAAACGCAAAAAACACTATCCTACGGGGTTCACCGATTAGAAACAGGAGAGCCAACTTCACACTAGCCAACCGTTGCCAATCACCAACTCCAAAGTCTCGAGGATATTTAACTCTATTTTAACCTCCTTGGTATTATACGATTTATCAATCACAGAAAGCCATGCACCAGCCAACCGTTGCCAATCAGCACCCACATTCAGAAAGAAGTTAGTCACTTCACCGTTTTTTTTTTTTTTTTTTTTTTTTTGATTGGAGGTTTAACGACCACCGTGAGCAACTCAATGGGCTATAAGCAGTCGCCCGTCCCTAATTTAGGGTCACTGGTTCCAGGGAAGGGAGAGAACCAGTGCCGTAAGACAAACACAACATCCATGCCTGACCGGGATTCGAACCCGGACCCCGTTCGGACGAATGATCAGAGGCCATCGCTTAGACCACTGTGCCACCGGGGCGGCCACCGTTAGTTGTACCCAACGAGATAGAAATACATAGAGTGTTTCTGTGAATGGTTCTCCGCTGAGGCAGCTGAAGCCAACGAGAGGAGAGGCCGCCATCTTTGATGAGGTAAAACTTCTGTGTGTGTCAGGAAGTCACCTCAGTTCTTTCAGATGTTTGGCGATCGTGTTATGTTCCAGTATTGTAAATATTCTCAAGTATCAGCACATTTTGGATAAATATGATCAACACTAAAATTCATTAATTGTAAGAATAAAAGAAACAAGTATTGTGGAACTACAGTTTACAAGTAAGTTACGTTTTTAAATGAGGTTGAGCTGTAAATGCCCAGTTAATCACACACAAGAAATAAAACATCTAATCTGTTTAGGTGGTGATTAAAGCAGGAGATAAACCTTTTTGATATCTGTGTAATGTTAAGACTTTTTATTCCTTATATTTTGTTAACAAAGTCGTACTCAGTGCGGACACTGAATTATAATTACTACTTATTATGGGGAGCTGACGTTAACTGCATGGGTTACTAACTTGGAGGGGTTTTTTTGGGAACAATTTTTACTTATGCAAGTGTATTTTTTTTTTTTACATATGCTGAGCATGTCTTGCAACTAATATTTGCATACGTATTCTGGAATCTGTAGAGTGTACATGTAACGTCTTTCAGGGGCAACAAAATTTCAAAATCTTAGGAGCCTACAATTTCTTTTTATGCGACAAAAATCATGTACACATGGCGAATAATCATTTGATAGCAAATATTGGTAAAGAAGTCAATTTATAGTTACTTAAATTGCAGAAGTAATAGTTGTGATTGGTAATATAAATTTGTTTACTGACACCTGTCAGGAAACAATCTAGTATTCTACGTGAAAGCACAGTGTCACCCTGCTTGTGTTCTAGACATTTGTCTTTGATTAGTGATTAATCTGTAGTATTACTGCAGCAAAGTGAGAATGGGGAGCTTGAAAATTTCTTGACAGAATACTCTTTATTTATGAATGTGTAAGTACAATGTGTGTGATCTTTCTCAGCAAAAAAACTACAGGCGATATTGATTTAAAACTAAAAATAGGAAACGGAGTACAATGGTACCTCAAAAATTCAAACAAAGTATTTATGAAAATGCGCAAAAAATTATGAAATGACAATTGAAAAAAAAAGTATAATACTCAGCAAATGGAATAATACAAATGAAAGCGACTAGCAACTTTTTGTATAAACTACTTGCACTCAAAATAGTATAGCTATACAAAATTTCTTGGCGTAAAATGCAAATAAAACTTTTCAAGCTTTCGCACATCAACCAGATGGCTTTCTCAAGGAAAGAAGTTGTCTACCTTACTTGAGAAAGCCATCTGACTGATGCACGAAAGCTTGGAGTTTTATTTATATTCTACGCCAAGAAATTTCGGATTTTTGTATAATTATACTATTTTGAGTATAATTTGGTGTACAATTCCTACTTATTAAACTACTTGCATTTAATTTTTGTGTGATAGGTGTTTTTTTATTTTTTATTTTATTTATTTTTTTGGAAGAATATGACCTCTGCTTCATGATGGATAAACAGTCAGTATGACCAGTTATTGCTTTTGTAGCAACCATATGATAGGTTACTATTAAACAAATATCACTCACATAAATCAATCTTTCTTTGAATTGAACAAGTTGTGCCTGTATTTCTCTAAAATACAAATCAGTCACACTTTGCGGTGTTTCCAGCAAGACTGCTGAAGGAACCCACAAAATAACAACACAAAACATAAACATTTGCTCACCAAACTTTTTGCACACCATGAATGCAAATCAGTGGTTGTTAATCTTTCACTTCATATTAAAAAGAGGCTGTGCCCTTAAAACTGAAATAAAAAAAAAAAAACCTATGTGCAGCACATCTTAACAATTGCCAAAATGTGTACAAATATCAGGTGAAAACCACCAAATTTCAACTGTGGGAATACAAAAAACTAGGCTTCTTAAAAAAGTAAAATATGAAAGTGCAAATAAAAAACATTAAATACTTAATTTACTGAAATAAAAAAAAGACAATTTTTTGTTTCATAAAACATTAAAGTCCATAATCTGAATTTTATAGTCATTGAGCCCAAGACTTGAAAAATATCTAAAATAATACATGTCCAGAGAAAATTTACCTGCCCAGTTATTAAAAGCAGGATGTGTAGAAAGATTTTTCTTTTGATGCCAAAAATTAGAGGTCTTCTTAGGTTCAAAAAATACATAAAACTATTTTTAGCTACTCAGTATTGGTATTGCTAACTGTAAATAGCATTTGGAGCCAAATATCGTTTGGAGTATCATAATGCCCCAATGTCTGTCTATACCTAGGTCACAGGGAAGTTAACAGAAGTGAGATATACATATATATCTTTGACCGCAACAGAAATTAGGCCACCAAGTTTATTCAAACTGCACTTGAGAATAATTATTTTGACTTCTTTTTCTTACGGATAAACCTTGGAACATATTTAAATAAAACATAGCAAATAAACATATATAGATACATAAATAAAATAATTTTCGTAAATAAATAGTTTTCAATAAATAAAATAAAACAAGAAATTAGGCCACCAAGTTTATTTAAACTGCACTTGAGATCAATTATTTTCAATTCTTTTTCTTACGGATAGACTTTAGAAGATATTTTAATAAAACACAGCAAATAAACACATATAGATACATAAATAAAATAATTTTCATCAAAAAAATATTAACCTATTTCTGCTGTTAAAATACATCAAAAGAGTAAACCGACAGAATAAAAAATACAGGAAAAGGTAAATAATATTTATACGTAATGTTTTATATAAATCATCATCATCATCATCATCATTGTCAACCATTATCAATCCACTGCTGGACGAAGGTCTCCCCAAGTTTCCTCCACAACGGTCTGTCTTGTGCCAGTCTCCTCCATGTCACTCCCGCATACTTTCGAATTTCATCCACCCATCTCCCATGCGGTCTTCTTCTGGGTCTTTTCCTGTCCCTTGGAATCCAATCTAAAATTTCGGCTGTCCATCGATGATCTGTCCTTCTGGCAGTATGTCCAGCCCATTGCCATTTCAGGGATTTAACTCTGATCATGATGTCTTCCACTCTTGTCATTTTTCGGATCCACGAGTTCCTCTTCTTATCTCTCCTGGTTACACCAAGCATGCACCTCTCCATGCTGCTTTGAGTTGTCTGCAGCCTTTGTATGTCTCTTTTAGTTAAGGTCCACGTCTCTGCACCATACGTAAGCACTGGAAGGATGCATTGATCAAACACTTTTCTTTTAAGACATAATGGCATATTGCTCTTGAAAATTATGCTGTTTCTTCCAAAAGCTCTCCAGGCAAGTTTTGTACGCCGATTAATTTCTTCATCAATGTGACCCTCACTTGATATCTGCTGTCCAAGATAAACGTATGTGTCTGTTATCTCCAGCTTTTCTCCATCAATCGATAAATCTTCATTTCTTGTAAAAGCATTGAACATCACTTTTGTCTTCTGAAAGTTCATTTTTAATCCCACTTCTTTACTCTTGTCAGCAAGTTCCTGGATCATACTCTGCAGCTCTGATGGGCTAGTTGCAAAAATGACTACGTCATCAGCAAAACGAAGGTGGGTTAGATAATCTCCATTAATCTTTATCCCCTTGTTTTCCCAGCTCAGCGACTGAAAAACACCCTCCAATGTGGCATTAAAGAGCTTCGGAGATATGGTGTCACCTTGTCTCACTCCCTTTCCAATTTTTATGTGTGTTGTATTTTCAAACAGCCGAATCTTTGCACTTGCATTTTCATAGATGTTATTAATAATATTAATGTATGCATCTTCAATACCGCAGGATTTCAGAGCCATTGCAACTGCTGATGGTTTCACCGAATCAAAGGCTTTTTCATAATCGATAAAAGCCATGCACAATGGAAGTTCATATTCCCTCGCTCTTTCAATTAGTTCTCTCAGTACGTGGATATGATCTATTGTGCTGTAGCCACTCCTGAATCCAGCTTGTTCTCTCGGTTGAGCCATGTCCAGTGTCACCTTCAAGCGGTGTGAAAGAACTTTAGTGAAGATTTTATAAACCACTGATAGGAGGCTGATAGGTCTGTAGTTCCCTGGATCCTCAATGTCACCTTTTTTATGTAGCAAGATCATTGTAGCGTTGTTCCAATCCTCAGGAATTTTCCCTTCATTAAGGCATCGAGTGAAAATTTGGGCGAGTACTGTTTCGATTTCTCCACTTGCTTCTTGTATGATGTCTACAGTAATTCCATCTTCTCCTGGAGCTTTCCCCCGCTTCATGTTCTTGATTGCATGTGCAACTTCTGCTGGAAGGACTGGAAGAACTCTGGTACTGGTACCTTTCATGATGTCTGGAGTACACGTATCATCCCTTTCATATAATTTGGAGTAGAAATCTTTCACTCTTGTCAAAATTTCGCCTCTATTTCTTGTTACAGAACCATCTTCTTTTCTCAGTGCCATAATCTGTTTTTTTCCCTTACTGAGATGTCCCTTTGCTATCTTTAGGCTTTGGTTGTTTTCAATTGCTTTCCTTACTAGTTCACAGTTGAATTTCCTTACGTCTTCAGTGATACTTTTTCGTACTGTCTTGCATAGCTCTATATATTCCACTTTGGAAGTCACATCTTTTTTAGTTGTCCTCATCTCTCTTCTTTTTTGCATCAACATTTTGGTTTTTCCTGATAATTTGTTCACATACAATTTGTTCTTAGACCGAGCTAATTTTGTTGCTGTTTCCATAAGAGCTTTGGTTACTTTTCTGTTAACTTCAGAAATATCCACTTCTTCCAATGTTAGGCCTTCTAAAGCAGAGAATCTGTTCTTCAGTTCCAATTTGAAGGTATTATGGTGTTTTTTAAGGTTGGTTATGTCAATACATTTTGTTTGTCTTATGAGCTTGCTACGTTCGAGTTTAGTGTTGAGGTGTATCTTACATCTCACCAATCTATGGTCACTGCCTGTGTTGAACTTGTTTAGCACACTGCAGTCTTCTATAACGAATTTTTTGTTACACATAATAAAATCAATTTCACTTGTCGTCCCATTTGGATGTCTCCATGTCCATTTCCTGTGTGGCTTTTTCTGGAAAAGGAGTTCAAGATGAAAAACCCTTCTGCCTCTGCAAACTCTACGAGAGTATTTCCACGCTGGTTTCTGTTGCCGTGACCGAATTTACCTACTGAAGTTTCATGCTGTTGCCGTTGCCCTATTTTTGCATTGAAATCTCCCATAATTATCTTCAAGTGCTGCTTACCTTTATTATTTAGATCACGAATTTCCTCATAAAATTCTTCAATTTCTTCTTCAGGATGACTTGTGGTGGGTGCATAAGTTTGAATAATCTGAGCCTGGTATCTTCTCGAGAGTTGGATAACGAGTCGTGCAGCTCTGTCAGAGGAACTTTCAACTTCTACAACTTTATCCTTCAGTTTCTTGTTTATTATAAATCCAACACCACTAGTTCTGCCAGTATCTGTCCCACGATAGTAGAAGAGATGTCCACTTTTCAGTTCAATGAGATCTTCTCCTTTTCTCCTTACCTCACTTAGCCCGACGATGTCCCACTTGATCCTTTGTAGTTCCTCTTCCAATTCAAGAAGCCTTGAATCAGAAGATAGGGAGCGTCCGTTATACGTAGCCAAGGTCAGCATCAGATGGCAGCCTAGTCCGGTCCTCCGGGGATTCTTAGCACCCTCTGCCTTCATGTCGCACTGGCCGCTGCCTTGGCCAGGTACATTCCAGCTGCCGGAGACTGAGGGCCAAGATTTAAGTTGTGGAGTCATTTTGGAGGGGTTTGGAAATAACTCACCACGCTGGCCAAGCGGGTTGGTGAGTGTGGGATAGCATTTCCTCTAATCCCGATGGTATAGTTATACCGCTATTGGCGGTCGTCAGAGCCTCTTTAGTGGGAACAGGATGTACCACGAGAAGGCGGGGTTGACATTTGTCAAGGAGAGGCTGTGATGTTACGCATCACCTGACCTTACATCCCTTTATATATATATATATATATATATATATATATATATATATATATATATACAGTATATATTGAGAGAGGGTGGGCGACATCATGACCATTTATGTATATATATACTGTATGTATGACCTTAACTAAAAAAGGCATGAAGAGCATGCAGACAACTCAAAGAATATATATAGAGAGAGTGAAATCACTGAAATGGCAATGGGCTGGACATGTTGCCAAAAGAGCAGACCATCGATGGACAACCGAAATTTTGGATTTGATTCCGAAGGACAGAAAACGACCCAGAAGACCCCATAGGAGATGGGTGGACGAAATTCGAAAGCATGCCGGAGTAACATGGAAGAGACAGGATAGAGACAGACAATAGTGGAAGAAATTTGGGGAGACCTTCATTCAGCAGTGGATTGATAATGGTATATATATCATCATAATTGACAACCATTGTCATTACGATATATATATATATATATATATATATATATATATATATATATATATATATATATATATATAAGGTCTCTCCAACTTTCTTCCACAATTGTCTGTCTTGAGCCTATCACCTCCATGTTACTCTGACATGCTTTCGAATTTCATCCACCCATCTCCCATGGGGTCTTCTGGGTTTTTTTCTGTAACACCTAAGCTATGATTTAACTCCGAGGCTCCAGATGTCTCTCCCTGAAGAGTGGTTTGGGGTTCCTGAGTTGTTTTATTCTCTCTAATTTTTGTTTAGAATCATGAAAGTGGGTTACTTCTGGTTAATTCTATGTTTATTTCTACTACGTCTAATTCCTGCAGCAAGGTGCAGTGTTGATGTGGTCTAATTACTACATGAGTGTGCTTTACTTCTTTTTACTGACATACGTATAACATCAGCCATTATCAATCCACTGCTGGATGAAGGCCTCCCCAAGTTTCTTCCACAGTTGTCTGTCTTGAGCCTGTCTCCTCCGTGTCACTCCTGCATGATTTCGAATTTCATCCATTCATCTCCCCTGGGGGTCTTCTTCTGGGTCTTATATATATATATATATATATATTTTCTATAAAGAAGATACCTAAGCAAAAAAATACATATATAATTTTGACTCACACCTAATACAACATAGAAAAGGTTATGTATCTACCTGTGTGAGTAAAAGGAGAAAAGATAAAAAAATAAAATAAAACAACTGAATGTAGAAGGTGTCGAGAATACTGAGCCTTGGCTTTATCAAGGACCAGCAAAAACTCTGCATTTTCTCACTTCCCTAATCTATTCCTGTTCTTTAAGGAATATAAATTCATTAAAAATCACCCCACCTGCTCAGATAACTACCTTTACACTTTTAGATATATTGATGATCTGCTGTGTATCAATAATTCAGAAGTTATAGAGAGTGATTTTGATAATATCTATCCTAGCTCTCTTAACTTATGTAAAACAAACCACAGTAATCAGGAACTTGAGTTCCTAGACTTAAGCATTAAGCTCAACAGAGGTAACCCATCTATTAGCCTCTTTGATAAAAGAGTTAATTTTCCTTTCAAAGTAATGTCACTCTCACAGCTTGAGTTCTCTTTAATCTTCTTCTCTCTGTTTAATAGTAACAGATGAAGAGCATGGGTCAGGCCATGAAGGTTAATGGATGCAAGCGAAATTGTTAACTAGTGCTAGGTCATGCTACTCTACGGAGGACATGACTTATATATATATATTTTTTAACTATTTTAGGTGGGAATGTTACTTGCATCTATGGCCTTGCAGAAACCCATTTCCAACTAGGTCTTTGTGGAAGTGAGAAAATGCAGAGTTTTTGCTGGTCCTTGATAAAGCCAAGGCTCAGTATTCTCGACACCTTCTACATTCAGTTGTTTTATTTTATTTTTTTATCTTTTCTCCTTTTACTCACACAGGTAGATACATAACCTTTTCTATGTTGTATTAGGTGTGAGTCAAAATTATATATGTATTTTTTTGCTTAGGTATCTTCTTTATAGAATGTGTATTCTGAATTTTCAAAACTGCTGCGTTGCGCGTTTTGATTTTCAGGTTATTTTGCACCCTTCGTTTTAAATTCTAAAATTGTTTCCTTAGTCTTCAGTTTTGCTCTTAAGTATATATATATATATATATATATATATAGAAATTGAAGAATTTTATGAGGAAATTTGTCATCTAAATAATAAAGGTAAGCAGCACTTGAAAATAATTATGGGAGATTTCAATGCAAAAATAGGGCAACGGCAACAGAATGAAACTTCAGTAGGTAAATTCGGTCACGGCAACAGAAACCAGCGTGGAAATACTCTCGTTGAGTTTGCAGAGGCAGAAGGGTTTTTCATCTTGAACTCCTTCTTCAAGAAAAAGCCACACAGGAAATGGACATGGAGACATCCAAATGGGACGACAAGTGAAATTGATTTTATTATGTGTAACAAAAAATTCGTCATAGAAGACTGCAGTGTGCTAAACAAGTTCAACACAGGTAGTGACCATAGATTGGTGAGATGTAAGATGCACCTCAACACTAAACTTGAACGTGGCAAGCTCATAAGACAAACAAAATCTATTGACATAACCAACCTTAAAAAACACCATAATACCTTCAAGTTGGAACTGAAGAACAGGTTCTCTGCTTTAGAAGGCCTAACATCGGAAGAAGTGGACATCTCTGAAGTTAACAGAAAAGTAACCAAAGCTCTTATGGAAACAGCAACAAAATTAGCTGGGTCTAAGAACAAGTTGCATGTAAATAAATTATCAGGAAAAACGAAAATGTTGATGCAAAAAAGAAGAGTGATGAGGACAACTAAAGAAGATGTGACTTCCAAAGTGGAATATATAGAGCTATGCAAGACAGTACGAAAAAGTATCACTGAAGACGTAAGAAAATTCAACTGTGAACTAGTGAGGAAAGCAATTGAAAACAACCAAAGCCTAAAGATAGCAAAGGGACATCTCAGTAAGGGAAGAAAACAGATTATGGCACTGAGAAAAGAAGATGGTTCTGTAACAAGAAATAGAGGCGAAATTTTGACAAGAGTGAAAGATTTCTACTCCAAATTATATGAAAGGGATGATACATGCACTCCAGACATCATGAAAGATACCAGTACCAGAGTTCCTCCAGTCCTTCCAGCAGAAGTTGCACATGCAATCAAGAACATGAAGCGGGGAAAAGCTCCAGGAGAAGATGGAATTACTGTAGACATCATACAAGAAGCAAGTGGAGAAATCGAAACAGTACTCGTCCAAATTTTCACTCGATGCCTTAATGAAGGAAAGATTCCTGAGGATTGGAACGCCGCTACAATGATCCTGCTACATAAGAAAGGTGACATTGAGGATCTCGGAAACTACAGACCTATCAGCCTCCTATCAGTAGTTTTAAAATCTTCACTAAAGTTCTTTCACACCGCTTGAAGGTAACACTGGACATGGCTCAACCGAGAGAACAAGCTGGATTCAGGAGTGGCTACAGCACAATAGATCATATCCATGTGCTGAGGGAACTAATTGAAAGAGCGAGGGAATATGAACTTCCGTTGTGCATGGCTTTTATCGATTATGAAAAAGCCTTTGATTCGGTGAAACCATCAGCAGTTACAATGGCTCTGAAAACCTGCGGTATTGAAGATGCATACATTAATATTATTAATAACATCTATGAAAATGCAAGTGCAAAGATTCGGCTGTTTGAAAATACAACACACATAAAAATTGGAAAGGGAGTGAGACAAGGTGACACCATATCTCCGAAGCTCTTTAATGCCACATTGGAGGGTGTTTTTCAGTCGCTGAGCTGGGAAAACAAGGGGATAAAGATTAATGGAGATTATCTAACCCACCTTCGTTTTGCTGATGACGTAGTCATTTTTGCAACTAGCCCATCAGAGCTGCAGAGTATGATCCAGGAACTTGCTGACAAGAGTAAAGAAGTGGGATTAAAAATGAACTTTCAGAAGACAAAAGTGATGTTCAATGCTTTTACAAGAAATGAAGATTTATCGATTGATGGAGAAAAGCTGGAGATAACAGACACATACGTTTATCTTGGACAGCAGATATCAAGTGAGGGTCACATTGATGAAGAAATTAATCGGCGTACAAAACTTGCCTGGAGAGCTTTTGGAAGAAACAGCATAATTTTCAAGAGCAATATGCCATTATGTCTTAAAAGAAAAGTGTTTGATCAATGCATCCTTCCAGTGCTTACGTATGGTGCAGAGACGTGGACCTTAACTAAAAGAGACATACAAAGGCTGCAGACAACTCAAAGCAGCATGGAGAGGTGCATACTTGGTGTAACCAGGAGAGATAAGAAGAGGAACTCGTGGATCCGAAAAATGACAAGAGTGGAAGACATCATGATCAGAGTTAAATCCCTGAAATGGCAATGGGCTGGACATACTGCCAGAAGGACAGATCATCGATGGACAGCCGAAATTTTAGATTGGATTCCAAGGGATAGGAAAAGACCCAGAAGAAGACCACATGGGAGATGGGTGGATGAAATTCGAAAGTATGCAGGGGTGACATGGAGGAGACTGGCACAAGACAGACCGTTGTGGAGGAAACTTGGGGAGACCTTCGTCCAGCAGTGGATTGATAATGGTTGACAATGATGATGATGATATATATATATATATATATATATATATATATATATACATAGAGAGAGAGAGAGAATTATATTGTGTGAAGTATTTAGTGTATGTGCTGGGAGATACCTTTATTATGGTCAAGTTACCACAATTTCATTGCCTACCCACGAATAAGGCTTACAGATCTGTGTTGTCGAATGTTAAGGCTAACAAACAGATTAGAAACATGCCCAGTGCTAAGGACTTTTAATTTTTATTAAATAAAAACCAGTTAAGTAGTAATTTTCCTCTGATTATATAAGAGAGGGACAGTTGGTTAAAGTAATATAATATTGGTACCTCTTGGCTGTGTAAACTCATTGTTTGTTTTCCGTTTTTCTTCGAACTTTTTTTTTTCATTTAAAAATCTCATAAAATATTTGGCGTCTATGTATTTGGAGTGATAGACTGTGGGATGATTCAGCATTCTCATGGTGATGACCGACGGATATCTAAGATTTTTACCGAAATTGCGGATTGACTGCAACTGTAGTTTTTCTTTTTTTTCTTTCTTTTTTTTTTCATTTACTCTATTATCGCTGACTTATATTTCACTGAAAATTTGTTCCAAAAAAATTTGTGAAATGTCAAAAAATTACGGCATGAGATTTTATTCAACGAGAGCAAGCTGCATCCATTAAATATCATTTTCTTTTTAAAACACTATTGCCTCCAACTAACAATGAAAAGCGTTATTTGATACGTTAAAGTTTTGGTCTCACCCCCTAGGTGTTTATAACAAAATTTCTGAGTTATATCCTTATTTAACATCAAACCATATATTACGAAAACTCCCTTTCTTAACACGGAACGGAAATCGTTCTGTACCTCATCAAACATGGCTGCCACTTGTTTCCGGTGGCTTCACCCGTTCCCCGACGTAAGCGCTCTACGTATTTTTATCTCGTTGGTTGTACACAAATCACACACGTTGTTGAAATCAAGAAAACAACAATGCAGGTGTTGCCATTCCTAAAAATTAAGTAACCAGCAACAGGTCACAGAGCAGAAGTCACACAAAGAAGTTACAGAAAATGCACCACTTCACAATGACAACCCTGCTTTCGAGAACGAGAGTACATTACCTCGGGTTCCTCGGGCTTCGTGTTGCTTCCGATCAAATCGTCTCCTTCTCTGAGCAGCCAATCACAGGCTTGCGTGGAATTCGTATAAGATTGCCGTGGTGCATTTTCTGGACATGCGGTGGCCTAGTGGGCAACGTTCGTGACTGCCACGGAAAGGGCCTCAGGTTCGATCCACTAAACATCCGCCGTGTGTCGGATGGGCACGTTAACCGTCGGACCCCGGGTACTGGCCCTCCGGTAATAAATAAGGGTGTCTTCCTCCCCCTTTCTACTTCGCTTCCGTGTCACTATCCTATCGGGCACTCTAGCCCAAATCTCCTAGTTTCCTGTTTCTAAGGGCTGTTTAAAACCTCGGGTCAGACACTCTTCCTAAAATCCTCTACATATGTTCATGATCATGATCTGGACATGCGACAGCATCTCCTCTTATTTCTACCTCCATGTGTAATTCAGCATTCAGCTAAAAGGCCATGTACGGAGAAATTGCTTATTAGGCACTCTATAATAAATACGCCCAGGAAGTCGTTTTCTTATTTCACCCCGGTGGCTAATTGGTACGAAGCTGTGTCCTCGTCCGAGATAGGTCCGGGTTCGATTTCCGAATGAGGCATGGATGGTGTATTTCGCTTACGGCCCTGGATCTCTAGCCTTTGCCAGGAACCAGTGGCACTAAATTAGGGATGATCGATGATCGGCTGCGTAAAGCTTATTGAGTTGCTCAGGGTTGTCGCTGAACAACCGAAAAGAAACAACAACAAAAATTGGTACACTCAAGGCATTTTGCATTCACAGTCGTGCTATTGTGTACTCATAGGCCTACGAGCACATTTATAGTTGGATCTGTAATGTTGGGTAGGATCTGACTCTCTCTCTCTCTCTGTAGATGGGTGTCCGAATATTAACGGTAGGGCAGTTTAGTTGAAATATTAAGTATGCATTCTTGACACATGAATCTTTTCCCTGCGTGCGTTTACAAGAAATTCGAAATTCTAAAAGGCGAAGCAGTTCATTCAACTCAAAATTAAAAACTGTCTGTTAGTTCGTACCATCAGGTTTGATTTAAAATATGTTTGACCCTATGTCCAAGTTTGTGAAATTATTGCTCTTCATACCATAGAGGTAGAGTTTTGAAAATCTCAGGGCATGCTCGACAAAAAAAGAAAGAAAATTGATTTATACACTGATTTTGATATTCTTTAATATTAGTGTATAAACCCATCTTTATTTATTTTCTAAGTAAGATATATTTTTTTTTTTATTGGAGGTTTAACGATCACCGTGAACAACTCAATGGGCTATAAGCAGTCGCCCGTCCCTAATTTAGGGTCACTGGCTCCAGGGAAGGGAGAGAGCCAGTGCCGTAAGACAAGCACAACATCCATGCCTAACCGGGATTCGAACCCGGACCCCTTACGGACGAATAATCAGAGGCCAGCGCCTTAGACCACTGCGCCACCGGGGCGGCTAAGTAAGAAATAAATGGAAATGTGTTATTCGCTATCCAGTAGTAAACTTATGAATGCTTTTGAAATAGTGGACGTTTTTCATTCACTTCTGACGCCTGTGAGTAAATCTAAATATATAACGGGCAATGGCGCAGTGGTCTAAGCGATGGCCTCTGATCATTCGTCCGAAGGGGTCCGGGTTCGAATCCCGGTCAGGCATGGATGTTGTGTTTGTCTTACGGCACTAGCTCTCTCCCTTCCCGGGAACCAGTGACACTAAATTAGGGACGGGCGACTGCTTATAGCCCATTGAGTTGCTCACGGTGGTCGTTAAACCTCCAAACAAAAAAAATTATTTCCCAAATCTTCTAGCTTCCTATTTCTAAGGCCGCCCCGATGGTGCAGTGGTCTAAGCGATGGCCTCTGATCATTCGTCCGAACGGGGTCCGGGTTCGAATCCCGGTGAGGCATGGATGTTGTGTTTGTCTTACGGCGCTGGCTCTCTCCCTTCCCTGGAACCAGTGACCCTAAATTAGGGACGGGCGACTGCTTATAGCCCATTGATTTGCTCACGGTGGTCGTTAAACCTCCAAAAAAAAAAAATTCTAAGGGTTATATAAGACCTGGGGTCAGACGCTCGATCACTTCCTAAAATCCTCTACATGTGATCTCATTTCCAAAAACACCGTACACCGTCTTAGCACGAGACGAATAAAATTTTAATGAGCTTTAAAAACAGTTAAAAAAAGTTACATTAAAAGCTCCATTTCATCTTTCGGAAGTCCGTGAGTTCCTTCATCAGATGGTATTATTACTACAATGATTGTCATGGGCATGGTAGTTTGTATAGCTGACAAACAGAGACTTTTTTCTGTTTTTACTATTGTGAGGCTTAATCTGCGTTGTGAACTCTTGAAAAAAAAAAAAAAGACAGGTGGTTACGGTTCGACGTTTTAGTTCAATGTCCGTCCACTGGCGCGTTGTAATCATGGAGCTTGTATTAGGTAGAGACACCACTGGCTCTGCCGCCATAAGTTACAGCTAATCTCTGGCGTGACGTCACAAGCAGGCAAAAACAAACTCAATGGTTGAAAAGATACATGTGAGTGTGCTACATTCGTCTTGTGCTTTAGGTGCTACATTCGTGTTGTGCAATCGAATATAAAATAAAAGGATTACACTGAATTTAATAGGTATGTAAAGGACACGAAACTGCTGTCATTGAAATAAAAATCCGATATTGTGTAGTATATATAAACATTTAGCACGATAATCGCTCATTGCGGCTTCTCTTCAAAAGCACTGCAACATATAAATGGGTGATTTTAAAGTCTTTGAAATCGTACACTTTCAGAACTTGTGTAAACTGATAATAGTTTTTTTTCTTAATTTAGTTGTCTGAAACCAAACCAGACGTTAAAAAACACATTAAATTGAAATCAAATGGATACACCAGTTGCATTTTGAAAGTTACAACACATCATTTATTTTACTTCTAGGCTGTGCTACCGGGAGGGAAAACATTTAAAATTGCACTTGGTTTTACA
The DNA here is from genome assembly GCA_039090855.1 of Macrothele yani. NCBI lineage: Eukaryota > Metazoa > Arthropoda > Arachnida > Araneae > Macrothelidae > Macrothele > Macrothele yani. The sequence goes on from CM077015.1 coordinate 60,628,628, forward strand.
TGTTTTTGAGCAATACTTAATATAGAAAACTTATAAACTTGCATTTTTTTTTCTGAATAATTTTGATGTCCATCTGCTTTTCTGACTTCTTTTAAGTTGTGTGCAGCCCATTGAAATATATATTTCTTAATATTCACTACACTCTTAACCGAATTGTTGATGTTATGCTAGTCATTTCTGAAACTTACTCTTTCAATTTTTAGTTACAGCCATGCATCAGTTTATTTTTAAAGCACTAGATGACACAGGTTGCAAGACATGGATTTTGGCATTTAATCCCAAAACTGCATATTTTTTGCTGTACTTTGGGCTATATATAAATAACGTCACTGTAGTCCACACTGGTATCAAATTTGCTAGGGTGCCCATAATCACTGCCATTGCTTTAGTGAACTAAATAGGTGAGTCATTTATTCAGTAACTAGGATGGGGAGACGAAAATAATACTGCTACACCTCTGCATATTTTATGAGCAGTGGCGGCTTTTGGGAGGAGGCAAGGGAGGAAGTGCCTCCTCAGAATTTTAAGACTCTTAGTTAGAATTATTCGTTTTGTTCATTCAGTACTTTTGGGTTAAGGAGAGCAAACGTTTATGCCAGTTAACTCTTTTGAATTAAATGTCGTCTATGCGTTCATTCAGTTTTTTAAATTGACGCTTTTCGAAAACAATCGGTAGCGCGTAGTTGCGAATTGTCCTCAGCTTGCGGTATCCGTCCTTGAGGCAGGAAGCAAACTGCCTCTCATACATTTTGCACCAAACCTGTTTACTCCCACTGAATCAGTAGATACGAAGGTAGGCGGTGGAACTGCCAACTCAAAGAGCGCCCGCGCACCGTGGACTTCCTGTGAGGCAGATGTTATCTTGCCTCATGGGAACAGCTGTTTAGTAGGCAGCAGCTCCGCTAAGTTAACTCCTCATTCTGACAGCTTCGAGCGTCATTATATAGCATCTTCTTCCTAGTTGCTTTTCTTTCACACTAATGTTTGTGTAACTAATTTTATTTATGCTTTATGAAGAGTTGTTTATCAGACCATGGCCTCTGCTTCAAACATATCTAATATGGTGGATAGCTTACTGGAAAAACCTTTCACTAGAAGAGATTTTGAAGAAAAGAATCAAATTAAAAATGATGGTAAGCCTACACCTGAAATGAGAAAGATTACTTCAAAGGTCAAAACTTCAAACAGAGGTTTTAATATTGACTGGTACAGAAAATAATAATGACTAACTGGTAGTGAATCAAGGAACAAACTATATTGCTGACCATGTTTGCTGTTTCCTGTGAGTGGCAATGAAGTCTGGCAAGAGAAAGGCTTCAATGATTTGAAAAATTTACCACGTGCTTTGGACAGGCACAAAAAGTGTGAAGATCACATTCTGCTAGTTGTTAAATTAGAGTTGCTAGGCAAAACAAGGATAGACTACTCTCTCAACGAAGCGAAGAGAACAAGTGACTTACGTCATAATGAAAAAGAAAAAAATAATCGTGATGCAATGAAGAAGTTGATTGATATTACAACACTACTGGCGCGGCAAGAGCTCCCATTTCGTGGACACGATGAGAGCGAAGTCTCTGAAAATAAGGGAAATTACCTCGAGATGATTGATTTACTCTCCGAGAGTGACAAAACATTGAGAGTGTTTATGGAGAATAGTACAACATTTTCAGGAACTTCAAAAACAATACAGAATGATTTAATGGAATCAGTTGCTCATATAATTAGGAATGAAATCAATACAGATATTGAAAATGCCCAGTTTTTTTCTTGGCAGATTGATGAAGTGACAGACATTAGCTCCCATGCACAAGTATCAATTATAGTTCGATTTGTGAAAGATGGACTACCAGTAGAAAAATTTTTGGGATTTTTTGACGTAAGTTCTGATCGGTGTGCTACTTCGCTTAAAGAATTACTGGATCGTGAGCTGGAAAGATTTGGCTACAAAGAAAAACTAGTTGCACAGACATATGATGGCGCAGCAGTGATGGCATCAGAGCTGAATGGATTGCAAGCAAAAGTGAAGTGTGATGCCCTCAAGTATTATTTGTTCTCTGCTACGCACACAGGCTTAACTTAGTTTTGAGCAGAGCAGCGTCAGTGTTGAAGGAATCACGTATTTTTTTTGCAAATTTAAATGCAACTTGTGCATTCTTTTTCAAATCGACAAAGCGTGTTCATTTACTAGAATCTGTTGGTGGACCCAGACCACCTCGCGTATCTCAGACCAGGTGGAACTTCAAATCTCGTTCAGTGTCAACCATAGCTGACCGCTGGTGCCTGCTAATTTAAGTATTTCAAAAAATTGAGGATGATTCCAAATATGATGATGACACAATTCACGAATCTTCTCTTCTCATATAAAAAAAATATTTGATTTAACTGAGGTTACTTTCTCTGTATTATTATTATTTTTTTTTTTTGATTGGAGGTTTAACGACCACCGTGAGCAACTCAATGGGCTATAAGCAGTCGCCCGTCCCTAATTTAGGGTCACTGGTTCCAGGGAAGGGAGAGAGCCAGTGCCGTAAGACAAGCACAACATCCATGCCTCACCGGGATTCGAACCCGGACCCCTTTCGGACGAATGATCAGAGGCCATCGCTTAGACCACTGCGCCACCGGGGCGGCTGAAGCCTTTGGGGACGCAAATTGTCCTCAAATTATAATGTTTGTTCCCAAATGTCCTCGAATTTACACTTCCTCATTAACCCTTTAGATTTCCAATGAAAAATGTTTTTAAAAGTAGTTTCCGTTGTACTAATTTTCCAACATGCTTCTTGTGAAAACAAATTTTGACTTTTTTTCTTCTTCTTTCTGGGTTTAACGACCACTACGGGCAACTCTAAGGACTATAAGCAGTCACCTGTCTCTAATTTGGAGACATTCGTTCTAGGGAAGGGAGATACCAAGTGCTGCAGGACAAACACACCACCCGTGTCTCATTCGGGACTCGTATCCGTACCAACTTGTACGAATGGTCAGTAGCCAGCACTAGGTCAATGTACCACTGGCGGGGTCAAATTTCGACTGTACGTGTTCTGAGTTTCTCCAAAAACTTTGGCAAAATGAAAAATTCGCCATGCAATTACTATGGTGTGCAGCCTAATTTTAATTCAGCGCATGTACCTAAGGTAAAGCATTTCACTTTTGCTAATATGTTCTCGCCATCATAGTTCTGCTTTGTCAATACAAATTACCAACATTTTACAAGATATATCCTTTTAAGACACAGATTTTAATGTGTAATATCACACTTATTGAAGCAATGCAGTTTTGTGACAAAAATATTTGCATATTTATTTTGAGTACGTATGCTTCCCCAAATGAACCTCCGCTTTGGGGACGCCACGTCCTTTTGTCCTCAAATCGGTGTCCCGATATCTGGTCACTTTAATCTAGGGCCTTTATATTTTCACTAAAAACTGCAATTTCCTAGTGGGGGTAGTGAGTTCTTTTGCATGCGATTTTTTTTTTAAATTGGAACAACTTTTCCTTACACACTATCCTAAAACCAATGGGTCTTTCCGTGGATTCTAAGCTGCCACATTTGTATTTTGTATTTGTATTGGAGGTTTTAACGACCACCGTGAGCAACTCAATGGGCTATAAGCAGTCGCCCGTCTCTAATTTAGGGTCACTGGTTCCAGGGAAGGGAGAAAGCCAGTGCCGTAAGACAAACACAACATCCATGCCTCACCGGGATTCGAACCCAGACCCTTTCGGACGAATGATCAGAGGCTATTGCCTTAGACCACTGCGCCACCGGGGCGGCGCTGCCACATTTGTGAGAAGACCATGGCAACATGACCTGAGAATACTGGTTCTTTGTATACTCGTGGGGTGTTAACAATGAGCAATAGTCTTCGTAGAAATCGACTTATCCACAGGTGGTGGGGGAAATTCCTTAACAAAATAGTCACCAGTAATGCTCACTTACTGCAATGACTTCTTTGCTAATGCAGTAAATACCATGATAGCAAGCTGTATTAAATTTTAGAAAATCACTGTTGGTCATCAAAAACAGGGACGCGCCAAGCGGGGTTCACCTGGGTGCTAAGCACCCGGGTGCCAGATTCCGGGGGCGAAAGGACCCACAATAAATTTTTTCGGTTGATAAATTAATATCAGTGACGTGGGAGAAGTTATGAAAACGTTGTACTGTGAGAAATCGTAATGCTAAGTGGAACGTTTACTTTTTTAGTAAAAATAACTCGCTTATAATTCAACAGAAAACGTCTTGAAATCAGAGAATAATTTTTACTGTTTTGTTCAGTAACAGATACCGCAGGCAAAGGATTGAAAATTCCTTTTCTAATTTTTTTAAATCTTGAAGATTTCAGCATTCATGAATGCGTGGCCAGCGCTATGACAAATGGGGCCAATATGTAAGAAAAACACAATGGACTTCAAAAAGCATAATTTGTCGACTTAAGACCCTTATGCATTTTATGTACTTTTTTTTTTTTTGATTGGAGGTTTAACGACCACGGTGAGCAACTCAATGGGCTATAAGCAGTCGCCCGTCCCTAATTTAGGGTCACTGGTTCCAGGGAAGGGAGAGAGCCAGTGCCGTAAGACAAACACAACATCCATGCCTGACGGGATTCGAACCCGGACCCCTTACGGACGAATGATCAGAGACCAACGCCTTAGACCACTGCGCCACCGGGGCGGCTTTTATGTACTTTGAGCGACTCATACTTTAAATCTGGTTGTAAAGGACGACGAAAAAATTTCCCTACAGATTGTGAACATTTTCAGCATTGTTCAAGAAAAATATGCTTACTTTTCTGAATTACCTTATCGTTGGCAAATTTTCAAGAAAGAGCTTCCAGCGTTGACCGTAAAACAGGGTGAGAAAATATTATAGGATCGATGCAATACGGGTAACGAGCACTGGGGTACAATTTCGATGTATTCCACGATATTAGATATTTTGGTTAGAATAGTTAAAGGCCCGTCATGTTAATATTACATGTATATATATATATCATCATCCTCCTCAACCATTACCAATTTCGTGCGGGATGAAGGTCTCCTCAAGTTTCTTTCACAACGGTCTGTCTTGAACCATTGTCCTCTATCTTACTCCCGCATGCTTTGGAGTTTCATCCACCCATCTCCCACGGGGTCTTCTTTTGGGTCTTTTCCTGTCTCTTGGAATCCAGTCTAAAATTTCGGTCGTCCATCGATGGTCCGTTTTCTTGGCAATATGTCCATCCCATTACCATTTCAGGGATTTTACTCTGATCATAATGTCTTCCACTCTTTATCATTTTCCTTACCCACGGGTTCCTCATCTTATCTTGCTTAGTTATATATACTGTGTGTGTGTGTGTGTGTGTGTGTGTGTGTATCCATCGAGAAGCTGTAATATGTTTATCATCGTACATGATGAAACTTTTTTACCAGTAATGCAGACTTTTGTGTAAATTGACCGAGAGAGAGAGAGAGAGAGGAAGCTGACTTCTTGAATTATTCGTAGCGTCATCTGAACTACAGTTTTACAGATTTTTGTCTTCAGTTTTTTATGAGACAGTAGTGTTTTTTGGAAAATCTCAATTTACCGGAAATAGAAAATAATGTTGCTAAAGATATTTATTTCATGTAAAAATGAATAAAAATTGAAAAATATTCTCGTCCAAAAGGGCGGCAAATCTGGGCTTGCACCCGGGCGGCAAATGCCCTTGGCGTGCCCCTGATCAAAAACATCCAAATGCTAAGTGAACTTAATATCAAATGACCTGTCATTAATTTATTATTGTACATTTTATTGATTATTTTAGTTAGTGGTTGTGAAATATGCAGGAGGATATATTGCTGTTCATATGAAAATAATATGGTTGGCAAGGTTTTATGGTTTTAACAGTATTATTCTTCTGTCACTGCATTTTAATTGTTGAATTAACAGAAAGTGCTGTTACAACTGTTTGTAATTATAATAGGAGTTAGTTGGGCAAAGAATGTCCTTAATGCTATCTTGAATGAGATTTGTAAATATTTACCCTGGGGACAATTATATTGAATCCAACACTTACAGGTTCAATAGTTTGACCCAACTATTGAACATACTTTTGTAAAATAATTATTATTATTTGGTTTTCTTGTAAATGGTAATTCTGGCTATGTTATTTTTTTTTTATTGTAGTTGAACTGTGGTGGAATTTAATGTAATGTTTTTTGGATATATAATAACTATATCCTGTATGGGTACATATGCTCATTACGCATTGTGGGTCCACTCTGGAGTGATGTATATCTATTTTTTTTATATTAGGAGCTGTGTTTTGGATTTTTTTTTTTGTGAAGAGTTTATATTTATGTCACATGTATACACAAAAGTGTTGAATCGGTTTTTTAAAGCTGTTTTCCTTATTTATTATTTATTGTAAGTATAGCAGTGGACATAAACAGATTTGATTCTATGTTCCTAGATACTGAATGAAATTTTAAATGTAATAAAAATAAGTGACCTGCTATGACACCTATGCATATTTTGTGTTATGAGATAATATCTTTGAAAGCTTATGTGATGTGAGCATAAGAATGACCTTTGTATGGAGAATATATGTGCATGCATGTTTATTATTTGTTTTGTATTTCTTTATTTTCTCCTTATTCTGGTTGAATACAGTTTGAATGATTTAATACAGCAGCGAGATTTCAAAAATATGACCTCTTAATAGCGACCCTTCACTTACTGTAAAATTTGAAGTAAGGAAATATATTCGACTTCAGAAACTTAAATTAGTGAGATTACTGAAAATATTAAATTATCTGCACATATCAGGCAAGTAATTTTATTCTTTCAGCACCTAACCTTCTGTGAAAAAATCGCATTCCGATTTTTGTTTCGTAACGTCTCCGAGTTTAGAATCCCGAAATGCTGTTTTTTTCATTCTTTCTGTTTTTCCTCTTCTTAGAAATCTTGTGGAATTAAGAAGAAAAAAACATTTTTTTTTACAATTGATTAAACAGTAAGGTTGTATAATTGATAATTATAAAATCCCTCACTTTATCTGTCTAAACGCCTCGTAGCTTCAGTGGTTTCCGTAGTTTCAAAGCAACTTTTTGCCTGCTTGTGACCTCACATGCAGCGTGGGCGGTGACTTATGGCGGCCAAAGTTGGGTGGATAGGAGTGGTGTCTCCATCTAATATAAGCTCGATGGTTGTAATCATGGAGGTAGGATGGGCTGCGGGTGGCCTAGTGGGCAACGTTCGTGACTGCCACGGAAAGGACCTCAGGTTCGATCCCAGGCAGGTATGAACGCTCGATCCACTAAATATCTGCCGGGCGTCGGATGGGCACGTAAAGCCGTCGGACCCCGGGTACTGGCCCCACGGTAATAAATAAGGGCGTCTTCCTCCCTCTTTCTACTTCGCTTCCGTGTCACTTTCCTATCGGGCATTCTAGCCCAAATCTCCTAGCTTCCTATTTATGAGGGTTGTTTAAGACCTGGGGTCAGACACTCCCTTCCTAAAAATCCTCTACATTTGATTTGATTTGATCATGGAGGTAGGAATAAGGGGATAAAGTATGACGTCACAAACTTGAAGCTTTCTTAGCAGACGACGCTGACGGTGTGACGGCCATCTTAAGCCTCTGATGATGGTTTTGAGCCATTAGGTTACGTACGTGAGAAGTTTGATTTTCGAAATTTGAAGTAATTTTTTTTGGAAATGGTATGTTGTTGCGCTTACGGATGTCATAACAATTCCGGGCGACCACCTCCTGGAGTTACTTTTCACATGTAAGCAAAGGAGAAACATTTAATATGAAATAATTTAATTTCCGAACAGCATTTAGTAGTAAAGCGCGTATATGAAGTCAATGTAGACACGACCAGGGGTGCGCCGAGGGCACTTGCCGCCATCCCCCTATAATGAGTGTAAAAGTTTTAAATTTTTGTTCTTCATTTTAAAAAGTGTAAGAAGTAAATACCTTTAAGAACATAATTTTCTGTTACCCACAAATTTACAGTTTCTATAAAATACGAATGCCTCATATAAATATCTCAAAAAAAAAAAAATCTTCGAAACTTTGGTTTAATAAACGCGACCGTAAAATCTTCCATTCTGTCAATTTACAGATGTCCGCTTTGTGGACAAAAACTTGAGAACGTGTCAGATGATCTGAATATATCACAGCTGCCTCACTGGAGAGGAGGGAGGACAATTGTGACATACCAGTGGTGTACCCAGCGGAGGGTAGCCCATGAATGTTTTCTGCCTGAGTAATATCGCAATATTAAAAAGTTGACTTACGTAAACGTTATTTACGAACATGAGCACGATGAAATAAAAAATACCGACCCTTCCCCCTTCATATTTGTGCTACTTGTACTTCTTCATCTTGTATTAAACTGCGTAAAACTTGCAAGCCGACCTCGGAAATTTCCCCCACCGCATCCTACTAATCGTAAGACGGTAAGACCATTTTTTTTCTGTGAACTGCGGTGAAAATCGAAATGCCGACGCTGGAAATTCCCCCACCCTGTCAGCCTGCTAATTGTAAGACCGGTTTTCACTAAAAAGCGGGCTAACAGTCGAAATACTAACCCGGAAATTTTCCCGACTCCATCCAGCTACTTGTAAGACCGTTTTTTTTATATAAAGTGCATAAAAGTCGAAATGCCGAACCCGGAACCCCCTCCCCCCGTCCAGCTAATTGTAAGACTGATTTTTACTATAAACAGCGGTAAAAGTTGAAATGACAACCACCGAAATTTCCCCAACATTTTTGTGCTCGTTGCACGGCTGCATCTTGTTTTAAAGCGTGAAGATGGAAATGGTGATCACGGAAATCTCCCCCACACTCGATGTGTTGTATAAACTGCAATTTGCGCACTGTCCCCAACTGAAAAAGGTGGGGGACTTTTCCTGTTAGGGAGTTTTCTTATAGGAGACTTTTCTGAATGTGGGGAACTTTTCCGATTACCATCTGGACAACCTTTAAAATAGTGAGCTAAAGGGCACAGTGTTCCGATCATACTTTGTGACTGAATAAATATTCATACACCGTATGCCAGAAAAACTTTCAACTTTTTTTTTAAATGTTGGGGGACATTTTTCTTTACTAAGAACAGTTGTTTAGGCACAAACTTAAAATTTGTATAAAGATAACAGGGGGCGCTCGGGTCCCTGGCTCCCCTCCGTTTCTGCACGTGTTTTCATTGGTACAAGAATACGTTGTTTATTTTGATGGAGCTCTCAGTTCATTTTTTATTGATGCTTGTCGCGCTCGCACAAGTCAGATTTACAAAAAAAAAAAAAAAAAAATGTGTTGCTTTCCTTGTGCAGGAGAAATGGCTATTTGAAAATTAGCCAAGAATGTGCAGTGCAATTTTTTCAGTACCTCCTGAAATACGTATGCTCAGTTTTCCTAAACCGCTTGTATCCCTCATTATACGACCAGTCGCTGTACAAAAATTTGGTTTATGAAATGCTTATTTTATGTTGTTTTTTTGCGTCAGACGAAAATAATTTTCATGTATGTGACAAATTTTCTAAGAATGTAATTTTTCTTTCCGAACAGTCATCGGCTAGGTGGTTGCATTAGTTGCTGGTGCAAGGGCGTAAAAACTGGAGGCTTTGCCATTTGTCCCCCCCCGTAAAAGTGATGGGCACTCTGGTCCGAGCAAAACTCAAGAAAAGGAAAATATTGAAAAAATTTGCCGTTTCTCTTAGCAAAATGGTATTTGTTCCAACCTGTGCATATGTTCTGTGACGCTTAAGTCAAGGGGAAGCAAAGAATCGAGCTACAACGGCTCCTACTGCGCTTGGAACTATCGAACGACACACAACAGAGTGCTTCTCGGGGGCGCTGAATTAGCCAAATTATTAGGAGAGGGGAGCGCACTTACATATCAGATCTGGGAGGAACGAAAAATTAAAAGCAGTGCGAAAAAGGCAAACTACAGGATTCGACGTGTGTTTTAAACTTGAAAACGCAATTGTACTTGCTCATAATAGGCAAATAAAAGTAAAAAAAAAACGAATATTATTTCTAAATATGCACCTCTTGGTTTCATAAAATATCCAGAAATATTTTATTTCCAAATGTTTGTAGAAAATGAAAAATTAGCACGTTTACTCAAACAAAAAGCTAACCGAAGTGTAGAAAATTCGGAGGAGAAAAATTCCGATCGGCTTCAGTTCGGGAAGTCGGCAGGAATGTAACTGTAAACAGCTGAGAGAAAAAATCCCTCCATAGCCTTTATTTGATAGAGATTTGTTTTGAGGAATATATTAATTCACGTATTTCGAAAATGGCATGAACTCCTACAAGAAATTATTTATTTAAACAGGACATAAAATATTGGATAGACGACACTGATCACACTTAAAACTATTAAATGGACAAGATTCACCTCCTTCCCTACCCCTCCGTTTTTCGGCGCCCTTGATGCTTTTTAATCATACTAATAAGGAAGTCTCTTTTACATGGTCCTACTGTATAGTTTATGCATCACCTAATCAGAACAACTGACTAGGATTTTTTCTACACGCTTTGTTATAGTTTCATATTACATTAAGGCAGATTTAAATGTTTGTGAAAATACTACGGAAAATATAAAAAACTTCCTGAATGTGCATACCTTTATGGCAGGGCTGTGTTGAAAAACTGCATCTTAAAAAATGCATCTCTGGAGCGTTCACCATGAGTTGTACATACACTAAAGAAAGAATGAAATCTTGTACGAAGCGGAGGGTAAAGATTCACACGCCTATTGACATCAGAGCACGATAAGGAAGCGCAGAACCCGACAGGTTCCATACCGCTCAAGCACTTGTAATTGTAACCCCCCCCTCGCCACACATCACACCGTCAAAATCACACTGGATATCTTCTCCAATCGGCAGATTTTAGAAAACACGACCTTTTTTTGTCACCGCCAAAAGTTCACATGTAAAACAACGGGATAGCGCAAAGGTGTAAAGGTGTGATAACAAGAAATTGGCTCACTGAGGGGAGGGGATGGGTTGTCGGCGTGATTGCATTGAAGGTAATAACGAATTAACCATCCGTGTCAAGACTGAAGAGAGTTGAAACCAGGGCTGTGATTGAAACGCCTGTTGCTCTAAAGCCACGTTGAATGCCCTTGGAATTTCTTCCTCAGTCTTCACCCTCTAGACACAAAGAAACGTCCATCCTGAAGAACGAAAATTATGGGTGGGTCAGAATAATCTTGCCCATAGGGAAGATGTAGATGTTGTATCAGTGTATCTTAGCTCGAACATTTGGAGAAGTTCCCATTCACATCGTTTCCCTGCGACTTGTCGAGCTGAAAACAGTTAGTGTGGGGGTATTTTATTGTTTGGGCTCCCTGATTCAGCATGATCCCGGACCACGGTGATTGATAGTCAGGTGATACGACTCTGGAAACAAAAATCGCCCGTTAATGTCACTTGCCACTAGATGGCGCGACGAACGTGTGGGCCGATGATTTGATACAACCTATGCTTTCTTATGGAAGGAAGCGGAAGAAACATTCTTATTTTACGAATGCTGTTTTGCTTGGAATTAAAAAAACAATAACCTGAAACGCTTCGCAAACATGCACTTTTGTGCCTATCACATGGAATTCATCAAATAAGCGTTATTTATATATATATATATCACCATCATCATCATCATTGTCAACCATTATCAATCCACTGCTGGACGAAGGTCTCCCCAAGTTTCCTCCACAACGGTCTGTCTTGTGCCAGTCTCCTCCATGTCACTCCCGCATACTTTCGAATTTCATCCACCCATCTTCCATGTGGTCTTCTTCTGGGTCTTTTCCTGTCCCTTGGAATCCAATCTAAAATTTCGGCTGTCCATCGATGGTCTGTCCTTCTGGCAGTATGTCCAGCCCATTGCCATTTCAGGGATTTAACTCTGATCATGATGTCTTCCACTCTTGTCATTTTTCGGATCCACGTGTTCCTCTTCTTATCTCTCCTGGTTACACCAAGCATGCACCTCTCCATGCTGCTTTGAGTTGTCTGCAGCCTTTGTATGTCTCTTTTAGCTAAGGTCCACGTCTCTGCACCATACGTAAGCACTGGAAGGATGCATTGATCAAACACTTTTCTTTTAAGACAAAATGGCATATTGCTCTTGAAAATTATGCTGTTTCTTCCAAAAGCTCTCCAGGCAAGTTTTGTACGCCGATTAATTTCTTCATCAATGTGACCCTCACTTGATATCTGCTGTCCAAGATAAATGTACGTGTCTGTTATCTCCAGCTTTTCTCCATCAATCGATAAATCTTCATTTCTTGTAAAAGCATTGTACATCACTTTTGTCTTCTGAAAGTTCATTTTTAATCCCACTTCTTTACTCTTGTCAGCAAGTTCCTGGATCATACTCTGCAGCTCTGATGGGGTAGTTGCAAAAATGACTATGTCATCAGCAAAACGAAGGTGGGTTAGATAATCTCCATTAATCTTTATCCCTTTGTTTTCCCAGTTCAGTGATTGAAAGACATTTTCCAATGTGGCATTAAAGAGCTTCGGAGATATGGTGTCACCTTGTCTCACTCCTTTTCCAATTTTTATGTGTGTTGTATTTTCAAACAGCCGAATCTTTGCACTTGCATTTTCATAGATGTTATTAATAATATTAATGTATGCATCTTCAATACCGCAGGATTTCAGAGTCATTGCAACTGCTGATGGTTTCACCGAATCAAAGGCTTTTTCATAATCGATAAAAGCCATGCACAATGGAAGTTCATATTCCCTCGCTCTTTCAATTAGTTCTCTCAGTACGTGGATATGATCTATTGTGCTGTAGCCACTCCTGAATCCAGCTTGTTCTCTCGGTTGAGCCATGTCCAGTGTCACCTTCAAGCGGTGTGAAAGAACTTTAGTGAAGATTTTATAAACCACTGATAGGAGGCTGATAGGTCTGTAGTTCCTGAGATCCTCAATGTCACCTTTTTTATGTAGCAAGATCATTGTAGCGTTGTTCCAATCCTCAGGAATTTTCCCTTCATTAAGGCATCGAGGGAAAATTTGGGCGAGTACTGTTTCGATTTCTCCACTTGCTTCTTGTATGATGTCTACAGTAATTCCATCTTCTCCTGGAGCTTTTTCCCGCTTCATGTTCTTGATTGCATGTGCAACTTCTGCTGGAAGGACTGGAAGAACTCTGGTACTGGTACCTTTCATGATGTCTGGAGTACATGTATCATCCCTTTCATATAATTTGGAGTAGAAATCTTTCACTCTTGTCAAAATTTCGCCTCTATTTCTTGTTACAGAACCATCTTCTTTTCTCAGAGCCATAATCTGTTTTTTTCCCTTACTGAGATGTCCCTTTGCTATCTTTAGGCTTTGGTTGTTTTCAATTGCTTTCCTCACTAGTTCACAGTTGAATTTCCTTACGTCTTCAGTGATACTTTTTCGTACTGTCTTGCATAGCTCTATATATTCCACTTTGGAAGTCACATCTTCTTTAGTTGTCCTCATCACTCTTCTTTTTTGCATCAACATTTTGGTTTTTCCTGATAATTTGTTCACATGCAATTTGTTCTTAGACCCAGCTAATTTTGTTGCTGTTTCCATAAGAGCTTTGGTTACTTTTCTGTTAACTTCAGAAACATCCACTTCTTCCGATGTTAGGCCTTTTAAAGCAGAGAACCTGTTATTCAGTTCCAATTTGAAGGTATTATGGTGTTTTTTATGGTTGGTTATGTCAATACATTTTGTTTGTCTTATGAGCTTGCTACGTTCGAGTTTAGTGTTGAGGTGCATCTTACATCTCACCAATCTATGGTCACTGCCTGTGTTGAACTTGTTTAGCACCCTGCAGTCTTCTATGACAAATTTTTTGTTACACATAATAAAATCAATTTCACTTTTCGTCCCATTTGGATGTCTCCATGTCCATTTCCTGTTTGGCTTTTTCTTGAAAAAGGAGTTCAAGATGAAAAACCCTTCTGCCTCTGCAAACTCTACGAGAGTATTTCCACGCTGGTTTCTGTTGCCGTGACCGAATTTACCTACTGAAGTTTCATTCTGTTGCCGTTGCCCTATTTTTGCATTGAAATCTCCCATAATTATCTTCAAGTGCTGCTTACCTTTATTATTTAGATGACGAATTTCCTCATAAAATTCTTCAATTTCTTCTTCAGGATGACTTGTGGTGGGTGCATAAGTTTGAATAATCTGAGCCTGGTATCTTCTCGAGAGTTGGATAACGAGTCGTGCAGCTCTGTCAGGGGAACTTTCAACTTCTACAACTTTATCCTTCAGTTTCTTGTTTATTATAAATCCAACACCACTAGTTCTGCCAGTATCTGTCCCACGATAGTAGAAGAGATGTCCACTTTTCAGTTCAATGAGATCTTCTCCTTTTCTCCTTACCACACTTAGCCCGACGATGTCCCACTTTATCCTTTGTAGTTCCTCTTCCAATTCAAGAAGCCTTGAATCAGAAGTTAGGGAGCGTCCGTTATACGTAGCCAAGGTCAGCATCAGATGGCAGCCTAGTCCGGTCCTCCGGGGATTCTTAGCACCCTCTGCCTTCATGTCGCACTGGCCGCTGCCTTGGCCAGGTACATTCCCGCTGTCGGAGACTGAGGGCCAAGATTTAAGTTGTATAGTCATTTTGGAGGGGTTTGGCCATAACTCACCACGCTGGCCAAGCGGGTTGGTGAGTGTGGGATAGCAATTCCTCTAATCCCGATGGTATAGTTATACCGCTATTGGCGGTCGTCAGAGCCCCTTTAGTGGGAACAGGATGTACCACGAGAAGGCGGGGTTGACATTTGTCAAGGAGAGGCTGTGATGTTACGCATCACACACACACACACACACACATATATATATATATATATATTAGCCACAGAATGAGTACTCTTAAAGTCACGATTTCTGAACAGACGGTGCTGTGTTTTTCTACTGAGGCAACAGAAAATACACCCTTTACCGTAAAAAAAATGTACTTGTAAAATAAGATGGTGCTGTACATTCGGAGGAGCAATTTTAACATGGTATAAACAAAAAAAAAACTGATATTCCATCAGTTTTTGCGTAAGTCATTGGAGCATCGTTAACGAAAACTGCTGGTTTTGAAAACTTACCAAAGTTTTCCCAAAAAGTAATTTTGATTAATCTTTCTCTCGAGAAATCATTCACTACTGATGTTTTCATTTAGTAATAAACAATATATATTACACATTTGCTTTACATCTGTGCTGGTGATGACGGCAGAGAAAGTGCATCGCGGCAAAATGGCTGCTTTTTCTCGGCGGGGCTTTCACCGACCTGCGTGCATATAGTACGATGAACATATTTGATATAAAGGGAAAAAATTGGTGATCCTGCATTTAAACAATGGTAACGTAAAATTTGGTAACGTACTCTTAACGTAAAATTTTTCCACGTTGTAATCTGTGGAAAAATGTATCACATACTAATGCTTGCTTCCAGGGCTGGATGGTACTTTTGCGTGGCCCGGGGCGCGTATTTCAGAAGTGAATGTACGAAATTGCAATTAAGGCAATTTCCGCCACACGATTGGTTCAAAGCTACTTTGGAGATTGACAGTAGGCGGGGCCTATCAGCAGAGTCATGTGACGGAGACATGTATTCTTTGCTGCACTCGCCGATAAGGCATAAGCCATTTTAAAGTTCGAGTGTTTTCTTTGCAAAATGGTTACCTTCAGTTGTTTTAGCCGTACAGTCGGAATGCGACAGGAGTTAAATAGAGAGTGTACTTTATTGGTAGGGGAACTTTTGAGTTTTTATATCAACATGGCTTCCTGGACTTGTGACTTATCTTCCGAAATGCCTTTACTCTGTATAGTTCTCACTGAGCCCAAAAGATGTCAGCACGTCAGCGCTCATTCCTCCTTTTGCTATGATTAGTACTGATGTGTTTTGTATGGAGAACTCATGAGTTGTTTAACGTACTTTTTTTAATTTTCGCGGAGAAGAGGAGGAAGGGGA
This sequence comes from Macrothele yani, assembly GCA_039090855.1. NCBI lineage: Eukaryota > Metazoa > Arthropoda > Arachnida > Araneae > Macrothelidae > Macrothele > Macrothele yani. Next base: position 60,644,577 of record CM077015.1, read on the forward strand.
AGGGGGTGTTAAATTGTGGAATTGAAGGCATTTTTGATGAAGTTTAAACGGACAAAAATATGAGGAACTTCCTAAATATTAAAAAAAATATGTATATGACAGATCACTTACTATTTTATCAGACACAATACATGGCAAAAACATTCTGGAGTATTTATTCAAACGGAAGTGTCTTATTTCAACAGAACACTGTTTTGAGGTCTTACTTCGTGTCATTAGGTAGTTCTTTGCTAATACGAAATCACTCTATTTAATTTATTTTTCTAGCTAGACCTCTTCACATTCATGAGGGAAAAAAACTTGATCGTCAGAATAAATATTTCGGTGTGGAGACATACTTTTCATTGTTAAAGGTCCTTTTAAGGGTAATAGAAAGGACCTTTCAAAGGGTACTTTTAGTATCCTTATAAACGCACTTTCACAACCGCACTAATCATGGATACTAGGTTGACGTGCTGCCATCTATTGGCCGATACGGAGTATGGTATTCAACTAGCTACTTATTGAAGTCGTCCTAAATTTATATTTCGACTTGTATTCATCTGAGATACTGCAGTAATTCCTTATGATATCGTGCATAAAAGTACTTTACCGTATTATTCAATATGATCATTTGTCACATATGTTAAGTAACATCAGAGTGAATTTCTGAGGAAGCAGAACTTCCCTCGATATAATTCAATGTGATCATTTCTCAGATATGTTAAGTAACCTCACGGTGAATTTCTTAGGAAGCAGAACTTTCCACGATATAATTCAATACGATAATTTGTCACATGTGTTAAGTAACCTCACAATCAATTTCTTAGCAAAAAGGACTTCCCCCTATAAAAAAAGTGTCCCTGTCACATGACTCTCCTCATAGGCCCCGCCTACTCGCAATCTCCAAAGTAACTCTGAACCAATGGCGTGGCGGAAATGGCCTTAATCGCAATTTCGTACCTTCACTTGTGAAATACGCGCCCCTGTGGCGCAGTGGTCTAAGCGATGGCCTCTGATCATTCGTCCGAAAGGGGCCCGGGTTCGAATCCCAGTGAGGTATGGATGTTCTGTTTGTCTTACGGCACTGGCTCTCTCCCTTCCCTGGAACCAGTGACCCTGAATTAGGGACGGACGACTGCTTATAGCCCATTGAGTTGCTCACGGTACTCGTTAAACCTCAAAAAAAAAAAAAAAAAAACATAACCTAAAAGAGTAACCACAGAAAAAGGAGGAATATGACAATGAGCCAGCCATATTGGTACAAGTAAATACTGACCGCATTGCCAGTTCGAATTAAAAATCAAATTTATAATTTCCAAGCATTTTGCCAATGACTTCATCTATGAAAAATTTCCTTGAACATTTTCTAAGCTTGGATAATTTGAGTGTAGCCATCAGACTAAGATAATAAAGGTGACATGGTGCATGTTCCAACGTTAGTGGTTTTTTATTCTCTTGAAACAGCAATTGTGAAACTTCAAAAGTCAGGTAATTTTCAGTCAAAATGTTTCCGAAAAATGTCATTTCGATGGAAAAGCTAAATAAATTCGCACAGAAATACATGGGCGGTCTTAGTGAGAGATGGGTTGACTCCTTGGTCGCTCCATGGGCGACAATGGTACACCACAGCAACAAGGGCCTCTGTGAATTTTGGAGAGGTACCAGCTAGTTCTGTGTGACATTGGCAAAAAGACCCCAACTCACTGGCTTTTGTTCCAGAATCCTTTGGTTGAATGACCAACTGGAACTTTCAGCTGTGGACTAATCCCTCACGCTGGTGTTCTTACCTGATTAAAAAGACACAAAGAATATTAAAAAAGGACTCAAGTGTGGGGTATGATGGACCTACCACACTTGAGAAGGATAGTCTACCCCAGAAACGATATGCAAATGGAAAAAGGCGCATGAGAAAGAGATCACGGCTGAGTGAGTGTAAGACAGGTATATGGAATACTAAAGGTATAAATGGCAAGATGACTGAGGTGATTGAAGAAATGAATAAGTATAAATTGAATGTGTTGTGTGTAAATGAAACCAAAAAGAAGGAAATGGGAGTAGAAGAAGTGAGTGGAACGGTGAGTGTGTGGTCTCGAGTATGGGATCGTGTGAGAGGACAGGTTGGTATAGGGGTGATTTTAAGTGAAAAGATAAAGAGCAACTTAATTTACTATAGCTGTATAAGTGCGATAATTCTTTGGGTTCATTTGAAAGCGAATAGTAATTGTAATTGGTTCATTTCAGAAAATAGTAATTGTTGTAGTGTATGCTCCTTGTGACTCGGAACCTTCTGATAGGAAGGAAGATTTCTAGAATGAGCTAAAAGCTGTTTTGAACCAGTTTGGTACTAAAGAGAAAGCTATAATAACAAGAGATTTCAATGCTAGAGTAGATATGCAGAATGTGATTTCTGGTAATGCTCTGGGTAAGTTTAATGATCCTTGGGTGAATGATAATGGTGAAAGATTAATTGAATTCTGAATTGAGAATGGTTTGTGTGTATCTAATACATTTTTTCAACCACAAGTATATCCACATATATACTGGTAAAATCATATTCTTGGTCAAAAGAGTGTTATAGATTTTGTTGTCTACGGTAAGCGTCTGAAACACTTAGCTGTTGACACCCGTGTGATGAGTGGTGCGGATGTTGGTTCTGATCATTACTTGGTAGTGTCACAAGTAAAACTTAATGTTGGTTGGAGGAAAAGGAATAGCAAGAGGCCCAGGATAGAGAGAATAAAGGTTGAAACGCTCCTTGAAGATCATCAGCGTTATTCGGACTTACTCAGAGAACGACTCAAGGAGCTGAAGTCTTGCTCACTTAATCTGTGGTTAGCAGAGCAGAAGGATACACCGACCTTCTGAGGACGACAGCGTAGCTGTTGAAAGCGCTTACGGATTGTTTGTGACTGGCCGAATGAGGTTAGGGTTTGCTTCAGGGTATTTACGATGTTGAGGCAAATGGAGCGCTACGTAAATCACAGTTGACAGTGGTTTTACTGCAGTAAAATGTAAATAGTGTAATTATGTAGATAGTGGTTTTTAATAGAGTGTATGAATGTGTTGTATATATTGTACGTAAATGTGTTAGTATGAGGTATGTAAATTGTATGATGTGAAATGAATATGGGTGTGATATATGTTAGTATTTATTAGGTGTATGGGTATGTGTTTTAGAATTGAGTACCGATTTTTGGAATTGTGAATTTTAAGGGCATGTTGCTGAGGGAGGAATGAAGGAAGGAGAAAAATACAATAAAAAAAAGGGGGCGTAATGAAAGTCGACAACACTCACGTAATAGTGAGTATGTATCTAGTGTTGACGAGCTGTCACGCATTTCAAACAGCAGTCAGAATTCAGCGTTATTTATTGTCTTGGGAATGAAAATATGAATGTTTCATGACCTGATGAATTATCGTAACAACAACAACCTGTGAGCAGATATGATGAAAGTTTCAACCTTAAAAGGCCAGCTGCATAACAAAATGTTCTCGTTAACGTGCACGAAGTGTATAACAGGAATGAAACCAAGAACTTTTAGGTAAGTGTTTGGCCTTTCTGATTGTTAAGTCATGTAATTGACTGGTTAACTCAAATTTGCCAGTTGTGCTGGAAGTTAGGAATGGTCCCTTGGGTTTGGAAGGATGCTATCATTGTTCTCTTGTACAAGGGAAAAGGTGATCAGACTAACTACTAGAACTATCTTGATATTAGCCTACTGAGTGTGCCAGGGAAAGTGTTTGGTAAAGTCATTATTGAAAAAGTATGAGGTCTTACATCAGAGAAACTGTGAAATTTTCAGAGTAGTTTTATGTCTGGTAAAGGCTGTTCCAACCAAATTTTTGCATTACTCATGATGATTGAAAAGTATCTGGCTGTTGGTAAGAAAGTTCTGGCTGTTGGTAAGAAAGTTCTTGCTGCCTTCATAGATTTAGAGAAAGCTTACGACTGAGTAAATATGACACTTTTGTGGAAGGTATTGAATAAATATGGTGTTATTGGAAATTTACTTAATAATGTAAAAGCCATGTATGTTGGCAGTAGAGCTTGTGTACGAGTGAATGGTGTTTTATCAAAATGGTTTTCTATTGGTGCAAAAGTCAGACAAGAAGATATAAATTCCTGGGGAATTTATCAGATATCTTGCGAATGTGGACTTTCATATATAGGACAGACCCGCAGGGCTTTAAGTTTCCGTCTGAAGGAACACAAGGTTAACGTACAAAGTTGTGAACTGAAGAAGTCTTCTATAGCCCAACATTGTCACGAAAATAACCATAACTTTTTGTTTGGAAATGCTACGCTTATTGATAAACTTGATTCGACTGTCAAGCTCAAAGCCAATAATATACCTAGCCTGCCCACTTGAGGCAATTTCTGTAATCATGACGTCATAAAACCGATGCTGGTTCCTCTTGTGAACTACTGAACTGCCCTACGCGCATGCTCCAGCACTTAGCTCGAAATTTGAAGTTATTTCCAACGGTTGTTGTTGTTGGTTTTCAAAGTCCATTTGGTCGTGAGTTTGGCTACTTTAACAAAGTGTTTTTCCGCATATTTGACGAATTACGTTATTGTAACGTGTTTCTTCCGTCTTTTTTTATTCATTTTTGCTTATTTTCTTTTAATTTCAGTTGATTTTTTTACCGAAATTTGAAGTTGTTTCCAAGGGTTGTTGGTTTCCAACGCCCATTTATTTGGTCCTGAGTTTGGCTATTTTAACAAAGTGTTTTTCCGTATATTTGACGAACTACGTTATCGTAACGTGTTTCTTCCGTCATTTTTATTCATTTTTGCTTATTTTCTTTTAATTTCAGTTTCTTTTTTTTTACTGTTCATTATTTCAGAGGATTGTTTATGGGTATGCATTTTTAATTAGGCTTCATTTCTGGCGTTAGTTCGTTAGGATTTAGTGCTTTCGTTAGAAATGAGTTAAAATTCAACGGGCTGGATTATGCACTTGCCTGGGTGTGAAGAACTGACTGTCATAAGTAAGTGCATTTTTTCTTGTTTTTCGAACTTGTTAGTTGAAGGAAGCAACTTGGCCCTAAATTTTTGTGAGCTGTTGTTAGAACATGTTTGAATGCATATTATATTGGGCTAATTTGTAAAATCTATAGGCTTAACTTTGAATTGTGTATACAATGTTCTGCCACATACGAAGTTTTTCTCCCAATTTTTTAAGTTGTGGCACATGGATGCCGTAAAAAACTGTTAGCCAGATTTTCAAAAATGGACTTTCTAGAAGTATACTGAAGGAGAATATGCAGGCAACTTCCTCTGTAAGTCGTAAAGAAATACTTCATTGTGCTGTAAGGTTATGCAAGAGTATGGTGGCTATTGTTACTCATTTATGAATGCTTCAAATAGTTCCCAAGTTCATGTGTATCACTTTGCTATGTTTACATTCTACGGACTCGCACTCACCTTAAAAGGGTTAAGAAAGTAGCTCCACCACTCAAGATGGACAAAAAAAAATATTGCATCTGCTTTTTTTCTGTATGATAAAACCGTTCCAGAATTCTAAAAACCAAAGATGTTTACTTGCTGTGCCAAAAATAATTTTTTATGACCTGTCAGTTATATCCTTAGCTGGATAGGGAGAAGGAGCACTGAACATAGATAACTGATCAAGTGATCAGTACTCTAAATACAATTATTAGGAAACTACATAGTTCAGTTGTAATTTTTTTTTTAAATGTGCTTGTTTCATTATTCAGCATTTTGCAAATTTGGCATTATGCACAAGTTTGTAGCCGCGAACTCAAATGATCACAGTGAGAGAGCAAATGAAAAAAAAACATCCGAAAGGGATCCGGGTTCAAATCTCGGTGAGACATCGATGTTGTGTTTGTCTTACGGCACTGACTCTCTCCCTTCCCTGGAACCAGTGACTAAATTAGGGACGGACGACTGCTTATAGCCCGTTTGAGTTGCTCACGGTGGTCGTTAAACCTCGAATAACAAAAAAAAAAAAACAGTTGTATTTTTCTTTATTCCTATGAATTTGTATATGAAAAACAAAACATCTATGTTATTAGAGCTTTGGTATTGATTTTCTATAAAAATATTTTCCATGAAAGTTATGCTGAGCTAGTTTCTTTACATCTTCACACACATTTGCATATAGCACACTTATCCATTGAGGTATGTGAGTGGGCTATATTCAAACATGTTAATGTATACATGCAAACATGGGAACTACATGATAGCTTTCCCAAATGGATGTCCTTCACTATTGGCTGACTTGACAATGCAAAGACCTGGTCTTCCAAAGTGATATGGGTTGTTCATATTTCTGTTCGTTACTCTCCATATGCCACTGCAATATGAATAGTTCCATGATGAAATGCAAAAGAATGTGAGTAGAATAACAACCGACTTTCATAAAGTGAATGGCACGCTTCGTTGGTTTGGATGGTCTTTATAGTTTAATGAATTGATCAATAAAATTAAAACAACTGAAAAATAAAATAAAAAGGTAATTGTTATTTCAGATATTTGTAATGTTTATTCAGTAGCATTTTGAGTTACATATGACTAAAATATATTTCTTTATTTTTTAAAATAAGTCTTTTACTTACATTTTAGACCAACACGTGTTATGTCTTCAGCAGTGTCGCCAGGGTGAGGGTAAACACAGCCGAGTATACAGCTCACCTCAAAATGAACAGCCCCTAATCTAAATTATAAACTGACTGGCAACTGCTACATGAGAATTGTAGCGTTTATATTGTGTAATGGCGATTGTACAAAGCCACGATCTCTAACATAAATAAATGTATTAGTGAATGCCTCAGTGAGGTACTTGTAGCATTTCGGAAGTTCTTTCAGATTTGGTAAATCATCATATTTAAAATGTACATATCAATGTGAACTGCAAAATCCCTTAACAACCAAACTTCTGAAGGAGCAAACAAGAAAAGTGCTTAATACTAAAAGTATGGAATTGAAGATTTTGAAAGCACCTGTATTCACACACACAAAAGCATGCTGACCTCTTTTACTTTGTGCACCCATTTTTAACCACATCTCTTCGATATTTAGGGCTGAGTTCGCACCCCTCATACACACTCACAAGTCTGACGATCATCTGTAACAAATGAAATTTTTTTTATGAATAGTTTTTAGTCTGACAAACATTCAAGCACAAAAGTTTTTGCTAAGCCTCAAAACTTTTCTTCGCTGTTATCCTTTTTCAGTATCAGACGTGCCAACTCTTTGAACATAGGCGAGAGACTTTGGATTTTCAGCCGTTCCTCCCGCCATCCGGATGAATGCCAAATCTCCTGATTTTCACCGAGAATTAGCAGTTCAGATAATTGAATTTCCATCAACCACCATGATTTCGAACTGCCTGTGAAATCTTTTTCTTTCTATGTCAATGCAAGGCATCATCAGTTCCGTACTGTTCCTCTCCAGCTTTCTGCAAAAAAAAACCGCCCTGCAGTGGTCTAAGCCATACCTGTCAACCTGTACGGTTTGCTCGTACTTTGTAGGTTTTTTTGTTTTACATTTTCGTTCGTGTACGGCCGTACAAACGTTTTGTACGTTTTTTTTAAATATCTGAAAAGCTTTTTTGTTAATTATTTACGTTAACTGGCCCTATTCTAAAATTTCTTTGCGAATATAATACCAAACGTTTTACGTTCATGCCATGGCTCGCACAACCGTAGCAGAATCACGGCGACGGGCGATGTACGTCGCAGATTTTATTTTGGTTCTGCCGGCAAAAATGATATCTCCAGAACCCAACTGAAGCTCCTCTTGCATACTTCCGATCGTGGATGCAAGTTTCTCGCCTTCGGACGAAATTTAGTCTTCAAAACTTTCCGGAAACGAAGTGAGACGGAGTGAAGATTTCTCCCGTAATTTTTTTTTCTTTCTTTTTTTCTCGCAGTGTTTCCTTTTCCGATATTGCTAAATATCATTTTATTCTATTGTGCTTCAGTTTTAAAACGGAGGTAACAACTTCCAAAAACTGAAGTTAGACGTAGCCTCGTAATTTTACATTCCTTTCCCGCGATATTCCCTCTGTCCCGTATGGTTAAGTATAATTTTGTTACATAAATGTTTATATTTAGACTGAGAACGGAGGAAAATTTTCCGAAAACGAAAGTTGAACAGAACAGAAATTTATCCTATAATCGTAAATAGAAGCACAAAAACATTTCGACGAAGGAGCAAAAAGCAGCAAATAACTCTTCCGAATCCGTTTTTTTTTTTGCGGTGTTTTCCCTGCATTGTATTTTTGTTTAAAACATCATTTAATATATAAGATCGAAAATGAAGAAAAATGTCCCGAAAATGGAAGTAGGACGGAGTGAAAGTTTTTTCCCTTAATCGTAGTTTCTTTTTTCTAGTGATGTTCCTTGGTCCTGTATTTTTGAATAAAATTTTATTCCATAATTATATCACGATGACATCACACTAGCAGTAGGCCTCTCCAACAGGACATTAATGGAAGAAATGGAACTTAATGGTGCAGATAAAAAGTTATTTTTCTCAGAAATGAGAAACTTTCTTTTATGTAGCAGTACAGCATACCTGCCAACTTTTACGCATTACGCGAAAATTTACGCATTTTAACTGTTCTTTACGATTTTACGCATAGATCGCTATTTTTTACGCATTTCCGTATATTTAAAAAACATTTTTTTTTAATCTTCCTTGAGAAATATTTGTTAATGTTTCAGTTAAATCATACTAGCCAACTCTTCCGGAATTTGCGGAAGTTTTCCGTTTTTTCTTTATTCGGTCTTCTGGTTTTCCGGCCGGAAGAACTTTTCTTCCGGATTTTTAAAATTTTCTGTATTTTTTGTTAAAAATATCCCTATAAATAAAATATATAACAGAGATGGAAATTTTGTGCCTTTGTGCGCCAGAACACCCGTGCCCTGTCGTCATCGTCGGGACTTCGGCACAGTAAATTCTCCGTGCACACTGTTATGCTTGATGCTGAATAAAGATTATGCGGTGGAAGAAAGATTTCGAGACTCCAACTACTGCGGATTTTATGTAGTTACTATGGAAATAGTCGGTCCTCTACGGACGACGGAAAACATCGAGTATACTATGATAATAGTATAGGTCCACTACGGACGACAGAAAACATCGAGTATGCTATGGAAATCGTCGGTCCGCTGCGGACGACGGAAAACGTCAAGTATTCTATGGAAATCGTCGGTCCGCTACGGACGACGGAAAACATCGAGTATGCTATTATAATCGTCGGTCTGTTACAGACGACGGAAAACGTCGAGTATGTTATGATAATCGTCGGTTCGCTACGGACGACGGAAAAGATCGAGTATACTATGGAAATCGTTGGTCTGCTACGGACGACGGAAAACGTCGGTCTACTGCGGACGACGGAAAACATCGAGTATATATGGAAATCGTCGGTCCGCTACGGAGGATGGAAAATATCAAGCATGCAGTGACAATCGTCGGTCCACTGCGGACGACGAAAAACATCGAGTATGTTATGGAAATCGTCGGTCCGTTACGGACGACGGAAAACGTTGAGTATGGTATCAAAATACGATATAATTTGTTTATATTATAAACATCTAAAAATTATAAAATGCACAAATATTTGCATTTTTTTTTTACTTGTACATAGCTAAATTCATTAGAAATGTTGTTTGCGCATTGTTAAAAAAATCATTATAAATGTTGTTCGCGCATAGTTTAAAAAAATCATTAGAAATCTCATCCGCGCGCAATTTTACAAATTTGAATTTTCTCAGGTTGGCAGATATGCAGTAGTTAGAAAGATGGTGGATAAATTTCTATTTGAAAATCAGGTGCTGAAAGACCTGAAGTACTTGACCCAACCCTCAAAAACAGCCTGAAGTACACACATATTTGTGGATTAGCAGACACCTTTGTTCCACACTTTGATCAGGAAGCTCTAAAGGATGAGTTTAGTAACTATTGTATGATCTCTGATGACTGTGTGCCTGTACTGAATGACAGTGGCCAGAAAATGAGCTTTTGTAGCTACTAGCTGGATATCATAAGTCTAAAAACAAGTACTGGTGGCATCTGCTTCCCAAATCTTAAGTGAGTATTCAGTGACTACTTACTTTGCCTCACAATAATGCTGGCTGTAAAAGATCTTTCTCCATGATAAAGAAAATCCATACAGGCTGTATGTAGGAAGTCCCTGAATGCAGATACACTGACATCTTTTTTACATTGTAAAATAAACATTGACACTTGTTTCATTGGCTTTAAATCCACTGATTACATTTTGGAAAAAAGCAAAACATACATGTGTTGAATATAATACAACACACTCTAAGATTGAATTGCTTAAATATGCAAAAAGTTAATACACGTACATCAGTTGCTGTTATAAAACTGTTGAGCTTGTAAAATTTGTGTAATCAATTTTGTGTGTAAGGGTTATTTAGTCTTTGTAAGGTTTTTATTGGTCCAGGTTATCACCTCAAGAGGTTGACAGGTATGCTAAGCGCTGGCTTCTTACCCATCGTTAAAGATGGGTCAGAAAAAATGTGCTTACATTTTTTTCTCCTAGTCTGATTGTCATATGACGCCTTCAGCAGAGCTCACCTGCTCTGGCACTAAAATGCCGGGGAGGGCCAGTAATTGATTGACAGATGGGAGCTGCCTTGCCTTCTTGCAGTTCAGTCTTTTTTTTATTTCTATTATTATTAGGGGTTTAACGACAGCCGTGAGCAACTCAATGGGATATATAAGCAGTCGCCCGTCCCTAATTTAGGGTCACTGGTTCCAAGATAGGGAGAGAGCCAGTGCCGTAGGACAAACACAACATCCATGCCTCACCGGGATTCAAACCCGGACCCCTTCCGGACGAATGATCAGAAGCCATCGCTTAGACCACTGCGCCACCGGGGCGGCCCTTTCAAATTAGGTATTGTTCATTCACATACTGTGTTATTTAATGCCTGACGACTAACAACAATAGTTATCAAGTAGTTTTAAGAAAACAGCCTGTGGGTTTATGGTGCATCCAAATTGATATGGTGTAAGCATCTGTGTGAAAATTATCTGATTTATTTCCCTTGCATTTATGCTCTGCAATACATTTTATTTGGTAAACCTTAGGAGTTCGGCACGGAAGTAGTTTTTAAAGAGACGATAGATGGCGACACGTTATTGCTGCATCGTTAAGCATTTCGTTATGTTGTGAAAGTGCCAAAGGAAGTCAATAATATGAATTAAGGGTGGCCCTTAAAAGAACCATTTTGAATGTTGATTGTGGCATATGTGTGAAATATTTATTTTGACGGAACAATTGTCTTTCCTCATGAATATGAAGCTGTCTAGTTAGCAAAATAAAAGCAATAAAAGTTTTATCTGCCAGGGAAGAACTGTCTGATCGCACGAATCAAAACTTCAAAGCAGTGTTCAGAGGAAAGACTGCAATTCCGTCGGAATTTTCCAGAATATGGTCTGCCAAGTACATTTTGTGGTTGCTGTGTGCTAATTTATGTTTTAGGGACGCCAATTGCTCTCCACTTCTTGTGTATGCGCCCCTGTCATGGGATCAACGAAGCTGAGGGAGTGGTTCACGGTCGTAGCCACAGTTCGGCAGGTTCCGATATGCAGCCCACTGATCTGTCATGATCATGGTTCCTGGCTCCACGTCTGTCATGATCATGGTTCCTGGCTCCCCGTCTTTCAGGATGAGGGGCAGCTATGTATCTGCAGATCTGTTGTTATCCGGGCAGATCTCCACCCTGAATCGCTTGGCATCTCGTTCAAAGATACCAAGAATACAGGTGCTCTTGACGAAACGACCGCTGTTGTACTTTCGCTTCGTCTACTTCCATGATGATTCCATCACCACCAAGCCTTTTCCCCTCACATTGCGAGGCTACCATAAACTCTGAGACTTGTCTGCAATACGAATACCAGTCGCAAACTGTCTCAGTGGATGTGGTAAGATTGCCATGTGAGGTTTCTCCAATCGCCTCATCGTAAGACAGTCCTTTGGTAAAACAATACGTCAGAATCATCACTATCAATAGGAATCTAAGCATAAAAAAAACCCGTACCAAGTGTACAAGAAAAGTACTCATCATTCCCTGAAGCGTGCTTCTTCCAACATCTGAATTGTTCTAAACGATGAGACACATCGACACGTAGAGTCATGAGATGGCCCCCAGAACATCTTTTAGAGGTGGTAAACAAACCCTGTTCACACCAGGAAATAGACGTTTTCTCATCCTTCTCAACTTCATTAAAAAACCTCTTCCAATTCCACATATTAACACAAAAAGCTGAAACAACAAGCAGAAATAATTTACGAGATCACAGGAGCACAGGTCTAGAAATAACTTACGTAACACAGGCGCACAGATCGAGAAACAACTTACGTAACTAGCTATAACGTATTGCACGTGAAAGTGCGAGAAGAGCTGAAGTGGTACCGTAGCACCATCTATCATTGCTTTCGAAAACTTGCTCTGTGCCAAACGTGGAAGTTTAGCCTTTTATTTCAACATGCGGGAAAAAAATCTACATTGCTTTCAGTTTGAGATCGTAGATTGTCTACATCGAAGTTTGTTGCTCAAGATTTGGTGTGATATTTGTACACCATTTGCAGAAAACATATATATTTAAAAAAAAATTATTATATTTAAAAACAAGAGTTGCACAATTTGTCCCATGTAGAATATGGCCACGTGTGAAGTTGGCGAGACCACGTTAAAAAAAAGCGCAGACCACCATACTCTACCTCATTGGTGCTGTGGAAAGGAGTATGAATAACTCACTGTAGTAAAAAAATTGATACAGCTACATTCCCTAAAAAAAAAAAAAAAAAAAAAAATTTTTATTAGTGTACCGGTAGTTTGAACTATGGCTCTTGCCTTATTTGCAACATGAAAGCTAAAATCTGGGCAGATTTATGTAATAACTATTATTGATAAGGTGCAGTTCCCTCTTTGTGTAAATGTGTGGATGTGTTACTCGGCTATGAGAACAACAAATGAATTTTTTTGTATATTGTTTTCTTTTTTCAAATTCAGTCTTATCAGTGTTCACTATGAAATGAATAATAAATAAAGGTTTGATTTCTTCTGTTTTGTGTAATTTGACAACAGTACAGAACAAGTTCCACCTCACAGGGAAACATTTTTCTGCATGAAGCTGCTTTTTCAAGTAATTTAAGATTTTGAAAAAAAAATGTTATTTATGAACACAGTAAGCCATATGTTTGGAATTTGTTGCGTTACTCATAGTCAAGGAGGTTAGAAGAAGAGGAGGTGAAGGGACCCGTTTCGAGTAAAGCCAAAACAGATCAGCTGTTTCTGTCGTCTCTCTAGGTTGGTGGGAGTCTGCGCTGCAGGAGTTCCGGAACGGGACGTCACTTCCTGTGGCTTAAGCAGTTTTGCTTAGTTCATGCAAACCAAGGATGGAAAGAAGGAATATTTCGGACTTCTTATTTCTTAACTTTAGGCTTTTGGTTATACGTATTTTAAACATGGTTACTTGCACATGGGCAGTATGCATGGTTACTTGCACATGGGCAGTAAGTAACCATGCGCACTATGCACTTCCGCTCAAAAAATCATCGCTTTGTTCATTTTTTTAGAGAAATACCAATACATATTTTCCTGTTTTTTCTGGAAATTTTTTATAATGGGAATGAATATTTCAGCCTCAATTTTTTTCATGCCTGTATGGGTAGAGTAAGGGTCCGAAAAACCCGTTCAAAATCGCGATTTCCCCATAGAGATATACAGGAGATTCTTATGTTGGGCGCATTGGCGTAGTCAGCTGATAAAAAGTGGCGTCACGCCAGAAGCACAGGGAGAGGGGTTGTTGCCAACTCCTCTTACTCCTAACCTCCTTGCTCATAGTAGAGATCTAGTAAATTCTATACTTTTTACATTTTTTTGTCTCTGCATTTTTAGAAAATATGTAATATGCATTTACTGCACATTTTTTGTAAATGAATAAAGAAGATATTTTACCAGAGAACCACTTTTATGTTTGTGATTTACACTATCTGTTTAACTCTTGCACCACTGATCCCAAACTAACCCTATTTCATTTCACTAAGATTTATGTTTATCCATATTCAAGGCTTGAAACATACCATACTTGGGGCATGTAAATTATTGCCCTGGGCAAGTAAAAAAAGCAATCTATTTGCCCGGACTGGGCAACTAAATTTAAAAATGAAAAAGTTTGGAATATAATTTCCTACTACAAGAAAAAAGCAGTCATCACATGTTGTGAAAACAGTTCACTGCTAATCACTACAAGTTATTGTTATGGAGTGCCAAGGACAGAAGAATATCACTTTTAAGTATATTATGCTCTAGGTCCAGATATTGGAACCATATGTAATTTTGCTCTAAATGCTGTTTATAGTCAGCGACAGGATGCATGCCATTGATGAAATTAGCCTCCGGTACTTCGTGACAAAGGGCGAAAAATTCAACGAAAAGAACATTGCAGAATAACTGAATTTCTCAAATACGTACCAATTTCAGTATCATCAGCTTAAAACTTGAGGTACACGCTTTTGTGCATTGGACATTTTAAGTACAGGCTTAAAATGGAAATGCAAAACATGAAAAAAAAAGTTCATAATATTCTTTAACTTAAGAGTTCAGATTGTTATCTTAAAAGATGAATTAACCTGTGCATTTAGCTTTTACTACTTTAGCTTTTTTTATCTATATTAATTGCTATGTTGAATGCAAACTCGTTTTAAAAACGAAGCGAGTGGCGCAGTGGTCTAAGCGATGGCCTCTGATCATTCGTCCAAAAGGGGTCCGGGTTCGGATCCCGGTGAGGCATGGATGGTTTTTTTTTGTTTTTTTTTTTTGGTTGGAGGTTTAACGACCACCGTGAGCAACTCAATGGGCTATAAGCAGTCGCCCGTCCCTAATTTAGGGTCACTGGTTCCAGGGAAGGGAGAGAGCCAGTGCCGTAAGACAAACACAACATCCATGCCTCACCGGGATTCGAACCCGGACCCCTTACGGACGAATGATCAGAGTCCAGCGCCTTAGACCACTGCGCCACCGGGGCGGCGAGGCATGGATGTTGTGTTTGTCTTACGGCACTGGCTCTCTCCCTTCCCTGGAACCAGTGGCCCTAAATTAGGGACGGGCGACTGCTTATAGCCCATTGAGTTGCTCACGGTAGTCGTCAAACCTTCAATCAAAAAAAAATATTAATTGCTATGTTGAATGCAAACTCGTTTTAAAAACGAAGCGAGAAAAAATTCTCATTCAAAACGCAATGCTTCGAATCTGAGATCGAGAGCCAAGGGCCGCCCCGGTGGCGCAGTGGTCTTTTTTTTTTTTTTTTTTTTTTTTTTTGATTGGAGGTTTAACGACCACCGTGAGCAACTCAATGGGCTATAAGCAGTCGCCCGTCCCTAATTTAGGGTCACTGGTTCCAGGGAAGAGAGAGCCAGTGCCGTAAGACAAACACAACATCCATGCCTGACCGGGATTCGAACCCGGACCCCTTACGGACGAATGATCAGAAGCCAACGCCTTAGACCACTGCGCCACCGGGGCGGCACCCAGTGGTCTAAGCGATGGCCTCTGATCATTCGTCCGAACGGGGTCCGGGTTCGAATCCCGGTGAGGCATGGATGTTGTGTTTGTCGTAAGGCACTGGCTCTTTCCCTTCCCTGGAACCAGTGACCCTAAATTAGGGACGGGCGACTGCTTATAGCCCATTGAGTTGCTCACGGTGGTCGTTAAACCTCCAATCAAAAAAAAAAAAAAAGAGCCAAGGCGAGGGAGGGGGAGGGGGAGGGGGAGAGTGAATAGACGCCAACCAAGGGTCGCGGTTGCGGTTCGAAAGCTATACGTCACGTTCTGACGTCGCGTTTAGTTTTTTGGGGTACTACCAGTGTCGCCGATGGTCGCTTTTGATTACCGTTACGTATATGGGTAGTGGGCGGGCTAGGTATAATATTGGCTTTGGTCAAGCTAAATGTATTAGAAGCTCTCCACATATAACGGAACTCTTCACGGCTTGTCATTGACATGACGTCGACTCCATTTTTTTTTTTGATTGGAGGTTTAACGACCACCATAAGCAACTCAATGGGCTGTAAGCAGTCGCCCGTCCCTAATTTAGGGTCACTGGCTCCATGGAAGGGAGAGAGCCAGTGCCGTAAGACAAACACAACATCCATGCCTCACCGGGATTCAAACCCGGACCCCTTACGGACGAATGATCAGAGGCCATCGCTTAGACCACTGCGTTACCGGGGCGGCGAATCCATTTCTTTCAAGCGTGTGGAAACATCTCACGAAAAGCCGTGACCGTCAGAACTCTGATGTCACAATGATTCGAATGTTTACGATCCGTTCGTCTTGTTGATGCCAAGCCAAACGCTCTGCGAAACTATAGTCAATATATAATAAACCTTTTATTGTGGCCAACGTCGGTATTTTCATTCTATCTCGACACCACAAGTTCTGTAGTCACAAATTATATAAATACTGGTTTATGTTTGGGTAATATCTGCGTGTGCAGATTACTGTATGCTGATGACACAGTCCTTTTGGCAGCGAGCTAAAGTGAATTGCCGAGTATGTTGTCCCTGATGTACGAAGTTTGCATGAAATTCAGACAGTATAAATACGGGAAAACCCTAAATCATAGTTTTTGAGCGAGGAACTGTTAGTACCAAATGCAAAATAAGTCTAAATGGCACAGTGATTGACCAGGTGAATGAGTTTGTGTATTTAGGAAGCATGTTTGACAGAGAGAACAAATTAGATGGTGAAATTAGTAGGTGAGTGAGTTCTTCAGTGAAAGTCATGGCTGCTGTAGGAGATTTTCACAGAAATGATGGGTTCTCAAGAGATGCCCCCATGTCTGTGTATGAAAGTGTAATTGTTCCTACTCTGATGTATGGCAGTGAAACCTGGGTACTGCAGAAGAAACACAAGAGTTGTTTGTGTGCTGGAGAAATGCATTACTTGCAACGGGTTTGTGGCAAGACACATTCTGATCGTGTGAGGAATGAAGATGTGTTTCAGTTGTGTAACATGAAGCAAAATGTTAGTAAGGTAAAGACTAATATTCTTTGATGGTTTGGCCATGTTGAAAGAATGAATGATGAGATGCTTACTAAGAAATTGTTTTAACCCAAGTGACAGGAAGGAAAGTGAAGGAAGTTGTGGGAGGATCAGATTCAGGAGTGTCTGCATCAGAAAAAGATTATGAGCATGAAGTATATATAGGAGTTCTTGTGTATATCGTGTGATGAATGTCAGTGAAGGCCAAGTTTGTGTCTAGATCGCTGTAAATGGTGACGTTTGATATGGCAACAATAAGTAATCAGTTAGAAATTTATCTGGTAGCTGGTATTTGTTTGTGGAGCTAACCTCTAAATCTCAGAGAACAGCTTAGTGATGTGTATATGTATGCAAAAAAATACAAAGCGGAAATTTAAAACATTCCAGTTAAAATATGTGCAGTAATTCCCTGACTGAAACAAACTTTAAGATTTCCGAGAGATTTATTTCAACTAGAGGGAAGGGATTTACAGAGTTCAAAAGTCATAAGTATATTCGAATACAGGCACTGAAGTGGGTTTCATACATTTCAGTCCTGCTGTGTTACTGTCAATTTCTTACCTAATTAATGCAATGGGTTCAGTATTTACTTCTAAAAATGTATTGTACAGCAGAGCTGCTGTTGCATTGTTATCAAGTTGTTTCCTAGGGACCCACAGATTTTTAAAAGTGGGCACTTTGTGATATATTCTGGGTCCTTTCAAAAAGTAAAAAAAATCAAGAGATAATGAATATTTATACTTACATAAGCAAATGAAAAATAAATGTAATGTATATTGCTTGACACTTTAATTTATGCTGTTTAAAAGCAATCTTTTAAAAATAATCACGTACTGACAGAATTGAATTTTATCATTTTCAAATAAATTTTATCATAATGGAACTATACAAAGACAAAGCATTTTAAGGCAGCTCAGAACACCAGAGCAGTTTTTTTGTTTTTCAAAACGCAGGAACTGTGTGATGGATGACTATTCTTGAACAGTTTTTTTTTCACTTTCAACAAACGATAATTAAAGTAGACGTACAACTTTCAGAGAATATTTATAATAATTTACAGTGCTTTCATTAAATGTAAGTTTGTTTGTGTTTCACTCTTTACATTTCAACTGTTCCAATATTGATTAAAAGAGCTGAAAGGCTTAATAAATTAATCAGGATATTTGTACATTTACATAATCTTGGGACGGTGCATTGCTGGCTGTTTTCGTTCTTTCCCTAATCCTCACGAATTTTACTTTTGCCAAATGGTATGTTAAAAAAAAATCTGAAATAAAATGTAGGTCCCAAAGGATGCATATAATTTGTAATTTATGGGTCCTTTTTTTGTGTGTGTGTGTGTGGGGGGGGGGGGGTAATTTACGTGCTGCAGCGTGTCAGTGGCAGCACTGGTACAGTAGTGCATTATTTTCATGAGCAAAACATCAATGAAATTCAATCTAAGCCAGTTGCTGTATGAAGACTTCCATATTGTGTCTGATAAAGCTCTATCACAAACAGTTGTTCATAACATTTGTTTTTTTATATTGACACTACTGAACTCTGTCTTTGAAGATTAATTTTCAGAATGTTACTTCATTGCCGTATTTGTGAGTGAACAAAATATTGTTCATTCGAATTAGCAGAAAGTTTTAAAGAATGCTGAATTCTGCATTGTAGCTCTATTGGAATCTTGGAGGTCAGTTAGAAAAATTACTATTTTAAAATTCTTACCTTCAGGAAAGATGAATTCACATGATCCATACCAATTTTAAAATATAATGAATTACATTAGTTACCCTTTTATTTTTTCTTTTGTGTATTTCTGTTGTACCATGATGCACAAATTCACTGATTGCGTTGTTGGAAAACGTTGTGCTTCTGAATCAGTGGAAACGATTCTTCTTTCAATTTACTAACTTTCGGAGCAAGAGAAACTTCGATTTATATATAATTTTATGTAACAATTTGTACAACAGACACAAAATTTGCAATTAAAACAGAATGTCGAATGCGTAAGGTTATTCAATTCCATTCAATTCATTTGGTATAAAATACATAGGTGAAGTTTCTACAAGTTTTGGCATACACACAAGTTTATGATCTATTAAGCAATCTATGAATTGAACAGATGATTGTCTTTTATTATTATTATAAGGTTTTTGTTCCATGTAACACAATTTCCCTATCAATTTTACACTATGTGGTCATATCAGTCTAAGTGGTTGTGATTTATTTGCTTCTTAAAATAACATATTTCAAAGCAGTTTAACTTGACAAAGAATGTTACGAGACAGGGATTTGTCTAATACTCTGAAAGTAGCCCCCTATGATATGTCTGTCACAGGGATTTGTAAAAATCTCTATTTATTTAAATAATTAAGATTAATGATACATTTTATGAAATATGTGGTTTGTCTCTGAGTGCGTATCTCTAAAAAGTCGATCCGTTCATCCACTGCTTACCTGAAGGGAGTACTGGCTAAAATAATCTTAAACAATTTATGACTGAATTATAGCTCATTTTTAAACTCAAAACCATCACATACTAATTTATTCAGACCAAGAGAAAGTGGTCAGCAGGAAAATATTTCCATAGATTATTTTAAACGAGCAGCCCTTATTGGATGGATCTATGAAGTTTCTTACATGCAGGTTGTCTTATATATTTAACATCTGAAAAGACAGAATTAATCTCTTACTGCTGCGAATGCACTAAAGAAAAGAACGTCTGCAGATACACCATTCGAATCAACATTTTTTTTTTTAAAGTTACTTTTGTCTGATGAAATGTTTTTTTTTTCTAAATTGTGTTCGTTCCTGACCCAGTCAGGGTTCTAAAATGGTAACCTAGTGCAACAACACAGTATTAAAATTACGAAAAACTGTGTTTAGCATTTGCCTTACAATCTTTAGGCAGAAAGAATATAAATTGCAAACAGTGATTCACACCGAGAAAGTGAACATTAAATTGTTAGTTCTAACGATTTAATGTTCATTTTCTAAGCTAGAATAACTTTCTAGAAATGAAACAGTTGTAAACACTCGAAATAGCTTTTCGACATTTCTAAACCAGTTCACAAAGTGAGAAACAGGAAAAGCTATCCTTGTGACAAAGAAGTTATATCAAAATCCCTACATGTAAGGAAACTGTATTTGTATATCCTTTAAGAAATAATTACATTTTCTCAGTTGCAACAATTCACACATTCTTCTTGTATGAATTTTTTAGTATTATAAATACATTTATATTAAATTAAGAATGAGTGTTAATTTTATGAACAGTTAATTTCAATAATTTTTAGGCATTCATTTACATTTTAATTTTCTTTTGCAGGGCAAAAGAAAATTATGTTAGAAGACCGTAAGAAGGCAATCGTGGAAAAAATGTGTCATTTAAGTCAGGCTGGATATTCGGGTTTATCAAATCCATATTTGGCTAGGCTGTATAAAATAAGAGAAAGGCAAAGACAGAA
This sequence comes from Macrothele yani, assembly GCA_039090855.1. Classification (NCBI taxonomy): domain Eukaryota; kingdom Metazoa; phylum Arthropoda; class Arachnida; order Araneae; family Macrothelidae; genus Macrothele; species Macrothele yani. Next base: position 60,665,075 of record CM077015.1, read on the forward strand.
GCAGAAGAAATTTGAAGAATTCAAGCTAAAATCCAAATATCCTGAATCCAGCATAGGAGAACTGCCACAGGAGCAGAAGAAGAAAGAAAATGCCAAGTCATGGATTGCCAAGCCAAATGACGAAACAGAACTGAATAGTATAGTTATCCAGTCAGGTGAACTGAGACTAAGAAATGGCGATAAGCAGCCCGGAGAAGAAGAAATATGGAAGAAAAGTGAAATCCACATTGGCTCCAAATAAAATATGACGCCAATACGAAACCAGTTTTACGGCGAAGATATGTTACAAACCAGTGCTAATCAGTCTTCGAGAGAAGACACTAATGATTACGGAAACTCACGGTGAGAATGAAAGAGTGACAGAAGAAAGTCCAGCTCCCTCTTAAAGAGATGAAGCTCTGTTGACAGTGGAGTGCCAGACAAAAATGAAAGAATTTACCAAGACCAATGAGATCCATTCTGAGATTGAAGAGAAACTGATGGCCGAGGAGGTTGACAGGGAGGAAATATTAAGAAATGGCATCACTCATACTTCCACTGTAAACAAATCAACAGAAAGGAATGATCAATCTGTCAAGAAAAAGGTAGTGACCAGAAAAGTTAGTCCCAGAAATGGAAAAGAATTACAGAAGTCACAGACCCTGAATTTGGACAAGAAAAGGAAAGGTCAGATATTTACATAGAAGAAACATTTTATTTAACTTTGTAACTTACTTTTTAAAACAGCTCTCGACAAGTTTGTATTTTTATTTATACTTAACTGTATCCCACTTCGTGATTTATGATTTTATAAAGTTATTTGATAGATCAAAATTTTATAATTAGAATCTATGGCGTTGGGAAGATGTTTCATCTTAATATGTTATGTGATGTTACACTGACTCGTGAACTTTGGTGGCATTTGTTTCAGATGAGGAAAAAGTGAAAAGATGCTAAAGAGTTCTTAGAAAGACCTTTCAGTGTATCTGCTCTGGGCCTGCAATGTGTTTTCTGTGGTCCACAAATTTTTAGGAGCATTATCATGAACAAAAACATTTCTGGTACATCATGAGCGGAAACATTTCTATTATGAACATTTCTGGTATTTTTCAGAAAATGGATTCATTTAAAAAGAAAAACGTCTATGAAAAAATAAAATAAATAAATCCTTAACAATTCTTTATGAATCCCTCATGGATGGCTTTGATTAAAGTTGGGCAGTGGTGGCAGAACCGCCCGGGCCTGGTCAATAATTTCAGCGCCGCCCCGGTGGCGCAGTGGTCTAAGCGATGGCCTCTGATCATTCGTCCAAAAGAAATCCGGGTTCGAATCCCGGTGAGGCATGGATGTTGTGTTTGTCTTACGGCACTGGTTCTCTCCCTTCCCTGGAACCAGTGACCCTAAATTAGGGACGGGCGACTGCTTATAGCCCATTGAGTTGCTCATGGTGGTCGTTAAACCTCCAATCAAAAAAAAATTCAGCTAAGGTCTTTATTTTTATTATTATTATTATTTTTTTTTTTGTTAGAGGGTTTAACGTCCACCGCGAGCAACTCAACGGGCTATAAGCAGTCGCCCGTCCCTAATTTAGGGTCACTGGTTCCAGGGAAGGGAGAGAGCCAGTGCCGTAAGACAAACACAACATCCATGCCTCACCGGGATTCGAACCTGGACCCCGTTCGGACGAATGATCAGAGGCCATCGCTTAGACCACTGTGCCACCAGGCGTCATTATTTTTTGTTTGGCATATGTGCTTTTATTATTATTTTTTGTTTGGCTCAACGTTTTCGTCATGGGGTGGTGGAAACAAGTGGGCCGCCCCGGTGGCACAGTGGTCTAAGTGATGGCTTCTGATCATTCGTCCAAAAGGGGTCCGGGTTCGAATCCCGGTGAGGCATGGATGTTGTGTTTGTCTTACGGCACTAGTTCTCTTCCTTCCGTGGAACCAGTGACGCTAAATTAGAGACGGGCGACTACTTATAGCCCATTGAGTTGCTCATGGTGGTCGTTAAACCTCCAATCAAAAAAAAAAAAAAGAGAAACTGGTGGATTAGGTGCTGTGATTCACAGTAGCTCCTCATTTTGGAGCGTCCGAAACATGCTGGCTAACTGAGGCTCTGGTCTACCTAAGCCAAGGTGTGAGGTACCTTGCTGAGGCCTGAATGATACTGAGGTAGTAAAATATCAGTATCATTAACGATCCCTTCAGGACACCAGGCAAAACCCTGTCGTAATTAGCCTTCCACCCGGGATAGGAGGATTATCGGGTGGTGACTCTTTATTTTCCTCCAGTTTCGTGGGACCAAATATGGAAACTTTTTTGGATGCAACAAGCCCTGGGTTAGGGTCTGACTTAGTCAGTACCCAACCTAAGAAATCAGCATCTTCCCAGGCAAGGCTGCGATCTGTTGATCTTGAGGTGAGGCCCAGTTGCTCTGGGAACACCTCTCAGGCTAAGGCGGGGGAAGTTGTTTGGCAAAAGCAAACAAGACATCTGGAGGCAGCAGGTAATACCAGGTTGCCAAAAGAGTCTGTGGTTGCTAGTAAGGCTGGTAGCTGCAGGGAAGGGTTGCGACTTAACAAGACTGCTAAGCGTAACATCAGGAGGAAGTTAGCAAGGCAGATGAACGGTCAAACTGACAAGGAGTCGTGTTCAGTGGGACCCACATCTGTAGAAACTTCTCCAACAGTGGTGGACAAGAAAGGCAAGAGGCAGAGATCTGTTCTCTCTACCCCTTCTCCAGTTGTGAGGAAGCCAACCAAAAGGAGTAGGGACGAGTCTCGTCCCAGCACTTATGGTGAGGCTGTCTCCACTGTTAGGATGGCCATCGTGAAGGAAAACTTCCCGAACGAGTGGCTTGATGACAGTGAGGTTGGGAATATTCAGGAGGAGCTTTTGAGGCAGGTGGATGGTTCTCAAGTAGGAGAGCCTCTACTGCACATCAAGAACTTTTCCCTGAACTCTGGAGCTCTTGTTTACCTTTGTAGAGAACGAGGGAACAGGGCAATGGCTAACATCAGCCTTTGAAAAAAATGATAAGGTTTTGAGGGGCACTGGGCTCAAGGTGATGAGGGCCAGTGATCTTCCAAAACCGATCAAGGTTGCCTTTAGGACAAGGGATATTTGGACCAAGGATCCAAACGTCCTCTGCAGGAGGTTGTGTGCCTACAACTGCAGTTTGCACACAAACCACTGGAGGGTGTGATTGGGTACAAGATCTTAAGGCCGTTAGGTGGATTTTCCTGGTAGACAGGGAATCGGCTAAAGCCATTGCTGAAGCCAGGTTCACTGCCTACACTGGGGTCAATGAGGGTCAATTTAAAGTACTACATGACCCTCAGGGCCCTAGCACTTCAAAGGAGGACACAAATGGAAGAGCCTCATTCTGCAGATGTGGAGCCAGAAACAACTGCATTGTGTTCCCCTGGCCATGGTCTGAAAGCAGGGAAGGACTCAGGTCCAGTTGTGGTTTGGGGTGGGAGACTGAGGAGGTGGATGTGATGGGCCTGGGTGGTGTCCCTGAAGGTGTGGAGCTGGTTTCCAGGACCCACCGGGTGGATTCTGACCCGGCTGATCCTTCTACCACTTAGTCTCCATGCCTATCTCACAATGGAGAACCGCATGAAATGTATCCAGATCAATCTTCACCATAATCGGCCTGCATCTGCTGCTTTGTGCTGCAGACTGGCTGCGGAGGATGTTGATCTGGCTTTCATTCAAGAGCCATGGATACATAATGGGAAGATCCTGGGCTTACAAGGAGCAGGCTTTACAGTCTTCTATAATACATCAAGTAGGAGACCAAGGACCTGTATACTGGTGAGCAAAAGACATCATGCTATGCCATTTCATGAGTTTACCACAGGTGATACAACCGTGATTAAACTTTTTATGTCATCTGATAGTGGCAGAGAAGAGCTGTTTGCCGTCTCTGCATACTTACCATTTGATGAACCTGAACCACCTCCTTCTCAGGAGGGAAGAAACATTGTCCACTTCTGTGAGTCAGGTGGAAGACGCCTCGTCATCTGCTGTGATGCCAATGCTCACCATATCATGTGGGAGAGCAGCGACTGCAACAGACGAGGGGACAACCTTTTGGAATATTTGGTAAGTACTAAACTTTATATTCTTAATCAAGACAATGAGCCCACTTTTATTTTTTCTAATAGAAGTGAAGTCATTGACCTCACCCTCTGTAGTGCTAACATGTTTGACCACATTATTAAATGGCATGTATCTAGTGAACCTTCATTGTCTGATCATAGATATATTTGCTTTTCAGTTGCCGATGTAAGACAACAGCTGGTGCAAGTCAGAAATCCCAGAAGGACCAATTGGATTGGCTTCAGGGAAGATCTGGCGGCACATATTGGAGGCATGGAATTTAACATGAGCTCGGTGTTAGATCTCGAGTTAGCCGTTGACCAGTTGCAACGGTCTATTCTCAAATCTTACCACCAAAACTGTCAGGCCAAGACTGGTAGTTTACCAAGGCAAGTTCCTTGGTAGAATAAGCAGCTTAGCAGTCTTAGAGGCAAAACTAGAAGGCTTTTTAATAAAACCAAACATACTGGTGAGTGGACGGTATATAAGACTACCCTCACACAGTACAACAAAGCAATTAGAGAGGCAAAAAGAGCCTCTTGGAGAGATTTCTGTGGAAGTATTTCAGATACTCCCAGTACTGCCAGATTTATGAAAATCATGGCTAAGGACAATGCAAATTGCCTGAACACCATCAAATTGGTTGATGGGAGCTTCACAAAAACTGGTAAAGAAACACTAATAGAAATGCTAGGTGTACACTTTCCAGATTCAAGCATAATTGACCCCACTGGCGTACGCACAGCTGGCCTTGAGCACCGACGTGCAAAAAAGGGGGACTGGAGGGTTGCCAGGGAGGTGATCAATTATTCTAGGATTAAGTGGTCCATTAATTCTTTTGAACCATTTAAATCACCTGGCTGCGATGGAATTGTTCCCATCTTGATGCAGCAAGGACTGGAGATAATTACTCCACTCTTGTGCAAAATTTATCGGACCTGCCTTGCTCTTGGTTATATACCAAGTGCTTGGAGACAGGCTAGGGTAATATTTATTCCCAATCCAGGTAAGTCAAATTACCAGGAGGCAAAGGCCTTTAGACCTATTAGTCTAACATCTTTCTTTCTCAAGGCTCTTGAAAGGATGGTGGTTAGGCATATTAGAGAGGTGGTTTTACTTCCTAAACCCCACAAAATTTCAGTTTGCCTATCAACAAGGCAAATCAATAGAAGCAGCTCTCCATGGCATTGTTTGTTGCCTGGAGCAGGCACTAGAATTTAAGGAGGTGGCATTAGCCACTTTCCTTGATATTGAAGGTGCCTTTGACAGGGTCTCTACGGAGACCATTGTGGGAGCTGTGGAAAGACATGGTGTTGATAGAACCTGTTGTCCATGGATTAAGGCCATGCTCACAAGCAAAACGGTCGTGGCCTCGCTTCTCTGGGAGACTGTCGGTCTCCACCTGCCGGGGTTGCCCTCAGGGAGGAGTTTGCTCTCCCCTGTTGTGGTGCCTGGAGGTGGATGAACTGCTGGGGATCCTGGAGGAGTCTGGTTGCGACTGTTTTGGCTATGCAGATGACATGGCCATAACATTCAAGGGAAAATTCCTTAAAACAGTCTCGAGCGTAATGCAAAGAACACTGGGACTTGTTGAGGATTGGTGCAGGAAGGTTGGTCTATCAGTAAACCCTTACAAAACCACCCTTGTGCCTTTCACTAGAAAGAGGAATCTTAGAGATATTGCTCTCTTTGGGAAAACAGTTCCTCTCAGTACACAGGTTAAGTACCTGGGAGTCATTTTGGACGGAGGCTTAACTTGGAAACAGCACCTAGATTACTGTATTGCCAGAGCCAAGAAAGTGTTCTGGTCATGTAGAGGTGCTATTGGCAAATCCTGGGGCCTCAACCCGAGGATCTTGCACTTGATACATACTATGGTCACTTATGGCTCAACGGTGTGGTGGCGCAGAGTTAACCTCTGCTCGGTGCAGGCTGAACTTAACAAGTTACAAAGGCTGGCCTGCATAGGTATCAGGAGCAATGAGAACTACTCCAACAGCAGCATTGGAGTTGCTTCTTGATATTCTGCCACTTCACCTTCATGTTGAGGATGAGGCCATTATGGGGACATATAGATTATTATGAAGGTTGGTCTATCAATAAACCCTTACAAAACCACCCTTGTGCCTTTCACTAGAAAGAGGAATCTTGGAGATATTGCTCTCTTTGGGAAAACAGTTCCTCTCAGTACACAGGATAAGTACCTGGGAGTCATTTTGCACGGAGACTTAACCTGGAAACAGCACCTAGATTACTGTATTGCCAGAGCCAAGAAAGTGTTCTGGTCATGTAGAGGTGCTATTGGCAAATCCTGGGGCCTCAACCCGAGGATCTTGCACTGGATATATACTATGGTCACCAGACCTATGGTCACTTATGGTTCAACGGTGTGGTGGCGCAGAGTTAACCTCTGCTCGGTGCAGGCTGAACTTAACAAGTTACCAAGGCTGGCCTGCATAGGTATATCAGGAGCAATGAGAACTACTCCAACAGCTGCATTGGAGTTGCTTCTTGATATTCTGCCACTTCACCTTCATATTGAGGATGAGGCCATTATGGGGACATATAGATTATGCTGCAAAGGCATGTGGAGACCCTCGTTGTGGGTTGGCAGCCATAGAAAGCCTATTCAGGAGTATTTTTTAAAGGAGCCCATCTTTCAAACGGGAACCGACAATATGCTAGTAAAATATCATTTTGATAAAGCATTCAGTGTAAACTTTCCCAGTCGCAGTGAATAGGAAATGTCCTTTGTCCCTGGGTGCAGCGGTGAAACTGTTTGGTTTACTGACGGCTCCAGGACAAACGTAGGAATTGGAGCAGGGGAATATTGCCTATCCAGAGGTTATGGTTCATGCCAAAGCCTTGGAAGGCATGCTGCTGTGTTCTAAGCTGAGGTGTATGCTATTCTAGCATGCGCCTCAGAATGTCTGATCAAAGGGTATCACAATGTGCGTATTCAGATTTGTTCAGACAGCCAGGCGGCTTTACTGGCACTTTGTCAGTGCCGCATTTCATCCAAAATTGTTTGGACATGCCTCAAGACCCTAACTGAACTGGCAAACTGGAACAAAGTGCAACTGTTCTGGGTTCCAGGACATAGGGGTATTGAAGGTAATGAGAAAGCTGACCTTCTTACTAAAGAGGGGGCAGAGCAGGCTTTTTATGGTCCAGAGCCTGCATTAGGGCTCGCCTCTGGTGTGGCCATAGGACTAACTAAAAGGCTGCTGAGGACTAAGCAGCTTGACCTCTGGCATAAGGGGTATTGAAGGTAATGAGAAAGCTGACCTTGCTAAAGAGGGGGCAGAGCAGGCTTTTTATGGTCCAGAGCCTGCATTAGGGCTCGCCTCTGATGTGGCCAGAGGACTAACTAAAAGGCTGCTGAGGACTAAGCAGCTTGACCTCTGGCATGCTACCAGGGTTCATAGGCAGGCAAAGGAACTTAATCAAGGAACCCTTGCCTCATAAGGCTAAGGAACTCCTTAAACTGCCAAAAAAGGATATTGGACTGATTGTTGGTTTACTTACAGGACACTGTCGTCTTAACAGGCACCTTAATTTGATTGGGGTGAAAGTAGATCCACTTTGTAGAGGATGCCATCTGGAAGAGGAGATTTCCTTGCATTTTCTTTGTGACTGTGACTTTTTTGCAGCACTCAGGCTTGAACACTTTGGTACTCACAACTTGAGACCAAGTGATCTCTCTTTAGTACCAGTCAAGATCATTCTTGCTTTTGCTTGTGCATCTGGTCTCTTTCGAAATTAGGGCTGGGGATGCACAATAGACCTTAGGTCGCGGTGCTGGGTCAATTTAGTACCCCCCCCCCCATCATTGGTACAAGTACAAGTAGACAGTTCCTCTAGGTAAGTAGTCTGGTGGTCCTAATCCCCAACAAAGCTGCTTACGCATTGTTTTTCTTCTGTTTGTTCCGGGAAGCAGGAAGGGTGCGGCACCACCACGATTCTAAATTTTGGGCCCGGTCAACAAATTTCACTTTCCGCCGCCTCTGAAGTTAGGCATGAGACATAATATATAGAAACAAAAAAACGTCTATGAGAATCTTTAAAATTGCACTAATAAGCTGTCTAATGGATCTGTTTGATCCTGTTGATTCATGGTGTCTGTGTGAGCTATTCATTTATGTAATTTAGCATCTTATGAACAGCTTGACTTCATCCTCATTATGTTCATTAAAAATACAATTTAGACAACTTAATTTGGTATAGTGTGTGGCTAATTATCTTTTTGTTTAGAACAGATTCTGGCCCAGGAGCAGAAAGTACTTAAAACTGCGACATACATCGCAGAAGAAAGTCCCCCTTGCAGAACATTTTCTTTTTAATCTTAGATTTCAGTGTCTTGCGAAATATATTTGTTTTATCTTATATTTCAGTTTTCTTGCAGAATGTTTTTATTTGTAGAACATATTTTGTTAAACCTTAAATTTTAATCCCTTGCAGAACAATTTTTATCTTAAATTTGTGAGCGCAGCACTCGCTCGCGTATCCGATCTGACGCTAACTTCTCTTGTTTACACTCACCGCCCTCCTCTCTGGAGCACCAAACAATCCAATCCACCCACCCCTACCATTTGGGATGGTAGCTGATTGTTTCTCCCTGCGCTTTTTGAAGGACCCTTTTCCCCTCCTCGCTAGTATGTTGTGAAAGTGTGAGGCACCAAGCCATGTTAAACCACATATTGCTGGGGAGAGTGTTAGGTGTCCATCTTGGAAGAAATCACCTCAAGTCAACAACAGCAGAACATGCGTGATTCCCGCACAAAGTGCTAGGAAGAAGTCTCCCTCCTTATTGCATGATTCCCACACTTTGCTAGGAAGAAGTCTCCCTCCTTAGAAAATTTTAAGGAAAAAAAAAAAAAAAAAAAAGTATATATATATATATATATATATATATCATCATTGTCAACCATTATCAATCCACTGCTGGACGAAAGTCTCTCCAAGCCTCTTCCACAATGGTCTGTCTTGTGCCAGTCTCCTCCATGTTACTCCCGTATACTTTCGAATTTCATCCACCCATCTCCCACGTGGTCTTCTTCTGGGTCTTTTCCTGTCCCTTGGAATCCAATCTAAAATTTTGACTGTCCATCGATGGTCTGTTCTTCTGGCAGTATGTCCAGCCCATTGCCATTTCAGGGATTTTACTCTGATCATGATGTCTTCTACTCTTGTCATTTTTCTGATCATGATGTCTTCTACTCTTGTCATTTTTCTGATCCACGAGTTCCTCTTCTTATCTCTCCTGGTTACACCAAGCGTGCACCTCTCCATGCTGCTTTGAGTTGTCTGCAGCCTTTGTATGTCTCTTTTAGTTAAGGTCCACGTCTCTGCCCCATACGTAAGCACTGGAAGGATGCATTGATCAAACACTTTTCTTTTAAGACATAATGGCATATTGCTCTTGAAAATTATACTGTTTCTTCCAAAAGCTCCCCAGGCAAGTTTTATACGCCGATTAATTTCTTCATCAATGTGACCCTCACTTGATATCTGCTGTCCAAGATAAACGTACGCATCTGTTATCTCCAGCTTTTCTCCATCAATCGATAAATCTTCATTTCTTCTAAAAGTAAGTACATCACTTTTGTTTTCTGAAAGTTCATTTTTAATCCCACTTCTTTATTCTTGTCAGCAAGTTCCTGGATCATACTCTGAAGCTCTGATGTGGTAGTTGCAAAAATGACTATGTCATCAGCAAAACGAAGTTGAGTTAGATAATCTCATTAATCTTTATCCCTTCGTTTTCCCAGTTCAGTGATTGAAAGACATTTTCCAATGTAAACTCTGGGTCTGTATTTTGACCACCCACAAAATTCGAGGTTTAAAAAAGTGTCCTTCAGAAAATTACGTGCGTTAAAAACTAATCCTTCTGTGTGTTATGAATATTGCGGTCGGATACATCGTGAATAATTAATTTTATGGACACGTTAATCGGCTTCCATATGTAGCGGCCTGGACGATTCATTTTGTATGTCGCCAACTGTTACAAATCACGCACAAGATTCTTTCACAGAATTCTGCGTTTTTCATTATTTGGGATCGATACAAAACTGAAGAGAATTTGGGGTGGGGGGATTAGTGTGTGTGTGTGCGGGGGTCGTTTCCCGTCGGGAAACAGTATTCAGTTCTTCAAAACTTAAAATTTTTCCCATAATCGTTATTTCTTCTTGCGAAGTTGCCTCCGCCCAGTATTGTTGCTTAATCTCAGTCTATTGCAAAAATGTTTTGTATTTTAGCTTGAAACTGTAGGCAACAATTTTCCGAAAATGTAAATTCGACGAAGCGAAGATTTCTCTGTAATCTTTAGGCACGAGTTTCTTCCGCGGATTCGGGAAATTTTGCCTTTGTTGTCATCATTAGTGCCATTCTCGAGAGTGAAGAGAATTGAGAATTGCAAGGTGGGGTGAGGGATGACATTTTCCTGCTGTAAATGGAATTCTGTTTTTCAAAACATTCGAAAACGGAATCTAGACAGAGTAACGATTTCTCCTGTAATCGTAATTTTTTCTCTCTCACGATTCTCTCTGTTCAGTATTAATGTAAAATATGATTTTGTTCAATAAATAATTGTGTTTCATCTTTAAAATGAAAAAAAAAAAAATTCCGAAAATGTAAATCGGATTGAGGGAAGAGTTCAAAAAAACTGTGCTCCACTCAGAATAACTCTGACATAGCTCCCTTATGTTGTGATATTCAGAAGATAACAGGCTACATTGCTGATCTATTAGAATAATACAGTATATATTTTGAAAATGAGGAAATTATTGACATAATTATAAGAAGCTCAGGTATTTTATTGAATTTTGAATAATTAATACAAATTGTATTTGAATATTTCCAAGAACTCGTGTCAGTTCTAAGCAGAAGAAAGAATTGGAAGATCTTTCCAATTTCATTGAATTTGTAAAGGTTTTTCCATGTGTTCCACACTCTGAAGAAAATTAAAAAAAAAAGATTTGTTCTTTGAGTATACTATTTTTGTCACTTGGACCTATAGTAGCAAGGAAGTAGGACAAGTGGAACATTTTTTCCAGATTAAAGCTCTCTTAAAACAAGCTCTAATTGAAATGAAAGCAGAGATTCCAAAATTTATGAAGCTTGCTGTTTTATTCTTTCTCTACCTGTCTCAGAGGCAATTTGTGAATCCTGGGGTTCAACAATTGACATATTGTTATAAGTAAAAGACCCAATACTAATTTAATGACAGAGATGATGTTATAGTTGGAACAAATGATAAATGAATATTTATGATGTCAAACAGAGCACAGTTTGGACATACACTGAAGAGTAATTTGATATGTTGCTGAAAATTTGTAGACACCTGATCAATGTCTTTCAGATTTCCATCAACATTATCCATGCTTTTTCATGAGGTGTATCGAAAAAGTAATGGTGATCAGTTCAGGGAGGGGTGACAATTCTTCCCTGGATTGGTTTTCTGTTTAATTTTTCTAAACTCAGGTTTTGCCTCCCATGGGGTTTTTCGATCTTTAGGTCCAGAGAAAAAGCCAAGAAAGAGTCAATGAAATTCTGTTTCTCATTTTTTTTTCTCTCCTTTATTCTGTAGGGCGTGCGAGAAAGTGTTCTCCTTATTCAAGGGGAAAAAAAGGGAAAACTGCGGTATAAGTTGAAAGTTCCTTCACGTCATATTTATCATCTCTCCATGGGGCTAAGGCTGAAACTTTTGTTTAGTCCTAAAAAAATATATATATGTGAATAGTGTGAAATTACAGTTACAATGATGTCCTTTTTTGTTTTGGTATTACTCAGCCCAGCAGGAGGGAAAGGAAAAGCATACTCAGAATCAAAGTGAGAGCAGTGTAAATAATTTTTTTCTCTCGAAGTGTATGAACATAATGTAGCATTTGTATTATTCATTATCTAAGCTATGAGTAGGACGATTCAGAAGTTAATAAGGATGTATTATAATTTTAACTTTGAAATTATGAAGTTAGTGAGGTAAGGCTAGGGTAGACTTCATAAGTAGGCCTTAAAATCAAGAATAAATATAATCATCAAAATAAAAAGAAAAAAAAATAATCTTTCGCCGGGGCAAGTAACTTCATAAGTGATGTTTTTTTTTCTGTGGTTGAGTGATAAAAGGAATGCAAGAAAAAGAAAGCTGGTCTATGCTCAAAATAGGTAATGAAAAAAAAATGTAGTTCTTTTTATGGTATATGATGTATGTATTTATATTTTCTGTAAGTCAAATGTAGTTCCTTTCTTCGTCCAATGGTCACTTTTTTTTTCGAGCTCATTCCAAGAAAAGGGGAGTACGATTTGAAATTGTTAGAATGTCGCCCACCCAGGAGAGAGCAGTTATTTCCACAAGAAGGCATTTTTCTCTCTCGCCAACGCTGTGGTGAATTTCTCCGAACTGAAACACTACACCGATAATCCCCGGCTGGATTTGTTTGCTGGCAAAAAGGAGCTTAACTCTGAAGAGTTATAGGTACTTGCTGTCAAACTCTGAACAGCAGGAAAGCAGGCGTGCATCAAACTTTGTGTTTTCATCCAAAAGGCAAGAACGGGCCATATCAAATTACACATGTGCTGGTCGCTGAGAGTTCCAATGCTTTTGCTCCCCCCCATCTTCCTTCCTCGCTGGAAGAGGAATAACACGTGGTCAACAGGCTGTCTCTGCATGGTGTTGGCTGACTGACCAATGGGAGCAAAGCGTCCCTCATGGATGACGCTGATTGGCTCTCTTTGTTCCTCTGCGAGAGAGTGCCTTTTTGAGTCTGAAAAAAAAGGTATTCTCTCGCTCTCTTGAGGTGGGCACGTTGGTTAGAGGCAAGGCTGTAGAAAAATACAAGGCAGTTGGAAGGTCGTCCTTGTCCTCGGTGGTTATCCACCACCAGCAAGAAAAAGAATAAGACATCGACCTGAAGAAACACCACCCAAACAGCGGGTCTAGAACAGCCTCCAGAGAATGCAGGGGCCCGGGTCGAGGTGTGCCACCACCAGTCAGTTAGGCCTAAGGAAAGGCCGAAGATAGAGAAATAGCCGATTCTTGGGGATCCTTGCCGGGCTAAGAAGAAAAGAGGTCAACAGACTCGTGCATCTCCACCCAAGCCGAGACTTCGAATACGATACCTCTAAGGAATCACTCCCATCTATGCAATCCAAATGGTGGTCATGACGGCTCCAGGAGAAAAGCATCCGAACGTACCAGTTGCACTCCATTAGGGTGAGTGAGAAAATTATTCAACCTCCCAGCAGTTGTCAGCCTAAGACGTGATGTTCCGACCTATTTGTGAACTTCAACAGCGACTCCCCCTCATCCAGGGGTAAGTTGTATATGTTACCGCTAAAGTGCAGAAATCAGTTATTCTACAGATTATCTAGGTAATGTGCAGATTAACTAGGGTGATCCGTTAAAGTGCCGAAAATTGTTTCGTTTCTCAAATTACCTAGATAATCTGCACATTACCTACTAGGCACTCGTTAAAATGAAAATATGATCTTTGCTGGAACAACAGCAACGTTTCTGTACGCGTAAATTAACATAATGTTATTTATTTATTTTTTGATATATAAAGAATCAAGTTAATACAATCAACAAATTAGTTGATAGAATCAATCATCAATCAATTAAAAAACTGTAATAGAAAGAATCAAACGGTTTAAAATATTTTTATAATTAAGGAAATGAATTTGCAAAACATGATAAAATTATGCTTACTTATTAGTGCAATCTAAAGATTGGTGACACTTTGAATTACATAGCAATTGGGTTTTGCGACAAGCCCACCTATTTGTGGTACATTTAGATTTGCAGTCACATTTTCCGAAACCCTGCCCAGTACCAAGGGATTGTTTTATTGCTGTTTGACGTAAAGATATTTCTACAGCAGGGACATCTTCTTTTGTTAAAAATCTCTCTTTGCAAACACTGAATTCAGATTTTGCGTACAATTGTTTTAAAATACCCGTTTTAGTACCAAGTTTATAAAAGCCATCCTCTGTTTTACTAAGAACCACAGCTAAAATCGAGGGGGCATCAGTTTTTGCTCTGTCTACTTCGGGTACTTTAATTCTCACAGTGACACCTTCATCGACATTTGGGGGCTTTGCATTAGAAACTGCTAACATTTTCTTTGCTTGCTTTTCTAAACCTTTCTTGGCTTCATCACGCTGTATTTTCTGATCCATATTCTTTTTACAGATGTTGCACAATACATTCTTACCATACCCTTTCTCTTTAGGATCTATTTCACCACAAATTACGTGAACAAACATATCACACGATTTACACTTGTGATCACCTGATGTTGCTTTTGAGAAAACAATACAGACTATGTCTTGTATAGTCCTCTTTACAGGCTCTGTACGAAACTGTGATGGCGATTCTGCTGAAGTTGAGGGTAACTCAGTGATGATGACTTCAACATGCAAAGGTGATTCCTTGGAGGTGCAGGGTAACTGAATATTCTTCATAACTGTATCCTCAATCAACGGTGTAGAAGGCAGTTTAAGATTACTATCGATAAATTCTTGTATTTCTATAGGTGATTCTGTAGAAGCAGGGGATAACGGAATGTCCTCTTGAGTAAGATTTGACTGTGATCCCATAATCACAGTTTCTTGTGAATCTTCTAATTTTTCAAGGTCTTCTTCAGTATTTATCGAATGTAATACACTTTGTGGTATAATAGAAGCCCTCACTCCACTTGTTAGTTTGGTTATCAGCCATCCAAGTAGTGAGCATTGTTTTCAATGTCTTGATTCGCTTGTTCTACACTTCCTTGACTTTGGCTGTGTCTAGGTTTGCCATTAACCATTTTGATTTCTGGCCACAACTGTGTTACACTTTCTAAGATTTTATTACAAAATTTGTGTCCGTTATCAGAATGCAAAATACTTGGAGCGCCAAAAAGGAGAAAAATATCAAGCAAGTTATAGGCTACTGCATCCGCCCGTTTTGATGTGAGCGGCTTCAATACAACACATTTTGTTAAGTGGTCTTGGTATACGAGAAGAAACTTAAACTTTCCATCTGGTTGAGATTGGTAATCGATGAGATCCACCTGGCATCTGCTGTTGAAATGCGATGAAATAATCGGCTTTACAACAATCACTTTTTTCGCACTTTTTTGTTTTTGTTGACAAGGTTTGCATAAATCCAAAAACGTTTTTATTTGGGCTTGGGTTATGTTTTTATAAAGTGTATTTAATTGCTTGAAAATTCTGTCTCTTCCACCGTGGCCAATTGACAAAAGAGTAGAATACAATATGTCAAACAATTCTTTGGCATGGACAAACTTTTTCACACTTTCTCGCGCATATGACAACGACTCAATGAGTTTTTCACAGCCTTGTACAGTCAACACATCATACCTTTGAATTATTCAATAATCTTGAGATGATTCTTTCTTCTTGGAAACTTTTATTCGCTTTACATCTTCAATTATGCAATCATACTTTCGTTTTGTCATTAAAACACTATTATATTTTGAATCTTCGCTAAAGAGGTTTTCGAAGAATCTTTTCTTCATTTTACTCACCAATTCGGTGCTTGCTTGCATACCAGGAATTAAATTTATCTGCTTTAAAAAAAATCACGACACAAATTCACGCGCTAACAGGCAGAAACGAATTTGAAAACAGAATTAGCTATGCTATGCACTGGCAGCCGACACCAATTATGAGAAATAAAAACAACCGGCGACGACTAGATGCTGGCGAAATGAAACTAAAAGTGGAGGGAAAGGGGGAAGGTGTAGGGAAAGGAAATGAGAGAAACAAACTTTTGAACTTTAACAATACGGAAGCCGTTAATGCGCACATTACCTAGGTAAAATGCGGAAAACTCTTGATTCTGCACGTTAACGGAGCAAATCAGTTAATCTGCAGATTAGCTAGGTAATTTGCACATTAACGGCTTTCGAGCTTTAGCAGTAACATATACACTAATTTTATTTTTGGCCCTTTCCTAGAGCTGAAGTCGGCACTACAGCACTCCAAAACCATTATGCTCTAAAAAAAAAAAAGGGGGGGGGGGTACTTTCCGCCTGCATGTCGGCGGTTACCCAGTTAAGACTCACCAGGAAAGAAAGAGGGAACTGTACGTGGCATTGCTCTCACAAATGTAGTCTGCAAAATAGAAAAAAAAAGAGCTAAACTCACAAATATCATTGTTAATCGTGATAGTTTACTCGCCTTTTCAAGGCGGGAATTTCCATGTGAAAAATGTTAACACTTCTGTTTACAGGTGCATACCTGCCTTAAGAAAATGAATTTGAGTTTTTGTTGATAGAGAGGAAGATATAAGCAATCTTAATCTACACCTATATCTACATATATAAATATACACTCATAAATATTGAATTCAGAGTTTTGATATTTGTTCAGAGAAGATCAAATTTTTCTTGATAACATGTAAGCAAGCCACAAATGTAAATTAACGTAGACGCTGTGTTAACAACTGCCATTATTCATGTGGACTCTGCCATGGCTATATAAGCTTGATAATTTGAATTGTTGATCTCTACATATGAGTGGGCCAGTGAAGGCTTAGCGAAGTGCTAAAATGTAAATGTAGTAATGCTCTCATAGCAATATTAATACCTTTCTTGGTTAATCATGTTGTGTTGTAAAAATAAATTCATTCAAATACCAAATTTTGGCATAAGTTGGCATTCGATTTCTAGGTGTGTTTCATAGATTCTGAGCCATCGCATTCATCAACCAACGCTTTGACGTTGGCCTAGGACGAGAATCAGACAGAGTTATTGACACAATATATACCAATGTCTATTTAACACAATGAAGTGATGATTACACGACCATTTTTTTTTTTTTTGCTTTATACACTAGTTCCAAAATTACTGATTTTTCCAGAGTTGACACATTTATACGCATGTAACACGAATACAGTGTGAGGTCATAACATATAGAAATAGTACAAGTGGTGAAAACAAAATTGTATAAGTGTACACACAAGCACACTTACAAGTGAAAACCTCAAGAATTTCTGTTTGATATTTTTCTCTTGGTGAACTTTTAAATATGTTATAACGTGAAGAAAATGATCCCAACATAATTAATTGTTTTGCTTGATTTTCTGGTATTTGGTTTACTCACACATGCACATTTGTCAATAACTGTAATACGAACATAACCACCACATAAATACTCCAGTTTCACAATGCATCTACCCATCTCCCAAATTTAAATTTGTGCCTAAATTCAAAGTTTAGCTACTATTTTAATATTGGTAGTAATTTCTATAAATATCCATAGCCGTTCTTGATTTTCGCTAGAACATAAATGGTGCCGTGACCTAGGATGCGTGCCATGGCTCAATTTTTATGAAGACACTGAATGCCAAATAACTTCAAAGTGCTGTAATAATGGTGATAAGTTGATGTTAAATGATTATATGTGAGTGGTTTCTGATAATCTTGTAAGAGCATACACCAGTGGAAATTAATGGTTTGAGTTAAGTTTTAATTTTTGCAGAGTGGGATAACACAGGTTTTTCAGTAAAATTTTTTTTTTATTATTACCTTTTTATTGCTGTTGGTAAACAGACAGAGTACGGTTAGGGTAGTCTTCAGTTTACATGTATATTCTTTCCCTTTCAAAGTAGCATCCAGATAATTTAGTGTTTTGGTGCATATGGTATTACTAGTGCTTTCACATATGTAATTTTTGATCAATCTGCATATATAATAGTGTCTAAGGGCATAGTGTAAAATTTTGGTGTACTAGTACAGTGTGCATTTTTGCAATTTAGATTTTTAGAGGGGACTTAAAGTTGAACAGGTATAGTGATAAATGACAGTTAGTAGAATATGATATTAGTAATAGTTATAGGATTATTTAGTTAGTGGGTTGTTATAAAGCACTTGCCCTAAGGAAAAAAACAAACAATTTTTTTTGGTAATATTTAAATTAATGTTTCGGCTCAAGGTTTAGGTGTAAGTGAGGCACAACATCATACTAACTAAGATAATCATAATCTTTTTTTTTTTTTTGCTTCCTTCTGCTGGGAAAACAAATTAGTGTGAGGACTTAAGTTTTACTGTGCTATTTGAATTTGAGAACATAGAATTTACATTTCTTTTTTTTTTTGTTTGTTGTGATTTTGTGAAAAGGCTCTGTTTGATATTCGATGAGAAAGTAGTGAGCATATGATTTTCTTTTGGGAAAGTGTTAGTGTTTGGTAAGTATTATATCTGTTTGGGTTGTTGTGGAGTGATTGTTTACCATTTTGAGTAATAAGAAGGGAAGTGTAGAATGCCTTGCTAGTAGGTGTAATGCCCATCGTATTTGTTGGTATAGTACAATTTGAGTTTTGTTTGGTGGTGCAAATGTTATGGTGGTAGTGTTAGTATTTATAGTTATAGTGTTAGAATGTATAGTGATAGTGTAGAACAGTATTAGTGTTTGGTATTCTGTGCTTTAAGCTCTTAGATTTCAGTGAGGGGTATTTGGAGTTTGAGGATAGTGAATTAGTGAAAGTGCCCTTTTTGAGTGATGTAATATTAGATTGTTGTTGATTTGCAGATTGGTATTACTAATATATATATAGCGCTATATATATATATATATATATATATATATATATATATGACGAATTTGCAACTACCCCATCAGAGCTGCAGAGTATGATCCAGGAACTTGCTGACAAGAGTAAAGAAGGGGGATTAAAAATGAACTTTCAGAAGACAAAAGTGATGTGCAATGCTTTTACAAGAAATGAAGATTTATCGATTGATGGAGAAAAGCTGGAGATAACAGACACGTACGTTTATCTTGGACAGCAGATATCAAGTGAGGGTCACATTGATGAAGAAATTAATCGGCGTACAAAACTTGCCTGGAGAGCTTTTGGAAGAAACAGCATAATTTTCAAGAGCAATATGCCATTATGTCTTAAAAGAAAAGTGTTTGATCAATGCATCCTTCCAGTGCTTACGTATGGTGCAGAGACGTGGACCTTAACTAAAAGAGACATACAAAGGCTGCAGACAACTCAAAGCAGCATGGAGAGGTGCATACTTGGTGTAACCAGGAGAGATAAGAAGAGGAACTCGTGGATCCGAAAAATGACAAGAGTGGAAGACATCATGATCAGAGTTAAATCCCTGAAATGGCAATGGGCTGGACATACTGCCAGAAGGACAGATCATCGATGGACAGCCGAAATTTTAGATTGGATTCCAAGGGACAGGAAAAGACCCAGAAGAAGACCGCATGGGAGATGGGTGGATGAAATTCGAAAGTATGCAGGGGTGACATGGAGGAGACTGGCACAAGACAGACCGTTGTGGAGGAAACTTGGGGAGACCTTCGTCCAGCAGTGGATTGATAATGGTTGACAATGATGATGATGATGATATATATATATGTCTGAGACGGTAGGCAGTAATAGTGTAAGTGTTGTTCTTTTGAAGAGGAGTGTCAAATTGACTTTCCACCGTGGTGGTAACACAAGTTCAAATTTGATAAATTTTTGTTTCGGATACACCTCAGGAGGTCCTTCATTTTGGTATTGTGAATTTAATGAAGTGTTAGTGCTGTATTAATGTAGTATTAGTGTTAGTAAAGTATTAGTACAGTTTTAGAGTGCCAGTCAGCAAGGTAAGGATTGGAAAAGATTTGATATACTAGTATTCTGAGGAGTGTGGGAACCCTCAAATTAGGGGGAAATGGAGGAGACTGGGTAAATACCATGTGGGAGGAAGATGAGTTACAGAGACACTTGAGTGTGCCTGCCCTAATAGGGTTAGTGAAAGAATTTTCAGGGGACCCAAGTGGCACTTCTGTTAAAGATTTCTTTGAGTCACTGGAGAATGCAGCCAGAATAGGAGGGTGGAGTGAAGAAACCAAGAGTGTGGTAGTGAGTCTTAGGTGTAGCGGGGAAGCGAAACAGTTGTCTGAGGACTTGTCGGCTCGTGGCAGGACTTTGAGCCATGAAGGGTATAGGAAGGCAATTTTTGAGTGGTTTTCATCCCCAGAGACTCTGGTGACAATGGCCGGGAAATTTCAGGCTTGCCAGCAGAACCAGGGAGAGACAGTAAAGCAATTTGCTGCTCGGCTAGAACGTGCAGCGTATAACTATTTTACAATGACTCTGAAGCCATCACTGAATTTAGGGATATGAATTTGCTATCCCGGTTCTTGGCAGGAATTGCCCCTAAGATTTGTCACTTGGTTTTATCCCATAATCCCCAAAGCTATGACGGAGCAAAATGAGCTGAGTATGACTATTTAGTCCAGGAGTGTGTCTTTCGTCGAGGTGGAAGATGAGGTGCAAGGCAACCCCAGTACTAGACTTAGGGATGACTTCGCACAGTAAGGAGTCTTTAAGGCTTTAGTCGACCAGATAAATGAGCTGAATCAGCAAGTGGCGACTTTGAAGCTGGCAAACTCAAGGAGTAGGGAAAATTCACCTGCTAGATGTTCTCAAGCTCACAATCCATCCAGGGGAAGGGACTCGGGACATTCCTCTGCCAGAGACAGGCATTCCTCACCTTCAAGAGAGAGAAGGAACAGCAGGCCCAGCGACAGAAGGGAAGAAGGCAGTTACGAGAGGTATAGGTCTCCCAGCTTTCCTCGGCAAGAGCATTTTCGGAGGAGTAACAGGCTCACTGTGACCTGTTACAGGTGCAAGCGTTTGGGGCATTACGCCAATGAATGCCATCAGGCTGATAGGCCGGCATACCCAATAGGAGTCAGGGCACTGGAGGTAGAGGCTACCATAATCCACAGTTCAGAGGTGGCCAAAATCGAGAAAATGGAGGGAATTTAGATAGAGGTACACCACCGGGTAGAAATGTTAACAGGCAGGGCGACCAGCATAATCGATCTGGTCCTTTAAACTGGTAGTGGGGAGAAGATATAGGGAGCAATCTTCTAATCAAAACCCCCTGTTGTAATGGCTCCAATTGGTTCCTGCTTCACTAACAGTCACTCGTTTGGCATGCCTGTTTTTGGAAGGTGTAGTTAGTGGGAAATCCTTGAGGCTACTGATAGACACCGGAGCGTCAGTTAGCTTAATCACCGAGGGTTGTCTCAACACCTTACCAGGATACAAGAAATTTGTTGAGCATCCTAATGTGGTAGTAAAGGGTGTTTCAGGAAAGCAACTTGATATCAAGTCTTGTGTGGAGTTGAAGTTTTGTCTGTCTGGAGTGAATTTTAAACATAAGGTGTTTGTCACTCAGCCTCGGTTATCGTCAGCCTATGATGTTATTGTTGGTTTTGACCTTTTGAGGGCACAAAAATTTGTTTTAAATGCTGCCGAAGTCACTTTAGCTAAAGTAGGATCAGGCATGCCAAATGTTTATCCCAAGGAGAGGGAACAAGTGATTGCCCTGGTAAAGCAGATTTTTCGGACACCCAAAGTCAGTAGGAGGAGAGTTAAAAAGAAGAGGAAGAAAAAAATGCAAGCAGCAAAGAGTTTGGAACCCCAGGTTAGAGCAGAGGTATCAGGGCATTCTGGTATTGACCATAGCGGTGATGCCGCTGGGAATGGAGACTCCACTTCTGAGGATACTCCCATTTCCAGGGGTAAGCAAACCAAATCACCAGAACAGTTAGAAAAGAGTAAAGCAAATTCTCGCTCCATTAAACTCTCTGATGCCCTTTCGGATAACTCAGGCTTGCAGGCAACCAGGCATTATTTTGGGAAGTTGGTCAACAAAGAAACGATTCCTCCTAAATCAGAAAAAATAATTTCGGTAGTTATTCCAAACTGTGCAGAGTTGGGGGAGGTCATGCTTTTACAGCCAGTGGATACTTTTAAAAGTGATTCTTTGTGGATTGGTCGATAGTAAACTATGCCATGGAAGAGGTAGCCTTCATCAAGGTCATACAGGGTTCCCACAGTGCTTATAAATCCTTAAAAGTCCTTAAAAAGTGCTTATAATTTTTTTGGGTGCTTAAAAGTCCTTATATTTTCTCAAAAAGAGCAAAAAGTACTTAAAAGTGCTTATTTTTTTTGTTCAGAGTGCTTAAAGGTGCTTATTTTTAATTTTGTTCAGACTTTTTTTTTCAGTTTTTCCACATTTGCCCATAAACTTTTGATCGGTCGTTTTCGTGGAGCACGTGAGTTCATATGAAATGCTATACCTAATTAATATTTGGAGCCTAGACACTGAGAAAAAAATAGTTGTCTTTATACACTGAGTGGCCACTTTATTATGGCCACCCCTTCAGTACTTCGTTGGGCCACCTTTTTCCTTTAATACTGCGTTGATTCTTCGTGGCATGGACACCACGAGATGTTGATAGGTGGTTTGTGGAATCTGAGACCATGCTTGATGAATAGCACTTTCCAGGAGTGTGAGATTGCAGAGTTGTGGATGCAGCTGTCTGATGGCTCATTCAACTTCATCCCACAAATTCTCAATGGGGTTAAGATCTGGAGATTGTGGGGTCCACCGAAGCAAAGTAAACTCACCGGCATGTTCCTAAAACCAATCCTGTACAATACGAGCACTATGGCAGGACGCATTATCTTGTTGAAAGTAGCCATCACCATTGGGATAAACCATCCACATGACAGGATGCACTTAATCCGCAATGATGTTTAGATATGATGTGCCAGTCAGGCGTTGATCAACACGAATTAAAGGGCCCAAGGCATGCCAGGAAAACATTCCCCAAACCATAACGTTGCCTCCACTAGCTTGAAGGGTTGTAGCAATGCATTTGGAGTCCATGCTTTTTTGCTGTTTTTGCCAAATTCTCACTCTGCCATCGGCATGGTGCAATTGAAAACGTGATTCATCGAACCACATAATTTGTTTCCAATTATTGACTGTCCAATCCTTGTGCTCCTGTGCGAACTGGAGACGTTTGTTTTCTTCTGTTAACTGCAGACAGCAAAGGTGTTCGGACAGGTTTCATTCCATGCCAAATCTACCAAAAAATTTCAATATTCAACCTGACCATCTCAGATTTCAATGAAACGTTCCGGGATCGTTCTCCATAATGATATAAATGAGAATATATTTTAAAAATTTTTTTATCTCATTGAGTTTTCGTGTAATTAATTTCTAAAATTTTGAAAAATCGTCGTTTTTTGGCTTGCATAAACTTTTTCAATCTTGAATTTCTTAAGTTTTGTAAGGCCTAGAGAGTTGTTTGACCCATCATTTTAAAGAGAATTTCATAAGTTTTAATTTGATATGCAATTTGACTATGCTTGGTGAAAAAAATAGTTAAAAAAATATATTAAGATAGTGTTTTTTATAATTTTTGAAAAAATAAAATATATGTTTTTTGTAATATTATAAGCTTTAAATCCTGAAACTTTTAGAGTGGGATCTCAATGGGATCAGGAGCTATGGCAGAAAACTTAAAGTTACTGTACAAGTAATAATGGATTATAATTCTTGTTTTAGTGTGTTTAAGCCATGGTTTACATGATAACAGACACTGAGTTTTAAAATCTACATAATACATCATACTATTACATAGTCAAACATAAAACAAGGGAAGGACAGTCCCAACAGGCTAAAAGTTTTACCTGGTAAAATTAATAAAAAATGTTTTTTAGTTAGCACTCAGAGTTGTAGTTACGCCAAAATAGCGACCTCTTAGTTCTTTAATTTAACAAATAAGTTCTTGTTTGCCTTTTTGGTTTCTGAGTCTGTAAGTCGATAAACTCTTCCTGTAGCTGTTGTAGGATCAACTTTTGTTAAAACCTCACTTTTATGCACAACTAGTATGTCAGTAAGTTGCGGGTATTTGAAAGATGGAGAAGGGCCATGTGGTTATAAAAACCTTATTTTTACTACATCTGCTTCTATTCCTAACACACAACCTAACCACCACTTGTCTGAGTATTGGCATGTAACAAAGCCCAACAATGTCATTAATGTCTAGTTCATCATCAGTGTCATCAGCTGAAACTATTTCTACACTTGATTCCTCTGAAAATGAGTAGCTTTTTACTAAAACACTAGTCTCATTCACAGGACTGTAACTGTGAAATTGTTGAGAACCCTTTATTGTTGTTGCTGTTTCAAACCTACTCTTCAAGGTCTTTTCCTCTGCCTCGTATTCGTCTGTAGTGGAATACAAAAAACTGATGTTGACAATATTGTCTTTAGCCCAATCATAAAGTTGGCGAGGAGTCATAATTTGATCATTGTAGACCATTCGTAGACTGGCCAATGCCGCTAATTGTTTAACAGTTTCTCCGACACTATCACATGCATTTTTTCTATGTGACGATGCAAAGAAGTTCCATTCCGCCTTGATGCCAAAATTTTTCTCATGATGGCAGAGATTGAGAAAGTTTGATTTGTTTTTGTACTGTGATGATGCTTCATCTGAAAAGTAATTCAGCTTTTCGGGTTAATGGGAAAGATTCTGTTTAAGAAAGTCAGTCATGAGGCGTTGAAACTTTTTGGTTTCCCGGTCAACATAGTATATAACAAACGGATGTATTGTTGCTTTAGCATTGTTCTAATGAAAGCCTTGTGCAAAATCTTGAAGCACAAATGCATAATTTTCAGCAAAATCACTAAGTACAATGCATTGGTTTTGAGGTAGATTTTCTTTCAAGTGTCGCAAATAGGAAGACTGTTGAGTAGCAATAAAAGAGTGTCTTAAAAGTTTTGGCAAACTCTGAAACAAATAATCCAAAAAGTCTTCTGTCGGTTTTATATCCAGGACATACTTGTTTATCAATCTGCATCCATTGTTTGAAACTCACATTTTCAATGCTATTAAGCTGAAAAGCTTCTTCAAACCGAGCCTTCAAATCATCGCTTCCTGCGCAGTTAACACAATTTGCGAATTAACATTTAGATGTTGGCGTTTTGCAAATTATATTGCTTGTTACATCTTTGTATGTTTTAATCGGGAGTTCACCATTTGTCAATTCAGGTATTTTACACTGAGCCATAATTAATTTGGCATTCTGATGTATTGTGCAAACGCACACAGAATGTGTCCCACTGGACCCAGGAAAAACACAGTGCTTGGGATGAAGCTCACAAAATTTAGAAATTCCAATTCTCTGATCAGGGTAACGCACCTTAAATAGTACATATGATTCTTTTAATGTACTTAGAATTAAATACTTTTGAACATGTACACATTTGCCATCTTTTTTGACTGAAGCAAAGTCTTTTTTACCAAGCATTTGACGACTAACCTCATCATTTTGATAGAATTCTTTGACTAGGGCTACCGTTGCAGGATTTAGTAAATCATTATCTGTAATAGACCTTAATGTAAATTGGTTACCTTATACTAGCCAATGTATTTTTTTTTTTTTACTTTACAAAAGTTAAAGGTAGCAATGTAGCCCTAACTGGTATTTAAAACAATACCATTGGTACCATAACTCCTGATCCCATTGATATCCCACTCTAAAAGTTTCAGGATTTAAAGCTTATAATATTACAAAAAGCATATTTTTTTCAAAAATTTTAAAAAACACTACCTTGAACATTTAATTTTTTTTTTTAACTAAGCATAGTCAAGTTGCATATCAAATTAAAACTTATGAAATTCTCTTTAAAGTGAGGGGTCAAACAACTCTCTAGGCCTTATAAAACTTGAGAAATTCAAGATTGAAAAAGTTGATGCAAGCCAAAAAACGACTATTTTTCAAAATTTTAAAAATTAATTACATGAAAACCCAATGAGATAAAAAAAATCAAAAATATTTTCTTATTTATATTATTAGGGAGAATGATCCCTGAAGGTCTCATTTAAATCTGAAATGGTCAGGTTGAGTGGCTGGTTGATTTGGCATGGAATCACCCACAGGCCTTCGGCTGCCATATCCCATCCGATGCAGTGTACGGCGGACAGTGTGTGCAGAGGTAATTTGAGGGGATCCTTGATTAAGATGGTGTATAATTTTCTGCACTGTTGCCCTTCTGTTGTCTGTTACCAGTCTGGTCACTTTCCGTTCCGCCCGAGCAATCACTAGTCGATGACAACCACACGTTGCACGTAACGACAGAGTTTTTGGCTGACAGTCCAGTCTTTAAACACTTTAACAACAGCTGCTCTGGAACATTTCACGAATGAGGCAGTTTCGGTGATACTCGCTCCATGGCTCCGAGCTCCTATAATCATCCCACGTTGAAAGTTCGTCAAATCGCATTTTTTACCCATCTCGTCACCCAAAAATCACTTCTACTGTCACAAGCACTAAGCTTTCCCTTTTTATACTAGCCTCGCCCTCTGGCGGCAACAGCGTGCAGCCATAGCTCATTTTCTTAAAACTGTCAGGTGGTCATAATAAAGTGGCCACTCAGTGTATACATACAGAAGAAAATGTATGTACATACATTTTCTTCTATATGTATATAAAGCTATATTGCATGTAATTGCTGAGGTCCTTAAATTTTTTTCAATAAGTGCTTAAAAGTCCTTAAAAAGTGCTTATTTTTTTATGGGAGAAAAAGAGTGGGAACCCTGTCATAAATATGTCCGAATCTGAGGTGCACCTCAATAAGCAGTCTAAGTTAGTCACCGCATAGCCGGTTCAAGTGACTTCTGTTTCCACTGTGGACAGTCAGGTGGATGATTGTTCCACGTGGGCCAATGAGTTTGATTTATCACATTTACCTCCTGATCAGAAGTCCAGGTTGTCATCCTTTTTGCAAGCCCATTGTACTACCTTTGCCAAAAATGTAGCCGAGTTGGGTGAATGTGATACCCTGCTACATCAGGTGTATTTAACGCATGACATTCATGTGAGACAGTGGGCCTATCGAGTTCCTTATGCTCTTCGAGACGAACTCAGTAGGCAGATCAAACTTTTGGAGGAGGGTATTATCCAACCCAGTGACAGTCCCTATTCTGCACCCGTCCTCCTGGTCAAAAAAGCAGATGGCTGTTATCGTCTCTGTACTGATTTTTGGAGGCTAAATGCCAAAACAGTACTGGATTCATTCCCGATCCCAAATTTGGTGGAGATGGTGGATTCTTTAGCAGGAGCCACTTACTTCAGTTCTCTGGATTTAATTTCAGGGTTTTACCAGATGAAAGTACACCCTGCGGATGTTTACAAAACAGCTTTTGTCACTGATCAGGGTTTGTAAGAATGGCTGAGAGTATCATTTGGGATGTGAAACAGCCCAAACAGCTTCCAGAGGCTGATGGAAATAGTTCTGTCAGGTCTCAAGCCTCTCCAGGGGTAACGAGCTGGCTGATCTCTTTGCCAGGTCTGTTTCCTCCATGTCGCCAGCTAGGCTGCCACTGTCTTTCCGCGATTTTCGACCTTTGATCTGGACATTTCTCCTGGACGAGTGGCAGTCCCTGTGGTCTCAGTAGGGCAGCAATAAGCTGCATTCTATCAAACCACAGATCGGATTTTGGAAGTCTAGTTTGCGGAAGAACCGTCGTGAGGAAGTTGTTCTTGCACGTCTCCGCATTGGGCACTGTCGTTTTACTCACCGCTTTTTGCTGTGTGGCGAGAGTGTCCCGGTGTGTGAGGCGTGCAACTGTCGTCTCACTGTCCTTCATGTTTTGTGTACTTGTGTTCGGTTTTGTGATCATCGTTTTCGTCATTTTCACTCTCATTTGTTGGACGAAGGAGCAGCTACGCTGCAAACTATTATTGGCGAAGCCTGCGACATGAGAGCAGTGTTTTCGTTTTTACAAGAAATTGGCTTTTTTAAACTCATCTAGATTTTAACTTGTTCACTCTCATATTTCATTTTTACCACATCAGCCTGTTTTTAACCTTGTGTACGTTTTTGATTGATTATGTTTTGTTTTGATGTCTTTTGTTTGGCGCTCTTTGGCCAACCATGGCCCTTGCGCCATTAAAATCTACCAACGAACCAACCAACCAACCAACCAAGCCTCTCCAAGTTGGCATATATATTGACGACATTGTCATTGCCAGCCAAACATTTGAGAAACACCTTGATAAGTTGGATATAGTTTTCCAAAGGTTGAGACAACACAATCTTAAGTTTAAGCCCGGTAAGTGCCACTTTTTGAAATCTTCAATCAGGTACCTGGGATTTGTTGTCGGTCAGAATGGCATAACGCCTGATCCCAAAAATTTGGAAGCTGGCAGAAATTTCAAAATTCCAAATTCAGTTAAGCAGGTCCAAGCTTTTCTAGGTCTCACAGGTTTTTATAGGAGATTTATTACTGATTATGCTAAATTAGCTTTACCCTTGACTAACCTGATCAGGAAGGACAAATCATTCAAGTGGACCTCCGAGGCTCAAAAGGCATTTGAGGATTTGCAGCAGGCTCTTCTGAGCGAACCATATCTGAAGCTACCAGACTTGACTGAAGAATTTGTCGTTGCTTGTGATGCCTCAAAATTTGCTATTGGGGCTGCACTACAACAGGCCGAGGATGGGAAATTACATCCAGTGGCCTATGCCAGTAGGAAATTGAAAGGAGCTGAGCTTAATTATTCCGTGGTGGAAAAAGAGATGCTCAGTGTAGTTTTTGCAGTAAATTATTTCAAGCAGTACCTCTACGCCCAACATTTTCATATCATCACAGATCAAGCGAGTTTGTCGTATGTATTTAAACTAAGGGACCCTACCTCCAGAATTGCTCGTTGGTGTATGTCCCTCCAACAGTTTGACTACATGCTTCAGCACAGGCCTGGCAAGTCAAATGTCGTAGCTGACTACCTTTCCAGGAATGTGCAGACCACAGAAGTGGTGGAACAGTCAAGTCAGGGGAGTGATCAGGAGCGAGCCAGGGTCAAGGATTTGCAGAGGCAAGATGAGGTGGTTGTAGCAAATTGAAATTCTGGAAAATAAGAGAGAGTTAGGAGGACGCAAAGTGTCGGATGAGTTCTATTTGCAGGATGGGCTTTTGTGGCACTATTCATTGCCCAAGTCAGGAGACACCAGGAATCAACCATGCAAACAGCTGGTGATTCCTGAGACCATGGTGGAGGAAATCTTGAAGCAGTGCCGTGACTCGGAAACTGTTACCCACCCAAGGTTCCACAAAACATTGGAGCGGGTACGTTCTAGATTTTATTTCCACAACATGTACTCTCTAGTAAAGGCCTATGTGGATAGCTGCCATAGCTGCTTGAGTAAAAGGGCATATAAGCCTGGGAGAAAGGCACCCATAGTTAGGGCAGAGCTACCTAGCTGCCCATTTGAAAAAATTGCCATGGATGTTGTGGGTCTGCTGGTCACCACCACGTCAGGGAACCGATTTATACTGGTCATTACAGACTACTTCACCTGTTGGCCAGAGGCTTATGCCCTACCAGACACGAGAGGGGAAACGATTGCTTGGGTGCTGGTAGAAGAGTACATAGCCACCCATGGAGTCCCGGCTAAGGTGTTGACAGACAGGGGCAACAACTTCCTTTCAGCAGCTATGATGAAAGTATATGAGAGATTGGGCATCAAGAAGCTGAATTGTAGTTCCTATCACCCCTCTGCAAACGGGCAGTGTGAAAAGTTGAACGACAGTTTAATTAAGTCAGTTAGTCACCTAGTGTCGGAGAGTCAGGAAGACTGGGATTGTTGCCTTCCCATGGCACTAATCGCCTTTAGGACTGCGATTCACACAAGCACTGGGGAAACCCCTGCTTATCTTACATATTTAAGGGACCTGGAGTTGCCTTACCATCCGATTGGTAGTCCTAAGGTGCACACTTATGCTTCTCAATTAGAATACTGTGACGAGTTGACCGAGAGACTGAACCTCGCATTCGATGCAGGCAAGCTAAACCTGGAAAAGGTGGCAGAGACTCCGGAGAGGCAACGAGCGAAAAGTGCCGTAGACAAAGACATCACCCTTACTGATAAGATGTACCTGTATTCCCCTGCAGTAAAGCCAGGAAGAAGCAAGAAATTAAGCAAGTTGTGTTCTGGTCCTTATCGAATAACCAAGGTTATACCTCCAGTAAGTTACGAGGTCACTTTTATTCCAGATCCGCTTAAGAAAGAGTTGGTTCATGTCGATCTGTTGACCAAGGTTAGAGATAGACCCATTTTTCCAAGTCCTGTGGAAAGTGACGAGGATTTGGCAAGCTCCGAGGATCAGAGAGAACCCCGAGAGGGCAGTTCTTCACAGCCTCAGGTAGGAGATAGCTCCAGTAGTAACAATTTCATTCCTTGGATGACTAGAAGTAGATTTAACCATAGTAAAGTAGTGCCTAGGCAAGGTAGCACACCTTTTGTAGCCGAGGAGCAAGGAAATAGACAAGCTGTCAGCACTCCACGAGCGGAGACAGTTAGCACTCCATAAGCAGGATTAACCAGTCCCCCGAGACAGAGGACCAGTCTTAGTCAAAGGGAAATTGTTGAAACCCCCAGGTACGGACTGCGTCCTAGGGATGGTAGAGACTTTGTAACACGAAGGTAGTCAAGTGCGCACTAATTCATTAGCAACGATGCTTGTAAATAGTCTTGTTATAGTAGAAGTGATTGGTATCTTAAGTGTAGCGTATGGAACAGTTATGTATTTTGTAGTATTAATAACTCAATGTGAAGCATGTGTAATTTTGGGTCTCGTATAGTGTCATGGTTGTTTGGTAATGATTTTTCTGTTTATAATTTCCGCTGCCAAGTCAACAATCCACTTTTGTTTACTTTGATTGATTTTGGATCCATGCCTAGTGTAATAAAGGGTGCTATTTGTGTCCAGGGAGCACATTGCAGCTCCAGGGACTTGAGGAAATTGGATTTTAACTAAATAATGGATATGTGTGGGTATGATAGCTCATACCAGTTCACTGTTTTGTGGGAAAATGGTTTATTGGTTCTGTGCTCAGGGCATGGTACATTTCCATGTGGTTTTGGTATGTTTCTTGAAGTTTTTTTTTCTCTTTTTATTTTTTTTGTTCTCCCATGGGAGGAATGCAGTGATATGTTGCTGAAAATTTGTAGACACCTGATCAATGTCTTTCAGATTTTCATCAACATTATCCACACTTTTTCGTGAGGTGCATATCAAAAAAGTAATGGTGATCAGTTCAGGGAGGGGTGACAATTCTTCCCTGGATTGGTTTTCTGTTTAATTTTTCTAAACTCAGGTTTTGCCTCCCATGGGGTTTTTTGATCTTTTAGGTCCAGAGAAAAAGCCAAGAAAGAGTCAATGAAATTCTGTTTCTCATTTGTTTTTTTTCTCTCCTTTATTCTGTAGGGCATGTGAGAAAGTGTTCTCCTTATTCAAGGGGAAAGAAAGGGGGAAAAAGTGCGGTATAAGTTGAAAGTTCGTTCACATTATATTTATCATCTCTCCATGGGGCTAGGGCTGAAAGTTTTGTTTAGTCCTAAAAAAAATGTGTATAGTGTGAAATTGCAGTTACAATGATGCCCTTTTTAGCACGTCTTTTGTAAAAAAAGATCGTGCTTTTGTTATCGGTTTGTCCGTCCGTCTGTACCCACGGTATCTCTGCAACTATTAGTCCGATTTAAAAAATTCTTTTTTCATTCGGAAGCTTGAAATATGCGAATGATGATCCTTCATTTCGTTTTTTTTTACGATGCACAATTTTGCCGCTGGGGGCGTAAATGCAGATGATGTCGAATTCAAAATTATGTTTTAATCCACATATTTGCTTCTAAACATTCATTTGAAAAAATTATTTTATCTTTCGATTCCATTTATGTCGAAGAGTGTTTTAGATATAGTTTCATTTTCAAATTACGCATAGATTTTCCGGCAGGGGGCGTAAAAGTAAATTACATTTTTTCCGATAACTCTTCTCCTAAAACTTCGATTTGAAAAATCTTTTTTTCAGGGGATACATCTCCTAATGGAAAATCTTTTGCATATAATTTCGAATTTTTGGTAAAGAATACTTTGGCCACCAGGGGGTGTAAGTGTTAATTTTTGCTTCTGATGTAATTGCCATAAAATCTGAGCTTCTAAAATATCGATTGAGAAAATTCTTTCGTGGACTGATGCCACTCACATCGATAAACCTTTTCGGAATATTTTCTTCCTAAAATATCCCACAGTTTCTCCGCCAGGGGGCGTAGATAGATGTATATCTTATTTTTGTCAATATCTCTACTTCTAGGGGTTCGATTTGAAAAATTCCTTTTTTGTTGAATAGTGTTTCCAGTATAACATGCGCTTCATATAATTTCAAAATTTTCAAGTAATTCATAGACTTTCCGCTAGGGGGCGAAAAGCTAAATTGCGTTTCTCCCTATATCTCTGCTTTTAAATCTCCGATTTGAAAAATTCTTTCTGCACCGGATACAGCTCCTGATGGGAAATCGTTTGCACATAATTTCTAATTTTTGTAAAAAAAAAGTGGTTTGGCCACCAGGGAGCGTAAACCTTAATTTCCGCTTCTGATGTATTTGCAGCAAAATATGAGCTTCTAAATTCTCGATTGAAAAAAACGTCGTTTGTAGACCGAACTACTCGTGTCGACAAACCATTTAAAAACATTTTCTTCTTAAAATAGTGCATGGTTTCTTCGCCAGGGGGCGTAGACGTATATCTTATTTTTGTCAATATCTCGACTTCTAGGAGTCCGATTTAAAAATTCCTTCTTTGTTGGATAGTGTTTCTAGTGTGACATGTTTTCCCTAAAAATTCAAAATTTTCAAGTAATTCATAGACTTTCCGCTAGGGTGCGTAGAGGTAAATTTCGTTTCCCCCTATATCTCTGCTTCTAAATCTCCGATTTGAAAAATTCCTTCTGTACCGGATACAGCTCCTGATAGGAAATCCTTTGCACATAATTTCTAATTTTTGTAAAAAAATGGTATGGCCACCAGGTGGCGTAAGTCTTAATTTCCACTTCTGATGTATTTGCAGCAAAATATGAGCTTCTAAAATCTCGATTGAAAAAAAGTCTTTTGTCGACCAATGCTACTCATGTTGACAAACCTTTTAGGAACACTTTTTTCTTGAAATAATGCATGGTTTCTACGCCAGGGGGCATAGATGTATATCTTATTTTTGTCAATATCTCTACTTCTAAAAGTCCAATTTGAAAAATTCCTCTTTTGTTAGATAGTGTTTCCGATGCGAAATGTTTTTCCTATAAATTCATAATTTTCAAGTAAATCATTTAAGACTTTCCGCTAGGGCGCATAAAGGTAAATTGCGTTTTCTGCTCCTAAAACTCCGATTTGGAAAATTCTTCCTGTATCGCATACAAGACCTGATGGAAAATATTTTTCACTTATTTTCTAATGTTTTGTAAAGAATGGTTTGGCCACCAGGGGTCATAAGTGTTAATTTCTGCTTCTGATGTATTTGTAGCAAAATCTGGGCTCCTGAAAACTCGAAAACTCGACTAAATTTTTTTTTCTTGGACCGATACCGCTCATATGGATGAACCTTTTGAGAATACTTTCTTCCTAAAATAATGCATGGTTTTCCCACCAGGGGATGTAAAGTCACATCTTATTTTTGTCGATAACTCTGTTTCTAAGAGTTCGTAAGCTCAAGATTCCGTTTACACCAATATCTGAGGGATTAAAGACCCGATTGAAAAACTTCTTTCTTCCGTCAGATACTATTGTTTTCCATACCGGTTCCATTGCCTTTGAATAGCTTATTAGCTTTGATAAATTTAATTTGCGCCAGAACAGATTCAAAAGACGTGCTTATTACACCCGAACATTCGGTGTCATCTTTCTTGTTTGTTTTGGTATTACTCAGCCCAGCAGGAGGGAAAGGAAAAGCATACTCAGAATCAAAGTGAGAGCAGTGTAAATAATTTTTTTCTCTAGATGTGTATGAACATAATGTAGCATTTGTATTATTCATTATCTAAGCTACGAGTAGGACGATTCAGAAGTTAATAGTATGTATTATAATTTTAACTTTGAAATTATGAAGTTAGTGAGGTAAGGCTGGGGTAGACTTCATAAGTAGGCCTTAAAAACAAGAATAAATATAATCATCAACATAAAAAGAAAAAAAATAATCTTTCGCCGGGGCAAGTAACTTCCTAAGTGATGGGTTTTTTTCCGTGGTTGAGTGATAAAAGGAATGCAAGAAAAAGAAAGCTGGTCTATGCTCAAAATAGGTAATGGGAAAAAAAATGTAGTTCTTTTTATGGTACATGATGTATGTATTTATATTTTCTGTAAGTCAAATGCAGTTCCTTTCTTCGTCCAACGGTCACTTTTTTTTTTCCGAGCTCATCCCAAGAAAAGGGGAGTACGGTTTGAATTTGTTAGAATGTCGCCCACCCAGGAGTGAGCAGTTATTTCCACAAGAAGGCATTTCCCCTCTCGCCAGCGCTGTGGTGAATTTCTGCGAGCTGAAACACTACACCGATAATCCCCGGCTGGATTTGTTGGCCGGCAAAAAGGAGCTTAACTCTGAAGAGTTATAGGTAGTTGCTGTCAAACTCTGAACAGCAGGAAAGCAGGCGTGCATCAAACTTTATGTGTTTTCATTCAAAAGGCAAGAACGGGCCATATCAAATTACACATGTGCTGGTTGCTGAGAGTTCTCGCGCTTTTGCTCCCCCCCCCATCTTCCTTCCTCGCTGGAAGAGGAATAACACGTGGTCAACAGGCTGTCTCTGCATGGTGTTGGCTGACTGACCAATGGGAGCAAAGCGTCCCCTCATGGATGACGCTGATTGGCTCTCTTTGTTCCTCTGCGAGAGAGTGCCTTTTTGAGTCTGAAAAAAAAAAGAGATTCTCTCGCTCTCTTGAGGTGGGCACGTTGGTTGGAGGCAAGGCTGTAGAAAAATACAAGGCAGTTGGAAGGTCGTCCTTGTCCTCGGTGGTTATCCACCACCAGCAAGAAAAAGAATAAGACATCGACCTGAAGAAACACCACCCAAACAGCGGGTCTAGAACAGCCTCCAGAGAATGCAGGGGCCCGGGTCGAGGTGTGCCACCACCAGTCAGTTAGGCCTAAGGAAAGGCCGAAGATAGAGAAATAGCCGATTGCCGGGCCAAGAAGAAAAGAGGTCAACAGACGCGTGCGTCTCCACCATAGCCGAGACTTCGAATACGATACCTCCAAGGAATCACTCCCATCTATGCAATCCAAATGGTGGTCATGATGGCTCCAGGAGGAAAGCATCCGAACGTACCAGTTGCACTCCATCAGGGTGAGTGAGAAAATTATTCAACCTCCCAGCAGTTGTCAGCCTAAGACGTGATGTTCCGACCTATTTGTGAACTTCAACAGCGACTCCCCTCATCCAGGGGTAAGTTGTATATGTTACCGCTAAAGTGCAGAAATCAGTTATTCTACAGATTATCTAGGTAATGTGCAGATTAACTAGGGTGATCCGTTAAAGTGCCGAAAATTGTTTCGTTTCTCAAATTACCTAGATAATCTGCACATTACCTACTAGGCACTCGTTAAAATGAAAATATGATCTTTGCTGGAACAACAGCAACGTTTCTGTACGCGTAAATTAACATAATGTTATTTATTTATTTTTTGATATATAAAGAATCAAGTTAATACAATCAACAAATTAGTTGATAGAATCAATCATCAATCAATTAAAAAACTGTAATAGAAAGAATCAAACGGTTTAAAATATTTTTATAATTAAGGAAATGAATTTGCAAAACATGATAAAATTATGCTTACTTATTAGTGCAATCTAAAGATTGGTGACACTTTGAATTACATAGCAATTGGGTTTTGCGACAAGCCCACCTATTTGTGGTACATTTAGATTTGCAGTCACATTTTCCGAAACCCTGCCCAGTACCAAGGGATTGTTTTATTGCTGTTTGACGTAAAGATATTTCTACAGCAGGGACATCTTCTTTTGTTAAAAATCTCTCTTTGCAAACACTGAATTCAGATTTTGCGTACAATTGTTTTAAAATACCCGTTTTAGTACCAAGTTTATAAAAGCCATCCTCTGTTTTACTAAGAACCACAGCTAAAATCGAGGGGGCATCAGTTTTTGCTCTGTCTACTTCGGGTACTTTAATTCTCACAGTGACACCTTCATCGACATTTGGGGGCTTTGCATTAGAAACTGCTAACATTTTCTTTGCTTGCTTTTCTAAACCTTTCTTGGCTTCATCACGCTGTATTTTCTGATCCATATTCTTTTTACAGATGTTGCACAATACATTCTTACCATACCCTTTCTCTTTAGGATCTATTTCACCACAAATTACGTGAACAAACATATCACACGATTTACACTTGTGATCACCTGATGTTGCTTTTGAGAAAACAATACAGAGTATGTCTTGTATAGTCCTCTTTACAGGCTCTGTACGAAACTGTGATGGCGATTCTGCTGAAGTTGAGGGTAACTCAGTGATGATGACTTCAACATGCAAAGGTGATTCCTTGGAGGTGCAGGGTAACTGAATATTCTTCATAACTGTATCCTCAATCAACGGTGTAGAAGGCAGTTTAAGATTACTATCGATAAATTCTTGTATTTCTATAGGTGATTCTGTAGAAGCAGGGGATAACGGAATGTCCTCTTGAGTAAGATTTGACTGTGATCCCATAATCACAGTTTCTTGTGAATCTTCTAATTTTTCAAGGTCTTCTTCAGTATTTATCGAATGTAATACACTTTGTGGTATAATAGAAGCCCTCACTCCACTTGTTAGTTTGGTTATCAGCCATCCAAGTAGTGAGCATTGTTTTCAATGTCTTGATTCGCTTGTTCTACACTTCCTTGACTTTGGCTGTGTCTAGGTTTGCCATTAACCATTTTGATTTCTGGCCACAACTGTGTTACACTTTCTAAGATTTTATTACAAAATTTGTGTCCGTTATCAGAATGCAAAATACTTGGAGCGCCAAAAAGGAGAAAAATATCAAGCAAGTTATAGGCTACTGCATCCGCCCGTTTTGATGTGAGCGGCTTCAATACAACACATTTTGTTAAGTGGTCTTGGTATACGAGAAGAAACTTAAACTTTCCATCTGGTTGAGATTGGTAATCGATGAGATCCACCTGGCATCTGCTGTTGAAATGCGATGAAATAATCGGCTTTACAACAATCACTTTTTTCGCACTTTTTTGTTTTTGTTGACAAGGTTTGCATAAATCCAAAAACGTTTTTATTTGGGCTTGGGTTATGTTTTTATAAAGTGTATTTAATTGCTTGAAAATTCTGTCTCTTCCACCGTGGCCAATTGACAAAAGAGTAGAATACAATATGTCAAACAATTCTTTGGCATGGACAAACTTTTTCACACTTTCTCGCGCATATGACAACGACTCAATGAGTTTTTCACAGCCTTGTACAGTCAACACATCATACCTTTGAATTATTCAATAATCTTGAGATGATTCTTTCTTCTTGGAAACTTTTATTCGCTTTACATCTTCAATTATGCAATCATACTTTCGTTTTGTCATTAAAACACTATTATATTTTGAATCTTCGCTAAAGAGGTTTTCGAAGAATCATTTTACTCACCAATTCGGTGCTTGCTTGCATACCAGGAATTAAATTTATCTGCTTTAAAAAAAATCACGACACAAATTCACGCGCTAACAGGCAGAAACGAATTTGAAAACAGAATTAGCTATGCTATGCACTGGCAGCCGACACCAATTATGAGAAATAAAAACAACCGGCGACGACTAGATGCTGGCGAAATGAAACTAAAAGTGGAGGGAAAGGGGGAAGGTGTAGGGAAAGGAAATGAGAGAAACAAACTTTTGAACTTTAACAATACGGAAGCCGTTAATGCGCACATTACCTAGGTAAAATGCGGAAAACTCTTGATTCTGCACGTTAACGGAGCAAATCAGTTAATCTGCAGATTAGCTAGGTAATTTGCACATTAACGGCTTTCGAGCTTTAGCAGTAACATATACACTAATTTTATTTTTGGCCCTTTCCTAGAGCTGAAGTCGGCACTACAGCACTCCAAAACCATTATGCTCTAAAAAAAAAAGGGGGGGGGTACTTTCCGCCTGCATGTCGGCGGTTACCCAGTTAAGACTCACCAGGAAAGAAAGAGGGAACTGTACGTGGCATTGCTCTCACAAATGTAGTCTGCAAAATAGAAAAAAAAAAGAGCTAAACTCACAAATATCATTGTTAATCGTGATAGTTTACTCGCCTTTTCAAGGCGGGAATTTCCATGTGAAAAATGTTAACACTTCTGTTTACAGGTGCATACCTGCCTTAAGAAAATGAATTTGAGTTTTTGTTGATAGAGAGGAAGATATAAGCAATCTTAATCTACACCTATATCTACATATATAAATATACACTCATAAATATTGAATTCAGAGTTTTGATATTTGTTCAGAGAAGATCAAATTTTTCTTGATAACATGTAAGCAAGCCACAAATGTAAATTAACGTAGACGCTGTGTTAACAACTGCCATTATTCATGTGGACTCTGCCATGGCTATATAAGCTTGATAATTTGAATTGTTGATCTCTACATATGAGTGGGCCAGTGAAGGCTTAGCGAAGTGCTAAAATGTAAATGTAGTAATGCTCTCATAGCAATATTAATACCTTTCTTGGTTAATCATGTTGTGTTGTAAAAATAAATTCATTCAAATACCAAATTTTGGCATAAGTTGGCATTCGATTTCTAGGTGTGTTTCATAGATTCTGAGCCATCGCATTCATCAACCAACGCTTTGACGTTGGCCTAGGACGAGAATCAGACAGAGTTATTGACACAATATATACCAATGTCTATTTAACACAATGAAGTGATGATTACACGACCATTTTTTTTTTTTTTGCTTTATACACTAGTTCCAAAATTACTGATTTTTCCAGAGTTGACACATTTATACGCATGTAACACGAATACAGTGTGAGGTCATAACATATAGAAATAGTACAAGTGGTGAAAACAAAATTGTATAAGTGTACACACAAGCACACTTACAAGTGAAAACCTCAAGAATTTCTGTTTGATATTTTTCTCTTGGTGAACTTTTAAATATGTTATAACGTGAAGAAAATGATCCCAACATAATTAATTGTTTTGCTTGATTTTCTGGTATTTGGTTTACTCACACATGCACATTTGTCAATAACTGTAATACGAACATAACCACCACATAAATACTCCAGTTTCACAATGCATCTACCCATCTCCCAAATTTAAATTTGTGCCTAAATTCAAAGTTTAGCTACTATTTTAATATTGGTAGTAATTTCTATAAATATCCATAGCCGTTCTTGATTTTCGCTAGAACATAAATGGTGCCGTGACCTAGGATGCGTGCCATGGCTCAATTTTTATGAAGACACTGAATGCCAAATAACTTCAAAGTGCTGTAATAATGGTGATAAGTTGATGTTAAATGATTATATGTGAGTGGTTTCTGATAATCTTGTAAGAGCATACACCAGTGGAAATTAATGGTTTGAGTTAAGTTTTAATTTTTGCAGAGTGGGATAACACAGGTTTTTCAGTAAAATTTTTTTTATTATTACCTTTTTATTGCTGTTGGTAAACAGACAGAGTACGGTTAGGGTAGTCTTCAGTTTACATGTATATTCTTTCCCTTTCAAAGTAGCATCCAGATAATTTAGTGTTTTGGTGCATATGGTATTACTAGTGCTTTCACATATGTAATTTTTGATCAATCTGCATATATAATAGTGTCTAAGGGCATAGTGTAAAATTTTGGTGTACTAGTACAGTGTGCATTTTTGCAATTTAGATTTTTAGAGGGGACTTAAAGTTGAACAGGTATAGTGATAAATGACAGTTAGTAGAATATGATATTAGTAATAGTTATAGGATTATTTAGTTAGTGGGTTGTTATAAAGCACTTGCCCTAAGGAAAAAAACAAACAATTTTTTTTGGTAATATTTAAATTAATGTTTCGGCTCAAGGTTTAGGTGTAAGTGAGGCACAACATCATACTAACTAAGATAATCATAATCTTTTTTTTTTTTTTGCTTCCTTCTGCTGGGAAAACAAATTAGTGTGAGGACTTAAGTTTTACTGTGCTATTTGAATTTGAGAACATAGAATTTACATTTCTTTTTTTTTTGTTTGTTGTGATTTTGTGAAAAGGCTCTGTTTGATATTCGATGAGAAAGTAGTGAGCATATGATTTTCTTTTGGGAAAGTGTTAGTGTTTGGTAAGTATTATATCTGTTTGGGTTGTTGTGGAGTGATTGTTTACCATTTTGAGTAATAAGAAGGGAAGTGTAGAATGCCTTGCTAGTAGGTGTAATGCCCATCGTATTTGTTGGTATAGTACAATTTGAGTTTTGTTTGGTGGTGCAAATGTTATGGTGGTAGTGTTAGTATTTATAGTTATAGTGTTAGAATGTATAGTGATAGTGTAGAACAGTATTAGTGTTTGGTATTCTGTGCTTTAAGCTCTTAGATTTCAGTGAGGGGTATTTGGAGTTTGAGGATGGTGAATTAGTGAAAGTGCCCTTTTTGAGTGATGTAATATTAGATTGTTGTTGATTTGCAGATTGGTATTACTAATATATATATAGCGCTATATATATATATATATATATATATATATATGACGAATTTGCAACTACCCCATCAGAGCTGCAGAGTATGATCCAGGAACTTGCTGACAAGAGTAAAGAAGGGGGATTAAAAATGAACTTTCAGAAGACAAAAGTGATGTGCAATGCTTTTACAAGAAATGAAGATTTATCGATTGATGGAGAAAAGCTGGAGATAACAGACACGTACGTTTATCTTGGACAGCAGATATCAAGTGAGGGTCACATTGATGAAGAAATTAATCGGCGTACAAAACTTGCCTGGAGAGCTTTTGGAAGAAACAGCATAATTTTCAAGAGCAATATGCCATTATGTCTTAAAAGAAAAGTGTTTGATCAATGCATCCTTCCAGTGCTTACGTATGGTGCAGAGACGTGGACCTTAACTAAAAGAGACATACAAAGGCTGCAGACAACTCAAAGCAGCATGGAGAGGTGCATACTTGGTGTAACCAGGAGAGATAAGAAGAGGAACTCGTGGATCCGAAAAATGACAAGAGTGGAAGACATCATGATCAGAGTTAAATCCCTGAAATGGCAATGGGCTGGACATACTGCCAGAAGGACAGATCATCGATGGACAGCCGAAATTTTAGATTGGATTCCAAGGGACAGGAAAAGACCCAGAAGAAGACCGCATGGGAGATGGGTGGATGAAATTCGAAAGTATGCAGGGGTGACATGGAGGAGACTGGCACAAGACAGACCGTTGTGGAGGAAACTTGGGGAGACCTTCGTCCAGCAGTGGATTGATAATGGTTGACAATGATGATGATGATGATATATATATATGTCTGAGACGGTAGGCAGTAATAGTGTAAGTGTTGTTCTTTTGAAGAGGAGTGTCAAATTGACTTTCCACCGTGGTGGTAACACAAGTTCAAATTTGATAAATTTTTGTTTCGGATACACCTCAGGAGGTCCTTCATTTTGGTATTGTGAATTTAATGAAGTGTTAGTGCTGTATTAATGTAGTATTAGTGTTAGTAAAGTATTAGTACAGTTTTAGAGTGCCAGTCAGCAAGGTAAGGATTGGAAAAGATTTGATATACTAGTATTCTGAGGAGTGTGGGAACCCTCAAATTAGGGGGAAATGGAGGAGACTGGGTAAATACCATGTGGGAGGAAGATGAGTTACAGAGACACTTGAGTGTGCCTGCCCTAATAGGGTTAGTGAAAGAATTTTCAGGGGACCCAAGTGGCACTTCTGTTAAAGATTTCTTTGAGTCACTGGAGAATGCAGCCAGAATAGGAGGGTGGAGTGAAGAAACCAAGAGTGTGGTAGTGAGTCTTAGGTGTAGCGGGGAAGCGAAACAGTTGTCTGAGGACTTGTCGGCTCGTGGCAGGACTTTGAGCCATGAAGGGTATAGGAAGGCAATTTTTGAGTGGTTTTCATCCCCAGAGACTCTGGTGACAATGGCCGGGAAATTTCAGGCTTGCCAGCAGAACCAGGGAGAGACAGTAAAGCAATTTGCTGCTCGGCTAGAACGTGCAGCGTATAACTATTTTACAATGACTCTGAAGCCATCACTGAATTTAGGGATATGAATTTGCTATCCCGGTTCTTGGCAGGAATTGCCCCTAAGATTTGTCACTTGGTTTTATCCCATAATCCCCAAAGCTATGACGGAGCAAAATGAGCTGAGTATGACTATTTAGTCCAGGAGTGTGTCTTTCGTCGAGGTGGAAGATGAGGTGCAAGGCAACCCCAGTACTAGACTTAGGGATGACTTCGCACAGTAAGGAGTCTTTAAGGCTTTAGTCGACCAGATAAATGAGCTGAATCAGCAAGTGGCGACTTTGAAGCTGGCAAACTCAAGGAGTAGGGAAAATTCACCTGCTAGATGTTCTCAAGCTCACAATCCATCCAGGGGAAGGGACTCGGGACATTCCTCTGCCAGAGACAGGCATTCCTCACCTTCAAGAGAGAGAAGGAACAGCAGGCCCAGCGACAGAAGGGAAGAAGGCAGTTACGAGAGGTATAGGTCTCCCAGCTTTCCTCGGCAAGAGCATTTTCGGAGGAGTAACAGGCTCACTGTGACCTGTTACAGGTGCAAGCGTTTGGGGCATTACGCCAATGAATGCCATCAGGCTGATAGGCCGGCATACCCAATAGGAGTCAGGGCACTGGAGGTAGAGGCTACCATAATCCACAGTTCAGAGGTGGCCAAAATCGAGAAAATGGAGGGAATTTAGATAGAGGTACACCACCGGGTAGAAATGTTAACAGGCAGGGCGACCAGCATAATCGATCTGGTCCTTTAAACTGGTAGTGGGGAGAAGATATAGGGAGCAATCTTCTAATCAAAACCCCCTGTTGTAATGGCTCCAATTGGTTCCTGCTTCACTAACAGTCACTCGTTTGGCATGCCTGTTTTTGGAAGGTTAGTGGGAAATCCTTGAGGCTACTGATAGACACCGGAGCGTCAGTTAGCTTAATCACCGAGGGTTGTCTCAACACCTTACCAGGATACAAGAAATTTGTTGAGCATCCTAATGTGGTAGTAAAGGGTGTTTCAGGAAAGCAACTTGATATCAAGTCTTGTGTGGAGTTGAAGTTTTGTCTGTCTGGAGTGAATTTTAAACATAAGGTGTTTGTCACTCAGCCTCGGTTATCGTCAGCCTATGATGTTATTGTTGGTTTTGACCTTTTGAGGGCACAAAAATTTGTTTTAAATGCTGCCGAAGTCACTTTAGCTAAAGTAGGATCAGGCATGCCAAATGTTTATCCCAAGGAGAGGGAACAAGTGATTGCCCTGGTAAAGCAGATTTTTCGGACACCCAAAGTCAGTAGGAGGAGAGTTAAAAAGAAGAGGAAGAAAAAATGCAAGCAGCAAAGAGTTTGGAACCCCAGGTTAGAGCAGAGGTATCAGGGCATTCTGGTATTGACCATAGCGGTGATGCCGCTGGGAATGGAGACTCCACTTCTGAGGATACTCCCATTTCCAGGGGTAAGCAAACCAAATCACCAGAACAGTTAGAAAAGAGTAAAGCAAATTCTCGCTCCATTAAACTCTCTGATGCCCTTTCGGATAACTCAGGCTTGCAGGCAACCAGGCATTATTTTGGGAAGTTGGTCAACAAAGAAACGATTCCTCCTAAATCAGAAAAAATAATTTCGGTAGTTATTCCAAACTGTGCAGAGTTGGGGGAGGTCATGCTTTTACAGCCAGTGGATACTTTTAAAAGTGATTCTTTGTGGATTGGTCGATAGTAAACTATGCCATGGAAGAGGTAGCCTTCATCAAGGTCATACAGGGTTCCCACAGTGCTTATAAATCCTTAAAAGTCCTTAAAAAGTGCTTATAATTTTTTTGGGTGCTTAAAAGTCCTTATATTTTCTCAAAAAGAGCAAAAAGTACTTAAAAGTGCTTATTTTTTTTTGTTCAGAGTGCTTAAAGGTGCTTATTTTTAATTTTGTTCAGACTTTTTTTTCAGTTTTTCCACATTTGCCCATAAACTTTTGATCGGTCGTTTTCGTGGAGCACGTGAGTTCATATGAAATGCTATACCTAATTAATATTTGGAGCCTAGACACTGA
Organism: Macrothele yani; assembly: GCA_039090855.1. Taxonomy (NCBI): domain Eukaryota; kingdom Metazoa; phylum Arthropoda; class Arachnida; order Araneae; family Macrothelidae; genus Macrothele; species Macrothele yani. Next base: position 60,709,056 of record CM077015.1, read on the forward strand.
GAAAAAAAAATAGTTGTCTTTATACACTGAGTGGCCACTTTATTATGGCCACCCCTTCAGTACTTCGTTGGGCCACCTTTTTCCTTTAATACTGCGTTGATTCTTCGTGGCATGGACACCACGAGATGTTGATAGGTGGTTTGTGGAATCTGAGACCATGCTTGATGAATAGCACTTTCCAGGAGTGTGAGATTGCAGAGTTGTGGATGCAGCTGTCTGATGGCTCATTCAACTTCATCCCACAAATTCTCAATGGGGTTAAGATCTGGAGATTGTGGGGTCCACCGAAGCAAAGTAAACTCACCGGCATGTTCCTAAAACCAATCCTGTACAATACGAGCACTATGGCAGGACGCATTATCTTGTTGAAAGTAGCCATCACCATTGGGATAAACCATCCACATGACAGGATGCACTTAATCCGCAATGATGTTTAGATATGATGTGCCAGTCAGGCGTTGATCAACACGAATTAAAGGGCCCAAGGCATGCCAGGAAAACATTCCCCAAACCATAACGTTGCCTCCACTAGCTTGAAGGGTTGTAGCAATGCATTTGGAGTCCATGCTTTTTTGCTGTTTTTGCCAAATTCTCACTCTGCCATCGGCATGGTGCAATTGAAAACGTGATTCATCGAACCACATAATTTGTTTCCAATTATTGACTGTCCAATCCTTGTGCTCCTGTGCGAACTGGAGACGTTTGTTTTCTTCTGTTAACTGCAGACAGCAAAGGTGTTCGGACAGGTTTCATTCCATGCCAAATCTACCAAAAAATTTCAATATTCAACCTGACCATCTCAGATTTCAATGAAACGTTCCGGGATCGTTCTCCATAATGATATAAATGAGAATATATTTTAAAAATTTTTTTATCTCATTGAGTTTTCGTGTAATTAATTTCTAAAATTTTGAAAAATCGTCGTTTTTTGGCTTGCATAAACTTTTTCAATCTTGAATTTCTTAAGTTTTGTAAGGCCTAGAGAGTTGTTTGACCCATCATTTTAAAGAGAATTTCATAAGTTTTAATTTGATATGCAATTTGACTATGCTTGGTGAAAAAAATAGTTAAAAAAATATATTAAGATAGTGTTTTTTATAATTTTTGAAAAAATAAAATATATGTTTTTTGTAATATTATAAGCTTTAAATCCTGAAACTTTTAGAGTGGGATCTCAATGGGATCAGGAGCTATGGCAGAAAACTTAAAGTTACTGTACAAGTAATAATGGATTATAATTCTTGTTTTAGTGTGTTTAAGCCATGGTTTACATGATAACAGACACTGAGTTTTAAAATCTACATAATACATCATACTATTACATAGTCAAACATAAAACAAGGGAAGGACAGTCCCAACAGGCTAAAAGTTTTACCTGGTAAAATTAATAAAAAATGTTTTTTAGTTAGCACTCAGAGTTGTAGTTACGCCAAAATAGCGACCTCTTAGTTCTTTAATTTAACAAATAAGTTCTTGTTTGCCTTTTTGGTTTCTGAGTCTGTAAGTCGATAAACTCTTCCTGTAGCTGTTGTAGGATCAACTTTTGTTAAAACCTCACTTTTATGCACAACTAGTATGTCAGTAAGTTGCGGGTATTTGAAAGATGGAGAAGGGCCATGTGGTTATAAAAACCTTATTTTTACTACATCTGCTTCTATTCCTAACACACAACCTAACCACCACTTGTCTGAGTATTGGCATGTAACAAAGCCCAACAATGTCATTAATGTCTAGTTCATCATCAGTGTCATCAGCTGAAACTATTTCTACACTTGATTCCTCTGAAAATGAGTAGCTTTTTACTAAAACACTAGTCTCATTCACAGGACTGTAACTGTGAAATTGTTGAGAACCCTTTATTGTTGTTGCTGTTTCAAACCTACTCTTCAAGGTCTTTTCCTCTGCCTCGTATTCGTCTGTAGTGGAATACAAAAAACTGATGTTGACAATATTGTCTTTAGCCCAATCATAAAGTTGGCGAGGAGTCATAATTTGATCATTGTAGACCATTCGTAGACTGGCCAATGCCGCTAATTGTTTAACAGTTTCTCCGACACTATCACATGCATTTTTTCTATGTGACGATGCAAAGAAGTTCCATTCCGCCTTGATGCCAAAATTTTTCTCATGATGGCAGAGATTGAGAAAGTTTGATTTGTTTTTGTACTGTGATGATGCTTCATCTGAAAAGTAATTCAGCTTTTCGGGTTAATGGGAAAGATTCTGTTTAAGAAAGTCAGTCATGAGGCGTTGAAACTTTTTGGTTTCCCGGTCAACATAGTATATAACAAACGGATGTATTGTTGCTTTAGCATTGTTCTAATGAAAGCCTTGTGCAAAATCTTGAAGCACAAATGCATAATTTTCAGCAAAATCACTAAGTACAATGCATTGGTTTTGAGGTAGATTTTCTTTCAAGTGTCGCAAATAGGAAGACTGTTGAGTAGCAATAAAAGAGTGTCTTAAAAGTTTTGGCAAACTCTGAAACAAATAATCCAAAAAGTCTTCTGTCGGTTTTATATCCAGGACATACTTGTTTATCAATCTGCATCCATTGTTTGAAACTCACATTTTCAATGCTATTAAGCTGAAAAGCTTCTTCAAACCGAGCCTTCAAATCATCGCTTCCTGCGCAGTTAACACAATTTGCGAATTAACATTTAGATGTTGGCGTTTTGCAAATTATATTGCTTGTTACATCTTTGTATGTTTTAATCGGGAGTTCACCATTTGTCAATTCAGGTATTTTACACTGAGCCATAATTAATTTGGCATTCTGATGTATTGTGCAAACGCACACAGAATGTGTCCCACTGGACCCAGGAAAAACACAGTGCTTGGGATGAAGCTCACAAAATTTAGAAATTCCAATTCTCTGATCAGGGTAACGCACCTTAAATAGTACATATGATTCTTTTAATGTACTTAGAATTAAATACTTTTGAACATGTACACATTTGCCATCTTTTTTGACTGAAGCAAAGTCTTTTTTACCAAGCATTTGACGACTAACCTCATCATTTTGATAGAATTCTTTGACTAGGGCTACCGTTGCAGGATTTAGTAAATCATTATCTGTAATAGACCTTAATGTAAATTGGTTACCTTATACTAGCCAATGTATTTTTTTTTTTACTTTACAAAAGTTAAAGGTAGCAATGTAGCCCTAACTGGTATTTAAAACAATACCATTGGTACCATAACTCCTGATCCCATTGATATCCCACTCTAAAAGTTTCAGGATTTAAAGCTTATAATATTACAAAAAGCATATTTTTTTTCAAAAATTTTAAAAAACACTACCTTGAACATTTAATTTTTTTTTTTTTTAACTAAGCATAGTCAAGTTGCATATCAAATTAAAACTTATGAAATTCTCTTTAAAGTGAGGGGTCAAACAACTCTCTAGGCCTTATAAAACTTGAGAAATTCAAGATTGAAAAAGTTGATGCAAGCCAAAAAACGACTATTTTTCAAAATTTTAAAAATTAATTACATGAAAACCCAATGAGATAAAAAAATCAAAAATATTTTCTTATTTATATTATTAGGGAGAATGATCCCTGAAGGTCTCATTTAAATCTGAAATGGTCAGGTTGAGTGGCTGGTTGATTTGGCATGGAATCACCCACAGGCCTTCGGCTGCCATATCCCATCCGATGCAGTGTACGGCGGACAGTGTGTGCAGAGGTAATTTGAGGGGATCCTTGATTAAGATGGTGTATAATTTTCTGCACTGTTGCCCTTCTGTTGTCTGTTACCAGTCTGGTCACTTTCCGTTCCGCCCGAGCAATCACTAGTCGATGACAACCACACGTTGCACGTAACGACAGAGTTTTTTGGCTGACAGTCCAGTCTTTAAACACTTTAACAACAGCTGCTCTGGAACATTTCACGAATGAGGCAGTTTCGGTGATACTCGCTCCATGGCTCCGAGCTCCTATAATCATCCCACGTTGAAAGTTCGTCAAATCGCATTTTTTACCCATCTCGTCACCCAAAAATCACTTCTACTGTCACAAGCACTAAGCTTTCCCTTTTTATACTAGCCTCGCCCTCTGGCGGCAACAGCGTGCAGCCATAGCTCATTTTCTTAAAACTGTCAGGTGGTCATAATAAAGTGGCCACTCAGTGTATACATACAGAAGAAAATGTATGTACATACATTTTCTTCTATATGTATATAAAGCTATATTGCATGTAATTGCTGAGGTCCTTAAATTTTTTTCAATAAGTGCTTAAAAGTCCTTAAAAAGTGCTTATTTTTTTATGGGAGAAAAAGAGTGGGAACCCTGTCATAAATATGTCCGAATCTGAGGTGCACCTCAATAAGCAGTCTAAGTTAGTCACCGCATAGCCGGTTCAAGTGACTTCTGTTTCCACTGTGGACAGTCAGGTGGATGATTGTTCCACGTGGGCCAATGAGTTTGATTTATCACATTTACCTCCTGATCAGAAGTCCAGGTTGTCATCCTTTTTGCAAGCCCATTGTACTACCTTTGCCAAAAATGTAGCCGAGTTGGGTGAATGTGATACCCTGCTACATCAGGTGTATTTAACGCATGACATTCATGTGAGACAGTGGGCCTATCGAGTTCCTTATGCTCTTCGAGACGAACTCAGTAGGCAGATCAAACTTTTGGAGGAGGGTATTATCCAACCCAGTGACAGTCCCTATTCTGCACCCGTCCTCCTGGTCAAAAAAGCAGATGGCTGTTATCGTCTCTGTACTGATTTTTGGAGGCTAAATGCCAAAACAGTACTGGATTCATTCCCGATCCCAAATTTGGTGGAGATGGTGGATTCTTTAGCAGGAGCCACTTACTTCAGTTCTCTGAATTTAATTTCAGGGTTTTACCAGATGAAAGTACACCCTGCGGATGTTTACAAAACAGCTTTTGTCACTGATCAGGGTTTGTAAGAATGGCTGAGAGTATCATTTGGGATGTGAAACAGCCCAAACAGCTTCCAGAGGCTGATGGAAATAGTTCTGTCAGGTCTCAAGCCTCTCCAGGGGTAACGAGCTGGCTGATCTCTTTGCCAGGTCTGTTTCCTCCATGTCGCCAGCTAGGCTGCCACTGTCTTTCCGCGATTTTCGACCTTTGATCTGGACATTTCTCCTGGACGAGTGGCAGTCCCTGTGGTCTCAGTAGGGCAGCAATAAGCTGCATTCTATCAAACCACAGATCGGATTTTGGAAGTCTAGTTTGCGGAAGAACCGTCGTGAGGAAGTTGTTCTTGCACGTCTCCGCATTGGGCACTGTCGTTTTACTCACCGCTTTTTGCTGTGTGGCGAGAGTGTCCCGGTGTGTGAGGCGTGCAACTGTCGTCTCACTGTCCTTCATGTTTTGTGTACTTGTGTTCGGTTTTGTGATCATCGTTTTCGTCATTTTCACTCTCATTTGTTGGACGAAGGAGCAGCTACGCTGCAAACTATTATTGGCGAAGCCTGCGACATGAGAGCAGTGTTTTCGTTTTTACAAGAAATTGGCTTTTTTAAACTCATCTAGATTTTAACTTGTTCACTCTCATATTTCATTTTTACCACATCAGCCTGTTTTTAACCTTGTGTACGTTTTTGATTGATTATGTTTTGTTTTGATGTCTTTTGTTTGGCGCTCTTTGGCCAACCATGGCCCTTGCGCCATTAAAATCTACCAACGAACCAACCAACCAACCAACCAAGCCTCTCCAAGTTGGCATATATATTGACGACATTGTCATTGCCAGCCAAACATTTGAGAAACACCTTGATAAGTTGGATATAGTCTTCCAAAGGTTGAGACAACACAATCTTAAGTTTAAGCCCGGTAAGTGCCACTTTTTGAAATCTTCAATCAGGTACCTGGGATTTGTTGTCGGTCAGAATGGCATAACGCCTGATCCCAAAAATTTGGAAGCTGGCAGAAATTTCAAAATTCCAAATTCAGTTAAGCAGGTCCAAGCTTTTCTAGGTCTCACAGGTTTTTATAGGAGATTTATTACTGATTATGCTAAATTAGCTTTACCCTTGACTAACCTGATCAGGAAGGACAAATCATTCAAGTGGACCTCCGAGGCTCAAAAGGCATTTGAGGATTTGCAGCAGGCTCTTCTGAGCGAACCATATCTGAAGCTACCAGACTTGACTGAAGAATTTGTCGTTGCTTGTGATGCCTCAAAATTTGCTATTGGGGCTGCACTACAACAGGCCGAGGATGGGAAATTACATCCAGTGGCCTATGCCAGTAGGAAATTGAAAGGAGCTGAGCTTAATTATTCCGTGGTGGAAAAAGAGATGCTCAGTGTAGTTTTTGCAGTAAATTATTTCAAGCAGTACCTCTACGCCCAACATTTTCATATCATCACAGATCAAGCGAGTTTGTCGTATGTATTTAAACTAAGGGACCCTACCTCCAGAATTGCTCGTTGGTGTATGTCCCTCCAACAGTTTGACTACATGCTTCAGCACAGGCCTGGCAAGTCAAATGTCGTAGCTGACTACCTTTCCAGGAATGTGCAGACCACAGAAGTGGTGGAACAGTCAAGTCAGGGGAGTGATCAGGAGCGAGCCAGGGTCAAGGATTTGCAGAGGCAAGATGAGGTGGTTGTAGCAAATTGAAATTCTGGAAAATAAGAGAGAGTTAGGAGGACGCAAAGTGTCGGATGAGTTCTATTTGCAGGATGGGCTTTTGTGGCACTATTCATTGCCCAAGTCAGGAGACACCAGGAATCAACCATGCAAACAGCTGGTGATTCCTGAGACCATGGTGGAGGAAATCTTGAAGCAGTGCCGTGACTCGGAAACTGTTACCCACCCAAGGTTCCACAAAACATTGGAGCGGGTACGTTCTAGATTTTATTTCCACAACATGTACTCTCTAGTAAAGGCCTATGTGGATAGCTGCCATAGCTGCTTGAGTAAAAGGGCATATAAGCCTGGGAGAAAGGCACCCATAGTTAGGGCAGAGCTACCTAGCTGCCCATTTGAAAAAATTGCCATGGATGTTGTGGGTCTGCTGGTCACCACCACGTCAGGGAACCGATTTATACTGGTCATTACAGACTACTTCACCTGTTGGCCAGAGGCTTATGCCCTACCAGACACGAGAGGGGAAACGATTGCTTGGGTGCTGGTAGAAGAGTACATAGCCACCCATGGAGTCCCGGCTAAGGTGTTGACAGACAGGGGCAACAACTTCCTTTCAGCAGCTATGATGAAAGTATATGAGAGATTGGGCATCAAGAAGCTGAATTGTAGTTCCTATCACCCCTCTGCAAACGGGCAGTGTGAAAAGTTGAACGACAGTTTAATTAAGTCAGTTAGTCACCTAGTGTCGGAGAGTCAGGAAGACTGGGATTGTTGCCTTCCCATGGCACTAATCGCCTTTAGGACTGCGATTCACACAAGCACTGGGGAAACCCCTGCTTATCTTACATATTTAAGGGACCTGGAGTTGCCTTACCATCCGATTGGTAGTCCTAAGGTGCACACTTATGCTTCTCAATTAGAATACTGTGACGAGTTGACCGAGAGACTGAACCTCGCATTCGATGCAGGCAAGCTAAACCTGGAAAAGGTGGCAGAGACTCCGGAGAGGCAACGAGCGAAAAGTGCCGTAGACAAAGACATCACCCTTACTGATAAGATGTACCTGTATTCCCCTGCAGTAAAGCCAGGAAGAAGCAAGAAATTAAGCAAGTTGTGTTCTGGTCCTTATCGAATAACCAAGGTTATACCTCCAGTAAGTTACGAGGTCACTTTTATTCCAGATCCGCTTAAGAAAGAGTTGGTTCATGTCGATCTGTTGACCAAGGTTAGAGATAGACCCATTTTTCCAAGTCCTGTGGAAAGTGACGAGGATTTGGCAAGCTCCGAGGATCAGAGAGAACCCCGAGAGGGCAGTTCTTCACAGCCTCAGGTAGGAGATAGCTCCAGTAGTAACAATTTCATTCCTTGGATGGCTAGAAGTAGATTTAACCATAGTAAAGTAGTGCCTAGGCAAGGTAGCACACCTTTTGTAGCCGAGGAGCAAGGAAATAGACAAGCTGTCAGCACTCCACGAGCGGAGACAGTTAGCACTCCATAAGCAGGATTAACCAGTCCCCCGAGACAGAGGACCAGTCTTAGTCAAAGGGAAATTGTTGAAACCCCCAGGTACGGACTGCGTCCTAGGGATGGTAGAGACTTTGTAACACGAAGGTAGTCAAGTGCGCACTAATTCATTAGCAACGATGCTTGTAAATAGTCTTGTTATAGTAGAAGTGATTGGTATCTTAAGTGTAGCGTATGGAACAGTTATGTATTTTGTAGTATTAATAACTCAATGTGAAGCATGTGTAATTTTGGGTCTCGTATAGTGTCATGGTTGTTTGGTAATGATTTTTCTGTTTATAATTTCCGCTGCCAAGTCAACAATCCACTTTTGTTTACTTTGATTGATTTTGGATCCATGCCTAGTGTAATAAAGGGTGCTATTTGTGTCCAGGGAGCACATTGCAGCTCCAGGGACTTGAGGAAATTGGATTTTAACTAAATAATGGATATGTGTGGGTATGATAGCTCATACCAGTTCACTGTTTTGTGGGAAAATGGTTTATTGGTTCTGTGCTCAGGGCATGGTACATTTCCATGTGGTTTTGGTATGTTTCTTGAAGTTTTTTTTTTCTCTTTTTATTTTTTTTGTTCTCCCATGGGAGGAATGCAGTGATATGTTGCTGAAAATTTGTAGACACCTGATCAATGTCTTTCAGATTTTCATCAACATTATCCACACTTTTTCGTGAGGTGCATATCAAAAAAGTAATGGTGATCAGTTCAGGGAGGGGTGACAATTCTTCCCTGGATTGGTTTTCTGTTTAATTTTTCTAAACTCAGGTTTTGCCTCCCATGGGGTTTTTTGATCTTTTAGGTCCAGAGAAAAAGCCAAGAAAGAGTCAATGAAATTCTGTTTCTCATTTGTTTTTTTTCTCTCCTTTATTCTGTAGGGCATGTGAGAAAGTGTTCTCCTTATTCAAGGGGAAAGAAAGGGGGAAAAAGTGCGGTATAAGTTGAAAGTTCGTTCACATTATATTTATCATCTCTCCATGGGGCTAGGGCTGAAAGTTTTGTTTAGTCCTAAAAAAAATGTGTATAGTGTGAAATTGCAGTTACAATGATGCCCTTTTTAGCACGTCTTTTGTAAAAAAAGATCGTGCTTTTGTTATCGGTTTGTCCGTCCGTCTGTACCCACGGTATCTCTGCAACTATTAGTCCGATTTAAAAAATTCTTTTTTCATTCGGAAGCTTGAAATATGCGAATGATGATCCTTCATTTCGTTTTTTTTTACGATGCACAATTTTGCCGCTGGGGGGCGTAAATGCAGATGATGTCGAATTCAAAATTATGTTTTAATCCACATATTTGCTTCTAAACATTCATTTGAAAAAATTATTTTATCTTTCGATTCCATTTATGTCGAAGAGTGTTTTAGATATAGTTTCATTTTCAAATTACGCATAGATTTTCCGGCAGGGGGCGTAAAAGTAAATTACATTTTTTCCGATAACTCTTCTCCTAAAACTTCGATTTGAAAAATCTTTTTTTCAGGGGATACATCTCCTAATGGAAAATCTTTTGCATATAATTTCGAATTTTTGGTAAAGAATACTTTGGCCACCAGGGGGTGTAAGTGTTAATTTTTGCTTCTGATGTAATTGCCATAAAATCTGAGCTTCTAAAATATCGATTGAGAAAATTCTTTCGTGGACTGATGCCACTCACATCGATAAACCTTTTCGGAATATTTTCTTCCTAAAATATCCCACAGTTTCTCCGCCAGGGGGCGTAGATAGATGTATATCTTATTTTTGTCAATATCTCTACTTCTAGGGGTTCGATTTGAAAAATTCCTTTTTTGTTGAATAGTGTTTCCAGTATAACATGCGCTTCATATAATTTCAAAATTTTCAAGTAATTCATAGACTTTCCGCTAGGGGGCGAAAAGCTAAATTGCGTTTCTCCCTATATCTCTGCTTTTAAATCTCCGATTTGAAAAATTCTTTCTGCACCGGATACAGCTCCTGATGGGAAATCGTTTGCACATAATTTCTAATTTTTGTAAAAAAAAAAAGTGGTTTGGCCACCAGGGAGCGTAAACCTTAATTTCCGCTTCTGATGTATTTGCAGCAAAATATGAGCTTCTAAATTCTCGATTGAAAAAAACGTCGTTTGTAGACCGAACTACTCGTGTCGACAAACCATTTAAAAACATTTTCTTCTTAAAATAGTGCATGGTTTCTTCGCCAGGGGGCGTAGACGTATATCTTATTTTTGTCAATATCTCGACTTCTAGGAGTCCGATTTAAAAATTCCTTCTTTGTTGGATAGTGTTTCTAGTGTGACATGTTTTCCCTAAAAATTCAAAATTTTCAAGTAATTCGTAGACTTTCCGCTAGGGTGCGTAGAGGTAAATTTCGTTTCCCCCTATATCTCTGCTTCTAAATCTCCGATTTGAAAAATTCCTTCTGTACCGGATACAGCTCCTGATAGGAAATCCTTTGCACATAATTTCTAATTTTTGTAAAAAAATGGTATGGCCACCAGGTGGCGTAAGTCTTAATTTCCACTTCTGATGTATTTGCAGCAAAATATGAGCTTCTAAAATCTCGATTGAAAAAAGTCTTTTGTCGACCAATGCTACTCATGTTGACAAACCTTTTAGGAACACTTTTTTCTTGAAATAATGCATGGTTTCTACGCCAGGGGGCATAGATGTATATCTTATTTTTGTCAATATCTCTACTTCTAAAAGTCCAATTTGAAAAATTCCTCTTTTGTTAGATAGTGTTTCCGATGCGAAATGTTTTTCCTATAAATTCATAATTTTCAAGTAAATCATTTAAGACTTTCCGCTAGGGCGCATAAAGGTAAATTGCGTTTTCTGCTCCTAAAACTCCGATTTGGAAAATTCTTCCTGTATCGCATACAAGACCTGATGGAAAATATTTTTCACTTATTTTCTAATGTTTTGTAAAGAATGGTTTGGCCACCAGGGGTCATAAGTGTTAATTTCTGCTTCTGATGTATTTGTAGCAAAATCTGGGCTCCTGAAAACTCGAAAACTCGACTAAATTTTTTCTTGGACCGATACCGCTCATATGGATGAACCTTTTGAGAATACTTTCTTCCTAAAATAATGCATGGTTTTCCCACCAGGGGATGTAAAGTCACATCTTATTTTTGTCGATAACTCTGTTTCTAAGAGTTCGTAAGCTCAAGATTCCGTTTACACCAATATCTGAGGGATTAAAGACCCGATTGAAAAACTTCTTTCTTCCGTCAGATACTATTGTTTTCCATACCGGTTCCATTGCCTTTGAATAGCTTATTAGCTTTGATAAATTTAATTTGCGCCAGAACAGATTCAAAAGACGTGCTTATTACACCCGAACATTCGGTGTCATCTTTCTTGTTTGTTTTGGTATTACTCAGCCCAGCAGGAGGGAAAGGAAAAGCATACTCAGAATCAAAGTGAGAGCAGTGTAAATAATTTTTTTCTCTAGATGTGTATGAACATAATGTAGCATTTGTATTATTCATTATCTAAGCTACGAGTAGGACGATTCAGAAGTTAATAGTATGTATTATAATTTTAACTTTGAAATTATGAAGTTAGTGAGGTAAGGCTGGGGTAGACTTCATAAGTAGGCCTTAAAAACAAGAATAAATATAATCATCAACATAAAAAGAAAAAAATAATCTTTCGCCGGGGCAAGTAACTTCCTAAGTGATGGGTTTTTTTCCGTGGTTGAGTGATAAAAGGAATGCAAGAAAAAGAAAGCTGGTCTATGCTCAAAATAGGTAATGGGAAAAAAAATGTAGTTCTTTTTATGGTACATGATGTATGTATTTATATTTTCTGTAAGTCAAATGCAGTTCCTTTCTTCGTCCAACGGTCACTTTTTTTTTCCGAGCTCATCCCAAGAAAAGGGGAGTACGGTTTGAATTTGTTAGAATGTCGCCCACCCAGGAGTGAGCAGTTATTTCCACAAGAAGGCATTTCCCCTCTCGCCAGCGCTGTGGTGAATTTCTGCGAGCTGAAACACTACACCGATAATCCCCGGCTGGATTTGTTGGCCGGCAAAAAGGAGCTTAACTCTGAAGAGTTATAGGTAGTTGCTGTCAAACTCTGAACAGCAGGAAAGCAGGCGTGCATCAAACTTTATGTGTTTTCATTCAAAAGGCAAGAACGGGCCATATCAAATTACACATGTGCTGGTTGCTGAGAGTTCTCGCGTTTTTGCTCCCCCCCCCATCTTCCTTCCTCGCTGGAAGAGGAATAACACGTGGTCAACAGGCTGTCTCTGCATGGTGTTGGCTGACTGACCAATGGGAGCAAAGCGTCCCTCATGGATGACGCTGATTGGCTCTCTTTGTTCCTCTGCGAGAGAGTGCCTTTTTGAGTCTGAAAAAAAGAGATTCTCTCGCTCTCTTGAGGTGGGCACGTTGGTTGGAGGCAAGGCTGTAGAAAAATACAAGGCAGTTGGAAGGTCGTCCTTGTCCTCGGTGGTTATCCACCACCAGCAAGAAAAAGAATAAGACATCGACCTGAAGAAACACCACCCAAACAGCGGGTCTAGAACAGCCTCCAGAGAATGCAGGGGCCCGGGTCGAGGTGTGCCACCACCAGTCAGTTAGGCCTAAGGAAAGGCCGAAGATAGAGAAATAGCCGATTGCCGGGCCAAGAAGAAAAGAGGTCAACAGACGCGTGCGTCTCCACCATAGCCGAGACTTCGAATACGATACCTCCAAGGAATCACTCCCATCTATGCAATCCAAATGGTGGTCATGATGGCTCCAGGAGGAAAGCATCCGAACGTACCAGTTGCACTCCATCAGGGTGAGTGAGAAAATTATTCAACCTCCCAGCAGTTGTCAGCCTAAGACGTGATGTTCCGACCTATTTGTGAACTTCAACAGCGACTCCCCCTCATCCAGGGGTAACTAATTTTATTTTTGGCCCTTTCCTAGAGCCGAAGTTGGCACTACAGCACTCCGGTACCATTATGCTCTAAAAAAAAAAAAGGGGGTACTTTCCGCCTGCATGTCGGCGGTTACCCAGTTCAGACTCACCAGGAAAGAAAGAGGGAACTGTACGTGGCATTGCTCTCACAAATGTAGTCTGCAAAATAGAAAAAAAAAAGAGCTAAACTCACAAATATCATTGTTAATCGTGATAGTGTACTCGCCTCTTCAAGGCGGGAATTTCCATGTCAAAAATGTTAACAGTTCTGTTTACAGGTGCATACCTGCCTTAAGAAAATGAATTTGAGTTTTTCTTGATAGAGAGGAAGATATAAGCAATCTTAATCTTTACCTATATCTACATATATAAATATACACTCATAAATATTGAATTCTGAGTTTTGATATTTGTTCAGAGAAGATCAAATTTGTTTTGATAACATGTAAGCAAGCCACAAATGTAAATTAACGTAGACGCTGTGTTAACAACTGCCATTATTCATGTGGACTCTGCCATGGCTATATAAGCTTGATTATTTGAATTGTTGATCTCGACATATGAGTGGGCCAGTGAAGGCTTAGCGAAGTGCTAAATTGTAAATGTAGTAATGCTCTCATAGCAGTATTAATACCTTTCTTGGTTAATCATGTTGTGTTGTAAAATTAAATACAGGCATTAGCCATTCAAAAACCAAATTTCGGCATAAGTTGGCATTCGATTTCTAGGTGTGTTTCATAGATTCTGAGCCATCGCATTCATCAACCAACGCTTTGACGTTGGCCTAGGACGAGAATCAGAGTTATTGACACAATATATACCAATGTCTATTTAACACAATGAAGTGATGATTACACGACCATTTTTTTTTGCTTTATACACGAGTTCCAAAATTACTGATTTTTCCAGAGTTGACACATTTATACGCATGTAACACGAATACAGTGTGAGGTCATAACATATAGAAATAGTACAAGTGGTGAAAACAAAATTGTATAAGTGTACACACAAGCACACTTACAAGTGAAAACCTCAAGAATTTCTGTTTGATATTTTTCTCTTGGTGAACTTTTAAATATGTTATAACGTGAAGAAAATGATCACAACATAATTAATTGTTTTGCTTGATTTTCTGGTATTTGGTTTACTCACACATGCACATTTGTCAATAACTGTAATACGAACATAACCACCACATAAATACTCCAGTTTCACAATGCATCTACCCATCTCCCAAATTTAAATTTGTGCCTAAATTCAAAGTTTAGCTACTATTTTAATATTGGTAGTAATTTCTATAAATATCCATAACTGTTCTTGATTTTCGACACGACAAATTGAATTAGAGACAGCTGGTGTTATGCAAATGTGGTGCTGTGAGCGGCCCTGTAAACAGAAAGGACATGACATATGCAGCGATCCGACAATATAAGGAGTGATGCGACGGGAATCAGTAAGAGTTGGATGCAGTATGGGTAAGACAAAGGATCTAAGCACATTTTATCGTGGGCAAATTGTCAGGGCCCGACGAATGGGTCACTCCATCTCGGAAGTCGTGCATGCACTGGGATTTTTACGAGCCACTGTGTCATGGGTGCATAGTGAGTACATCGAATCCGGTAAAACCATCTCTGCAAGGGCCAACTGCCATGGACAAAAGCGTGTGGGTGAACTAGGTCATCGTTGGCTAGCTTGCATTGTAACAGCGGATAGACGGGCCACAGTGCAAGAAATCACTCGGCAATTTAATGCTGGTGCACAAAAACGTGTAAGCAGATACACCATCCAGAACCATCTCCTCGCTATGGGGTACCGAAGCCATCGTCCCATGAGGGTACCGCTGCTCACCACACATCACAGGGTGCAAAGATTAGCATAGGCGCAGGAACATCGCCACTGGACCCTAGACATGTGGAAAAATGTTGCCTGGACTGGATGAGTTGAGATTCACGTTGGTACATGCGGTTGTCTGGATATGAGTACAGCGCAAACCATATGAAGCGATGGCTCCTTCTTGCCAGCAGGGTAATCTTGAAGCTGGTGGGGGTGGCATTCTCGTCTGGGGACTATTTACGTGGACTGAAATGGGACCCCTGGTATGTGTGACATCGTCCCTCACAGGTCAAAGTTACTGGGATATCCTGGACAACCATTTGCTCCCGTTTGTGCGTCTTCAACAACCCACTGGGGTCCTCATCCTGCAACAAGACAATGCACCGTGCCATTGCTCCCGAGTTGTATCCGAATGGTGATATGAACACTTCACCGATGTGACCTCGCTTGCTTGGCCAGCTAGGTCACCGGACTTCATTCCCATCGAGCACATCTGGGATGCCATCGAGAGAGATGTTTGAGGCTCTGACCCCCCTCCATCAAATCTTCGTGAACTGTGGGAGCTTGTTCAGGGGTCGTGGATCCGTATGGCTTCCCAACGCTTTCGGTGTCTTGTCGAGTCCATGTCGAGACGAATCGCCACCGTCATCAGGGCGAAAGGTGGTGCTACACGTTACTAGATAGGTATCTCTAATTCAATTGCTCTTCAGTGTAAATCAGTCAAAAAAATACTGAAAGCTGCCCTAGTTTCAATGTATGAACCAAATTACCACAGACACTTTGTAAATAATTCATCTGCATCATTGGCACACTATTTAACTTTAAAAGTTATTGACAAAATATCAAATCCTAAATACCCTGGTTCTAAATAAATTTATTTGATTTAAATAACGTGTTTTTATGTACCCGTATATTTAACAAGGGGTTTCAACTGATGATAAGTAATTTTTTAATGTTTTTTTTACTGTGATTTATTCACTTAATTTTTTTTTTTATGAAATGTGGTCAAAGTGTTTTGTGCTTTGCCCGAAGAACATTTACAATTTTTGGAAGTCATGTTGCAGAACACTGAACATAATTCTGCTCCTGGGGATTCTGGTTCTGTGAACATAACATGAAAATTTTAAGCAGTACGTGGAACCCAGGGGAAAATTCTACATTAAATACATTATATTTTGATGTTTTATGATTGAAGACTGAAAACGAACAGCTAGCATTTTGTCTGAATTCCTAAATGTGTTAATTTGCTTTTGAAAAGATACATACTTTGTTTCGTTTTGTTTTTGATGTATTTTTTGTGTTGTCATAATGGCATCCAATTTAAAATCGTTCTCTTTGTAAGGACGTTATCCCAGATGTTCAGTTCCCAAGATGAATTACAAGGAGACCAGAGATCTTGATGATGACAACTTTTTATGTAAATATCTTTTCTTATACTATACACCCATGAGCCATTACATTATGACCACCGCCAGCCTAGAGAAATGAGCGTGCCTGGAGACCGAACAGTGGTGTAGGTGAAGTTCACAGAGCAGTATATATACAACCCAAGGACCGGCTTTCGGTTAGTAGAGTGTACGGAGTCAGAATGGGAAAAGCTGCCAATTTATCGGAGTTTGATAAAGGACAAATTGTGATGGCACGGTGTCTTAGAACTGCGATCTCGGAAATGGCACAGCCTGTGGGTTGTTCGTGTACCGCTGTAGTGAGTACATATCAAAAGTGGTGCACAGATGGCCAAACAACGAACCGTCGTCCACAGCTCATTGATGCCAGAGGGGAGTGGAGGCTGTCGCACATTGTTCACAGCGACCGCATGGCCACAGTGCGACAAATCACCCACAGCTACAACAGTGGTGATCAATGCAATGTGTCACAGAACACAGTTCATCGCAGCCTTCTGCACATGGGCCTGCATAGCTGAAGACCCAGCCAGGTCTTCATGCTCCCTGCACATCATCGTCAGCAACGCATGAAATGGCTCCAAGATCATTAAGATTGGACCGTGGATGATTGGAAGAAAGTGGCCTGGTCTGAGGAATTAAGATTCCTGGTGCATCATGCAGACAGCCGAGCGCATATGTGCCAATTACCAACGGAGGCTGTGGCACCTGGATGCACTGTTGGGAAGGAACAGGCCGGTGGCGGTGGTGTTATGCTGTGGGTGATGTTTTCTTGGGACACTTTAAGCCCCATTATAGCAGTAGCACAATCCCTGCCAGCTGTCAGGTATCTGATCATTGTTGAGGAGATGTGCCATGCCACACTGCCAGAATCATCAAGGAGTGATTCGAGGAACATGCTGGTGACTTTCTGTTAATGCCCTGGCCACCAAATTCACCTGGCGTGAACCCAATCGAACATTTGTGGTTCGACTTGGAAAAGTGAGATCGCACTAACTCCCCCCCCCCCAATGTGCGGGAACTGGAAGACCTGCTGTTGACATTATGGTATCAGATACCCCAGGATACCTATCACCACCTCATTGAATTGATGCCTCGCTAAGTGGCCACTGTTTTTCAGGCTAAAGGGGATCCTACAGGTTTTTAGGTAGATGGTCATAATATAATGGCTCATGGGTGTAGCAGGGGAAAAATAAGCCGTACCGCATCGGAGTTTGCGATGCAAACTCCTGTTGGAAATGCAAAACCGCGATTCAAAGTTTAAAAATGAAATTTCCATTTAAATGTTCAATTCGTTGAGGAATTTGTTGTTTATTGAAAATACGATTTTGCTTACTCGTAAAAAAAATTCACATATTCATAACTTTATGAATACTTTGTTTGCTTTAAACAACTGGAAAAAGCTTCCTCGTGTAACTCAGCTGTACGGTGATGATGTGGTCATCGTTTGATCGCAGAGCGCCTATGATTGTTTCCACGCTCCCGCCTGTCTGCACCACGAGTCATTTAAGGACAGATGCTCTTATCGCTGTTTTTATTTTGGTTTCGATTCCACATCCACTTAATTTTAGGATGATGTGAGTTTTGTTGTTTTACTCTTTGTTATTTGAAATCATGGCAACCAAAGTGGAAATATCAACCGCAAATATTGGTGTATGGAGGAATTAGATCCAAAATGTAGTTGGTTACGCTATGATGTTGACGCCGATAAAATCTTCATCCGGCTTGCGTATTGTGAACTGTGTCGGAAGAATTTCCACAGCATAAAATTCTTTGAAATTTCAATTCTTCTTTTATTGATAGAGTTCCTGGATTCATTATTAAAAAGGACAATATAGTAAAGCACACTAGAACAGAAATTCACCGTGCCGGTGTCTCCTAGGCAGGACATAAAGGAAATCACTCGCTGATTTTTAAAAGAACGTCTGTTGGCAAGTCAATGATTGTTGCTTTAAATGCATCTTATGCTCGAATTGGAAAATCAATTGATATAGCATATATGATTGCCAAAGAGAAAATTCCATTTTTCGAAATTTCCTAAAATTACTGAGTTAGAAAAATGCCATGGTGTTGATGATGTTGGGCAAACTTAGCATTCGTCCGTGATGTGTGCTCATGGAGTGTATTGCTAATGTTTTTGAAACTGATTTGCACAATGACTTAAGAAAGACAGATTACTTTACCTTATTTATTGATAGCAGTACAGATGTTAGTGTATATGAAATTGAAATTATTTGTATCATGTATGTCAATGAAGTAAGAGATACCAAATTCCCATTCCTGGCAGTAAAATAACTGAAAAATGCTGATGCTAATGGTATCAAAAATGCAATTGTAGAGATCATTGCAGAATTTGGAATAGTCAATTTTGAAAATAAATAAATTGGATTTTTAGCTGATGTAGTAAATGTTAACATGGCACAAAAAAATGTGTTGCAGATCATTTGAAGAACAACTGCCCTTCTTTAGTGTCAGTGCACTGTTTAAGTCATCGCTTAGAGCTAGCTGTAAAAGATTTCATGCTATCAATATATTTTGGAGAGATACATAAGTTGATGAAAGACATTCATCATTTTTATGAAAAAAAGTGCGAAACAAATTAGAGACTTTCGTGAGCTCTCAACAATACTCGATGAAGATGTATCAGATACACCAGCTTTGAGAGTCATGGCACCCGATGCGTTTCACATATGCACAGAGCGACTAACACACTGACTTAAAATTGTTTTGTTATTGTACTACAACTAGAAAATATGGTTGCAGATCCATCAAGCAAAGGAGAAAAAGCCAGGATTACATGCATTTTGAGAAAAATTAAATCCATCAAATTTGTAACTTGGCTGCTCTTGCTTTGCAACATTTTATATTCTTTGTCAAAATTATCTGTGTTGTGTCTCTCCAGTTCGATGATGAGGCTGTACCTTGCATTAGAGAAATTCTATTGAAATTATGAAGAAAAAAGTTTTCGGCTTACATGTCTGAAATTTTACAAGACTTAGCAAACATATCAGCTTGTGATTCCACTGACACTGATTCAGTGAAAACTGTAAAACTTCGTGGCATTGAACTCAGCTGTAATTTGACAGTAGATGTATTCTATGAAAATTTTGAATATCTTTTAAATCACATTCATTAGTGTGTGCATATCAGGCTTGGTGACTTGCACGGATTAAGTTTTTAACGCTGTCAAGCTGTTAGAACCTGAGCTTTGGCCAACAGACAAATCTACTCTTGCAATTTGGTGATGATCAAATTACTGTATTAACTGAACATTTCAGTAACTTGTTGAATGCCAACAAACATTGACAATGATAAAATTCAAGAGCACTGGAATTATTTCAAAACATTTTTTTTAAGAAATCTGCAACACTTTTCAGAGCAACAGTTATAGAAATGCTTGAAAGAAAAGTATGTGAATGAATTCTGAAATCTAAACCACATGAAAGATATGAGATTATTGCCCGTATCCAACGCTAAAGTCGAAAGAGCCTTTTCTGCGATGAAAATAATTGAGACTGATTTCCGTAATCGTATGAACTGTGATGCTTTGAATCACCTATTGCGGATAACGCTGGAAGTACCAGAACTATAGGAGTTTCACCCTGAACAAGCAGTGGAGGTATTTTTTGAAAATAAGCCCTGATGCACAAGTGTGAAGTCTTGCGGAAAGAGAACAGATGCTGAACCTGAAGCTACCACAAGTTCAGGAATACTCTCACTGTCAAGTTACAGTAAAAGCTGCTGCAATGTGTGGCCAAGTAACATTTCACCATATATCCGTAGAAAGAAAATTTGTACTTTTTATGTATCTACTAAAATATTTTTAAATTTTACTTTTTAATTACTGATTAGAGTATTTTCAGTATATATTGAAAGCTGCCAGTAAGTTTTATTTGATAATAAATTATATAATTTATAGTGACTAATAATTATTAGTCACTTAAATCAAAGGAAAAGTAAGTCTCAAAAGTGCTCCACATAATTACTGAATTGCTCCGCAATGCTAAATTTGAGCAGCAAAAGTACTTCCCAAAAGATTTCAGTTATTTTTCACCCTGTGGTGTAGTTACTCAAGGTATTTCGTACATCCTGTGATACAATTTAAAATATTTATGTACTTTTTTTCTTCCACTTTGGGTTTCTCTGATTTTATCATTTCGTTCTTTTAAAAGTTATGTACTTTAAAATGTGAAAAGCCACCCCTATGGCAAAGTGGTTCAAATGCTGGCAGATAACTATTCCTTCAAGATGGGTTCTGGTTCGAATCCCTGGTGAGGTGTGCATGTTGTGTTTGTCTTATGGCATTGGCTCTCTCTCTTCCCTGGAACCAGTGGACCTAAATGGGCTCAGGCATCTGCTTACAGCCATCTAGGAGCTTGTGATGGTCATTAAGCCATCAAACAAAAAAAAAAATGCCAAAAACCCGTTGAAGGAAGACAAGTATCAGTAATAACGAAGCATGGAAAAATAATAACAAAATACTGTGAGTTTGTCTCTGATGTCAGTTTCAACTGTAGTAAGTGTTGAAAATGCTTCCTGTTCATTCTTAGAATGCCCCTTGACATGTGTATACAGAAAACCTATTTTCAAAGTTTGTCTATCCTTGCGTCCATTCATTTGACAATAGGATATTTCTTCTTTTTCAGGAGCACAACTTTCACAGGTTCGTGTGATTATTATATGAATTAGTACAATGTATCCACTTCTGGGGAAATCTTGGATTGAGGGGGGTTGGATGTCAGAATGAACAAGAACTATGGCTATGCTTATCATTGTTGGTTTTGGAGAAAAGCAGTTTTTCTAGGGAAGGGTTGCATGTTGTTTTGGGGAAAAAAAAAAAGTTTAAAACTAATTCTTATGCACACAAAGATTTTCCGCATTTTGCCCGGCATCCCTTTTTCATAATTTCCCAGCTAAGTAAAGGAAATGTACTCTCTCACAACATCTCTTTTTCCTGAAATTGAATAAACAAGAAATGCCCTTTCTTTAGTATAATATAGGAAAAATGAAGTTTTAAAAATGGCTTTTTTTTTTTATCTTTCTTTCATCTTTTCCATACTTTATTGGGAAATATAAGTCGGTTTGGCAAACCTTTGATTTTAAGTCACCATATACTAACAATAACAAGCATTTGAGGATTACTTCATTTGAAATCACTTCCTTCTATCAATAACATGCTCATTGGACTGAAATCTCTGTGGAGACCATGATGTCATTCCATTTAATTTATGTTCGAAGGAGTTTTAAGAAATTCGTACACATCAAAATAATCGCAAAATTACAGATACATACAGAAATCACTCAGCCCGGTATATGCGTACAGAAACTTTTTACCCATTATTGTTTATCTGTGTGTTATAACATTCAAATTAGCCCGAAAAATCATAGCTGATAATTGATTTTCAAAGAGTGCAATCAGTGGTGATACTTTTCATGTAACTATAATGAACAATGTCTGTTTACATGACAATGTAGTTGAATATAATCTGCCATTTAGTGCAAAAGTTCAATCTGAGGAAACGTGCCAATCCACCATAAGCTGAAAGTCTCGTTAAGGTGGTGTTCCGATAGTAGACACCGCTCGTTATAAGCAGTCTGTAGCTTAAATGATGCCAGTCAGTGATTGACAATCTACCAATCATTTTTCAAAAATGTCCGATAGCAGAAGAATTAAGTCACATGATTTGGACCTGGAGTCATCAGGAACATTTACAAACATGCTGTAGAAATGATTAAATGCAAGCTGATAAATGTTTTCAGCACTGTAAATCATCAAACAAAGATCTTCGCTCTTTCCACGTTTATAAGTGAGTCACGGAAAAATTCTCATTGGCCGCCACCGGGAGGCCAATGAGACTCACTTATAAACGTGGAAAGAGCGAAGATCTTTGTTTGATGTTCCTAGTCCATGTTAAATGTCTGTATTAACTGTAAATCATGTTTTTGCAGGTGCAGTAGCATAACATCATGTGACAGACCTTTGACATTTTGCCAATCTTTAGACCTTCTGCACCACTTAACCAAAGCAACCTGATGTGGAAAATTTTTCAAAACAAAATGTTTTCTCACAAATTTAACTGTGAAGTATGATGTCATTGAGAAATCACTCATTGTTACCATTCTTGTCTGACACAGATGAAGATAATTTTACACAGTAGTGTGAATCTGATAATTGGCTTCCCAAGGGTTTTTGTAGTTCTAAAGAAAAATTAGACTTCAAGTTTTATTCTGAAAGATGACTAACAGCTGCAAAAATCACTCTTTATCTTTCCTTTTTTTTTCTGTTTGTCAGGTTGCTTGGCACCATAGATAAGATTACAAATGAATTCAATCTCAAAAACCTGATTTCCGTTTGTGTTGACTAATATATCGTATGTTCTCCAATGTGCAGCAATAATTTTAAATGTCAGAATTACATTTGTTCTCCCAATATTGAGCTTGTTGTAGTTGTCCACACAATCCTTTAGGAAAGTATTCACTCCTGCTGCCGCTTTTATTTCATTGGTCACATATCTTATTTTTCATTGCATACCTTTGCATTGAAATTCAATAGAATGTGTAAAACAAAACACTGCCTAAAGACTTTGCTTACCAAAATGTTTGTAGTACTTTAAAATTTAAGCTTTTAAAGTTAACATATTAATTATCTGAGTACAAACAGCAAGGGAGATAATATGGAGACAGAAATAAAGAACATTTCTGACTGACTATTTCTCTCATGTTTTCAATTCTAAATGAATTACTTGTAAAAGAAAAAAATGGTTAGATTAGCATAAATACATAAACTGTGACATTGAAATACTCAGAAACACCATTATTACGAAGTCCAATCTAAGACTTCTGTGATGTGCGTCAGTGCTTACAAATTAATTAGGTTGATTTTATTTAGTTGGAGTTTTTTGCACTGTAATTAACTAAATATTCTAGTAATAAATGAAGTCATGGCTTTCCTAGATGATCATATGATAGTTACAAAGACAGATTATGGGAATTACTTAGGAAAAAAGGATGTTAATTCTTAGCATCAAATTTTCAGGTAGTGACCCTACTACCCTTCACCAGGACGAACACTACAGTAAGTGTTGCTAACTTTGAGTAAAACTCCAACATTTAAAATCATTTAATGTAGTTCCTCTTCTTCTCTCAATCTCAAGACCTCCCAACAGTTTTCTCTTGAAGAAATGCTTTTGGTAGGTCAGAATTTCTACCGAGTCCCATAGGATTTTTTATGTCCAGTAGATTGAACATGTCTGTCAAGGCCTGTTTTATTTGTCATGTTTTTTATGGCTGCTTTATGTTCTTTCAGCCTGGTCTTAAGCTGTCTGCCTGTTTCTCCTACATAGCTAAGACCACATTCACACTTGATATTGTAGACTACTACTCCTTTTAACAAGATGTTAGTTTCTTGCTGCTTTAATTTAGGAAGGTAGTTATTGATTTTATTCAGTAAACCTGGAGCTAGCCTGATTTGAAAGTTTTTGCTAATCCTTTGAAGTTTTTCGAAAATGCCCTTATGGTAGGTAATTTTTCTGGTTAACCGATATTCTGGGTTAGGGCTCCGATCTTTTGTATTATTAGTTAAAAAAATGTCCACTATTGGTGTATTGGAGCAGGGTAATTATTATCCTGGAGAATGATTTTAAGTTCGGTTTTTTTTTTTTTTTTTTTTGCGCTCCCTTGTCTGATTCTGAGGAGTTGAGAACATTGATCTTTTCTACAAAGTGTGAGGCTACGTTCCATTTCATGTATTCTGGATGGTTTGACTGGAAGTCCAGCATTTTGTTAGTGGTAGTGGGCTTTTTGAAGACTTGTAAGAATTCTCCCTCTTTGAAGAATTAACGACAGGTCCAGGTAATTTAGCAGATTGTTCTGCTGAAGTTCCAGAGTGAATGTTAATTTTTCATCTAGGGAGTTGAACCAATCCAGGATGGTAGACAGGAGAGGGGGATTAGCGCTGTCTAAAATGAAAATAATTAATGTCATCCATATATCTGGCATATAGGCAGAAGATAGGAGTTATCAGAACCTCTTCTTCCAGTTTGCCAACATAGCAATTTGCTAGGAAGGGTGGCAACCGAAGAGCCCATAGCCAAACCTGAGGTCTGTTTGTAGAAGCGATACTCAAACTAAAAACAGTTGTTTTTTAATACAAAAATCAGCATTTCATAGAGGCCAGTCAGTACTTCTTTGCTGAGGTTGTGAAAGACTATTCTATCAGCCAGATCCTCAGCCATGAATTCCAACAGCCGATTAGTATTTATGTTAGTATACATAGCTTGGATGTCTAAACTTGCAATTATACGGTGTTCCAGCAACGCGAGATTATTTAATTTCTTAAGTAGATCTTGGGAGTTTCTCAGTAAGGCAGGAGGTTCTTGAAATATATTTTTTAGATGGTCCAGGAGATAATATTGTAGGTTCAAGAAAGGTGAATTTTTTGAATTCACAATTGGTCTCATAGGTTCTCCTGGTTTGTGAAGTTTAATTGTTCCATGTAGTTGAGGGATTCTGTAATGCAATTTTGAAAAATTCTTGAAATTGGGATGCAGTTGGTTATTTTTTTTAAAGATCTTAGTAGCTTATTATAGTTTTTTATAGCCACATCTAGGGGGTTTTCAGATAATACTTCATACATAATTTTTTTAAGTTCATCTTCCATTTTTTAAATGCTCTCTAATTCCATAATTAGATTTTTTTGTTTATCTTATTGGTAGTGAATTTGTAATTACTACCTTCTCACAGAAGAAGGTATAAATATGTACTTAAATAATATCCTTAATAAAGGTAGTAATTACAACCTCATTACCAATAAGCTAAACAAAAAAAAATCTAATTATAGAATTAGAGAGTATTTGCAATGAAGTAGAAAAAGACCCCGGCACAGCGTTAAATTTGAGAAATCAATATACTACGTGTCTTACGAAGTATGTGGAAAAAGAAAAGTACATTAATACTCCTCCTATGAATTTCAACCCAGCTCACCTCAGGGCTCTAAAAGAATTCAAATCTAATACCAATATTGTAGCTTCAAAAGCTGACAAGAGCAAGTCTCTAATTCTACTAGAAAAAGAGAAATACATTTAAAAAAATGGAAGATGAACTTAAAAAACCTATGTATGAAGTATTATCTGAAAACCCGCTAGATGTGGCTATAAAAAAAACTATAATAAACTACTAAGATCTTTAAAAAGAAATAACCAACTGCATCCCAATTTCAAGGATTTTTCAAAATTGCATTACAGAATCCCTCAACTACATGGACAAACCAGGAGAACCTATGAGACCAATTGTGGATTCAAAAAAATTCACCTTTCTTAAACCTACAATATTATCTCCTGGACCATCTAAAAAATATCTTTCAAGAACCTCCTGCCTTACTGAGAAACTCCCAAGATCTCCTTAAGAAATTAAATAATCTTGCATTGCTGGAACACCCTATAATTGCAAGTTTAGACATCCAAGCTATATATACTAACATAGATACTAATCGGATGTTGGAATTCATGGCTGAGGATCTGGCTGATAGAATAGTCTTTCACAACCTCAGCAAAGAAGTACTGACTGGCCTCTATGAAATGCTGATTTTTGTATTAAAAAACAACTGTTTTCAGTTTGAGTATCGCTTCTACAAACAGACCTCAGGTTTGGCTATGGGCTCTTCGGTTGCCCCCTTCCTAGCAAATTACTATGTTGGCAAACTGGAAGAAGAGGTTCTGATAACTCCTATCTTCTGCCTATATGCCAGATATATGGATGACATTAATTATTTTCATTTTAGACAGCGCTAATCCCTCTCTCCTGTCTACCATCCTGGATTGGTTCAACTCCCTAGATGAAAAATTAACATTCACTCTGGAACTTCAGCGGAACAATCAGCTAAATTACCTGGACCTGTCGTTAATTCTTCAAAGAGGGAGAATTCTTACAAAAGTCTTTAAAAAGCCCACTAACACTAACAAAATGCTGGACTTCCAGTCAAACCATCTAGAATACATGAAAAGGAACGTAGCCTCACACTTTGTAGAAAAGATCAATGTTCTCAACTCCTCAGAATCAGACAAGCGAGCGCAGAAAAATGAACTTAAAATCATTCTCCAGGATAATAATTACCCTGCTCCAATACACCAATAGTGGACATTTTTTTAACTAGTAATAAAAAAGATCGGAGCCCTAACCCAGGATATCGGTTAACCAGAAAAATTACCTACCATAAGGGCATTTTCGAAAAACTTCAAAGGATTAGCAAAAACTTTCAAATCAGGTTAGCTCCGGGTTTACTGAATAAAATCAATAACTACCTTCCTAAATTAAAGCAGCAAGTAACTAACATCTTGTTAAAAGAAGGAGTAGTCTACAATATCAAGTGTGAATGTGGTCTTAGCTATGTAGGAGAAACAGGCAGACAGCTTAAGACCAGGCTGAAAGAACATAAAGCAGCCATAAAAAACATGACAAATAAAACAGGCCTTGACAGACATGTTCAATCTACTGGACATAAAAAATCCTATGGGACTCAGTAGAAATTCTGACCCACCTAAAGCAGTTCTTCAAGAGAAAACTGTTGGAAGGTCTTGAGATTGAGAGAAGAGGAACTACATTAAATGATTTTAAAGGTTGGAGTTTTACCCAAAGTTGGCAACACTTACTGTAGTGTTCGTCCTGATGAAGGGTAGTAGGGCTACTACCCAAAAATTTGACGCTAAGAATTAACATCCTTTTTCCTAAGTAATTCCCACAATCTGTCTTTGTAACTATCATAAATATTCTATTAATAGGTATCTGTGATCAGATTCTTAAAGTGGTCTGTAACCTTGAAAAAACTAAAGACCTCTGTTGTATATAAATTTTGTCGCTTTTTCATTGACTTTATAACAGGATTTCGTTTTCCTTCCAGTTTGTGAAGAGTGCCAAGCAGATTATGAAGGGCCCTGTCCCATACTTGGACCAATGAAGAGAATCAGAAATAAAAAGGTAGCTGTTGCATCTGATAAATTCTAGTGCTATATGGCAACCATGTATAAACTTTATATAAATTTGATATATTTATCAATATACATATTTATTTATTTGATTATATTTATTGATATGCATTATATAAATTGATTCAGCATAGAAGCTTTTAGCATTATTACACAAAGGAAATTTGCAGTCTAAGATGTAAATTAATTCTGCCTTTTGGAATCAGAAAAGCGTTTTTACAAAACTACATGACTTTTTAAATGTGATATTTCCCAGTTCAGTTACACATACTGTAACGTAGCACGTTGTTGTAACTGAAAAATAAAAAAATGTGTCGTGCAGCGAAAACAAATGACGCTGGTGGCTGCAGAGAGAACATTTTCCCATGATGAAGTGTTGCTATGGAAACTACAGAGGAACTGACTGACCAGTAAAAGTTGATGATTACTGTGCGAGGGAGAGAGTTGGAGAGGAAGGGGGAAAAGAAAGATGTGTTGTTTTGTGCTGCTCTGTGAAAAGATTTTTAACAGTAAAAATGTTTCGATTATTATGTTGATTTTGTCTATTTGTGTGGAATAAAGTTCGTTTTGTTTACGTGTGTGACAAAGTGTTAAAAGAACCCTTACAATGGTACAGCTGTATAGAAAAATTGGTGGCAGTGGTAGGATCTCGAATGTTGAAAGCCAAAAGACACCTCTGAAGACAAAAATGGCCTACAGTGGGCGATGTTGGAGGCACGTCAATGCGACACCATTGGCAGATAAAAGTTGTGAACGGCGTTCAATTTTTTTTTTAAGTGCATCAGAGCTTTAGTGTTTTTTTATTTTATTTTTTATTTTGTTAGTGTATCCGTGCTGCAAGTGTGGAATTTTCAGGTACAAAGTCTGTTGAGATTTCTTCTAAATCCATGGTGTGTCAATTCTAAAGTTTTCAAATGTACAGCAGTACTAAATGTTTTTAGTATATCAATGCTAAAGTGTTCCAAAAGGAACGGTATTTAAATATCAAGCAACTGTAGTCCATCAGTGCTTTTAGTTTATAGCATGTCAATGCAAAAGGTTTTTTGATGCACCCATATCAAAAGTAACAAGATTTTTATTTTTTATTTTGTTTCCTGTGTCTCAATAGATTTTGAAAGTGCTAGAGTGTAATAGTACACTGCTGGACAATTGCTAAGGACGGATCATAAACAGCTATATAGCGCATAAAAAAGTAAGTGTGGTTGGATGCCAAGTGAAATAAAATAATGTCAGAATGCCAGGACATTACAAGAAAGACAATTTATTGTGCTCTGAAATCCAGAAGGCTTTGGAACGTGTTCAAGGGACAAACAGGCCATTTTGGGCAGAATACGTAAACGTGAAAAAAATGCAATTACCGTCCGCAGGCGTTTCGGCGTATGATGTCAATACGGGATATGGCCACCATGGATGGCGATACAAGATTCCACACGTCGTGTCATGCTTTGCACAACATTATCAAGCAGCTGTTGGGGTAATTTATCCCATTCCTCTGTCAGTGCACGGATGAGGGTGTCCTTGTTTATTGGAGGGCATTGGCGACCAGCAAGACTGCTCCCCAAAGCATCCCATACATTTTCAATGGGATTCAGATCTGGAGAACGTGCTGGCCATACGAGGCGTTGAATATCCTCGCTCTCAAGACACTCCTGGACAGCGACTGTTCGATGACATGTTGCGTTGTCGTCCATGAAAATGAATCTATCACCGATAGCACCACGGAACATGCGAACATGAGGTAGCAGAACATCATTAATGTATCGTTGGCCAGGTCATAATCCCAGTTAGAAGCACATAGAGGGACGTACGGCCATTGATCATGATGCCAGCCCATACCATGACACTACATGTCGGATATCGGTCCCTTTCCTGTATGTTTGCTGGACAATATGCAGTACCACTATCACGCCAGATCAGTTATCATCGACAATCAGACGATAGACTGTATCTACTCTCATCTGAGAAGAGGACAGCAGACAAGTCGTTATCAGTCCAATTGCGATGTTGATGGCACCATTACAAACGGGCGGTACGCTGATGTCTGGACAATGGGATGCACACAACAGGACGGCGGGCGTATAGTCCTCCTTCATGCAAACGTCTGGCGACAGTTTTTCGGGAGATCCGCTTGCCAGTAGCAGCCATAAACTGATTTGCTACCTCACTAGCTGTGCTGCACCGGTGTCTTTTTGTAGATAGCACTATGTACCGATCTTCTGCAGGTGTCGTACTGCGAACACGACCTCCCCCGTGACGTTTGCTACACTCTCCATTTGTTTGAAATGATTTCCAAAGCCTTGAAACAACACTGTGGCTGACGTCGAACTCCCTGGCAACATCTGTTATTTTTCGCCCTTCTTCAATTTTGCCAATAATACGGCCACGCGTAAAATCATCTAGGTGATGTCGGGAAGACATACTGAAAATTGCAAGTTCGTCAATTGATTCTTTCCCTTTCAACTTTGCGTTTGAACAAGAGCGGTCAATACGCGTCAAATCCTTTATATCTCTTATCAGCACCATGACGTCACGAACAAGTTCGGCAATCCAAAATTTGCATACGCACAACACGTCTTACTGTATCCCGCACTTATGGTAATTTCCACATTTTCCTGCCTTCCATTTTATGGTTGCTATCGTTGCTATTGTCATCCGTCCTTAGCAATTGTCCGGCAGTGTATATGAGTACGTACATCAGTACGTGTTGTTATTTTTAAGTAGGCATTATGTTCTCACTTGCATATTAGTGCATTTATTCAAGATTAATTTTGTAACATAAATAAGAGATATGGCAGTCTTCGGAAAGGCAAAGAAGGAAGATTTAAGGTTGTTGGCAGTAGAGTTAGGAGAACAAGTCTCCTGAATTCAAGATTGTAGAATTAAAGAATATAATTTTGAAAAACAAAGATTATGAAGAAGATTTTGGCAAGGCATTATTGAGTACAATAATAACCACAAGGATTGGGGAAGAACAGAAAAAAGAAAAGAGGGAAGAACAGGGGGAAAAAAAGAAAGGAGAATTTGAGCTAGAAAAGATAAGAATTGGAGCCAAAATTAGTTCCCAGCAAGCTAGAGGTTTTGAGAAAAGTGAAAGAGGCACGATCACAAGACCGAGATTTGAAGTGCATAATCTTATGCCGAAATTTGATCCCAAAGAAAGTGACATCAGTTTTTATCTAGTGCTGTTTGAAAGACAAGCGCTGGGGGCGCAAGTTGACCTAACAAATTGGGTTACTCATTTGTTAGGATTGTTACCATATGACATTACTCAGTTGATAGCCAGAGAATCAGAAAAGAATGCGGAAAATTACAATCATGTTAAATGTCTGTTGTTAAAAAGATTTAAACTAAGTCTGAAAAGATTCTGACAAACGTTCGTAAAACATCAGAAAAATACAGATCGATCGTGGTGTGATTTTGGTTACGAACTTTGAAACTATTTTGAAGAATAAATATCCGATCTCGGAATTGCTACTTTTGAGCAGTTATCAGACTTATTGGTAACAGACCAGTTAAAACGCCGTGTCGGGTGAAGTGTGCCAACATTTCATTGATGAATGGATGCAGATTTCTTCCTCATCTGAACTTGTTGAGATGCTAGATGACTATGAGAATGTCCGTGCCAACTTGAAGAAGCCTACAGTAAGTAACCAAAAGGAGAAAAATGTGACAAAGTGGCGAACAAAGATTTCACCTGTAGATGGCATCAAAGGTGAAAACGCTATGGTTCAAAGACACCAAGCATTATAAAGGTTCCAAAAAATTTCAAGAACGATGTTTTTGATTGACGAAAGAGATTGCAATGTTTCGAATGTGAATCTTATACTCATCTTAGAAAACAATGTCCCAAGCTTAAAAGGGGACCAGAATCGTCATCTGCAATTGTAAATAGAGTTCGTGGATTTTCAGAAGATGAACTGTTGTCACCGTATACAGTTGTGGGCCAAGTTAATGGTATCCAGATGCCTATTTTGAGGGATTCTGGAGCTACTATTGACATCATATATCAGAAGCACATCATTCCTGAAATGCTGACCAAAGAAAATATTTGGGTACAGCAACCCCTTGATCTGGCACCTATTTGTCTACCACTGGCACAAGTGGAATTGTCTGGTGATTTTAACCATATGGTTACGAAAGCAGCCGTAATTAAAAACGAGCTTGACCAGGGAAGATACTTACTGGGAAATCGAACTGCTGTGTTGTTGGCAAAATTTAGAGAAGACAAAAATTTAATTCCTTGTAAGTTGAATGCTGGTCAAACATGTGCATAGAAACGTCTTCTTGAAAAGCCTGACTTTTTATGGAAGTAAATGAAGGGAAATCCGAAGGAGAAGTCGAAAGCTTAAAAATGTGTACAGATATGGAGCATGTAGAAGAAGAATTGAACGAGGAAGATTGTATGCTTTTGCCGGCTATGAAAGACCAAGAAAATCATGTTCTGGCTCTCCTGAAAATAAATTCCAATGATTTTGCTGTAGCAGAGAGCCAAAGTAAGGATTTGAAACCCTTGTTCGAGTTAGCTGATAAGACAATGTCTAACAGTTCATTTAAGGGAATCTTATGTCTTCAAAAATAAATTGCTAGTAAAATGTAAATTTCGCAAAACAGGTAGGTGGTGAAAGATTCTTGTTGATAGTACCTGAAGAATATAGGGAACACTTAAAATTGTTATGTCATGAAGGTACATCAGCTCATCTTGGTGTAACGAAAACTAAAGATCGATTACTTAGGCATTTTTTCGGGCCAGATTGCTCTAAAGAATTAGAAGCTCATGTGCGCACTTGAGAACAATGCCAACGGCCAGGGAAACCTGGTGATAAAAAGAAAGCTCCTCTGAAACTTGTACCAGTGATACAAGAAGTCTTTCTAAAAACAAATGTTTATGCATGTGGTCCTTTGCCAGTAACACATATGGGAAAAAATTACATTGTTACTGCCATGTGTCTATCCTCTAAGTATCTTGATACTGTAACAGATATTGGATCAGTATCTGTCGTTGATGCCTTGATACAGATTTTTAGCCATATGGGTTTTTCCAAAGATCTTCAGTGTGATCAGGGAACCTCCTTCATGAGCTCCTTGACAACAGTTGTTTAAACATTTTGGTATAAAAGTGACTCATAGTTCTGTCCATCATCCACAAAGTAATCCTGTTGAGAGGTTTCATCGCACAATCAAACGTCTACTACGTGTCTTATGTTTGGAGGCTGCTCCAGATTGAGAGCAGTATATTCATTCTGCACTTTTTGCTTTACGAACAGTAACACATGAAAGTACAGGATTTACCCTGGCAGAACTAGTTCATGGAAAAATTTTTACACCAGTGACTCCACTATATGAAAATTAGATGGAGCCTACAGAAGAGCTAAAAGAAATCTCTGTTGTGGAATGTCTATTCAAATTGATAAATTGTTTTAGAAAATACCAGGAATTGGCAGTAAAGAAAATGAAAGAAGTACAAGGTACCAGAAAAACATGGTATGATAAAAATGCAGTCAAAAGAAAATTCAAAGAGGGTGTTTTGATGTTGGCAACATCTAGATCAAATAAGTTGGCAGTTCAGTGGACTGGTCCATGCACTATTCAAACTAAAGTCTCAGAAACAAATTATATTGTTGACATTCTAGGGAAAAGAGACAGCAAATATATCTTGTCAGTATGTTGAAACCGTATTACTGGAGACCAGAATTGATTAACTTTTTGCTAAACAGTGATTCCTCAGATCAATATGATCTTGTGTTTAATTTCCTTGGTGTGGAATATGATCCAAATGTCTTAAATTTCGCATAAATAGTTCAAGAAAATCACTTGGAAGAAAAATTAAATGGCCAGCAATTACAACAATTGCAGAATTTGCTTTACAAATATAAAGTATTTTTCAAATGAACATGGTTTGACTCATCTTATTGAACATGATATTGAGCTAATCAATGACAAAACCATTAGAGCAAAACCTTATCGAATGTTTTCCACACAAATTGACATTTTGAAGGCTGAAATAAAAAAAAAATGTTGCAGTACAAAATAATCAAAAGGAGAGAGTCAGACTGTACTTCACCTATGATTTTGGTAGAAATTGAGGGTAAAGACCCAAGACCGTGTGTATCTACCGACATTTGAATGAGGTCATTTAGACTCAGTTCTGTCCTTTGCCTAATTTTGAGCAACAAGTTGAGACAGTGGCTTCAGCCAGATATATTACGGTAGTGGACTTAGCTAAAAGATATTGATACCAATGAATCCAAAGGCTCAAAGAATAGCTGCATTTGACAAGCTTTGTGACCTATTGACCATTGCGTATGCCATTTGGTCTCAAAAATGTTCCATATTATTTTAGCAGTATGATGGCAGAATTATTTTAGTGTTGTGAAGAGTTTGCTGTGCCATATTTAGACGGTAGCTGTTTTCTCCTCCATTTGGGAAGAGCATCTTAGGCATTTAGAATGAGTCTTAAGCTGCCCCTGAAGCAGAATATTTTCCCGGAGTCTGCAACGAAGAAAGGAAAAACTGTCTGCAAGATAAAGGGAAGCATAAATATTATTTTTTCTATAAAACTTATCACTCTGAACTGCGACAAAGCAAAGTTTTAAAAAATGAGGAAATTTGTGATTTTGATAACTGTACAAATCAGTTTGTAGTCACAATAGTCAAACTAGCTTTTCCCTGATAAGAAAGAAAGATCTTTATTTTATTCAGAAATAAATCCATGATTAATAAATAATAAGGTTTCACCACAATCAAAACTGCATATATACTGTGTGTGTGTGTGTGTGTGTGTGTGTGTGTGTGTGTGTGTGTGTGTGTGTGTGTGTGTCTGTCTGTTCACAGAAAAAGAGAGATAGATACACCATCGTTGTCACATTTCATTTGTTTGTAAAACTGATTCCCATATAGGATTTTCATTTGAAATCCCTTTTGTAAATTGACTGCAGTTTTGTTTTTAAGAAAAATTTAGTGAATATTTGTTAAAATGTGGTGGGAGCATTTTCATTGGTATAATTCATTCTCAAAAAATTATGAAATTAAAAGTGCGAAACAAGACAACAAACGCGAGTTCTTGTAAAGCAAGAAAAAAAAAAAAAAAAAAAAACTTCCCATCATCAGTCTGAAATAAAATTATATGAAAGTACAGTAAATAAAAAAAAATGGTGACTGTCAGCTTCTGGAATGCAGTGTAGTACTGCCATGGAAATGCAACAAGGAGACATTAAAAAATGTGTACAAATATTATTTTAGTAAAAAAAAACAAAAAAACTTTCACCTCAATCTAACTAAGATGAAGCTATCTGGAAGAAGAAAAGGAAAGAAAAACCCGTTACTGTCAACTTCCGGAATGCCACAGAAACTGAAAACGAAGCGTTGCAAACACTAAAAAGTATGGCTCTTGAAAACACACACACTCTCTAACTGAAACAAAACTATCTGGAAGCTAAAAAAAGGAAACTTCCTGCCAGTCAGGTTCCGTAATACTGCATAATATTGCCCGTGAAACCGATAAAAAAAACCGCATAAAAATATGATTTTTGAAAACAAAAAAAACTTCATAAATCTAACTCAGATGAAACCATCTGGAAGCAAAAAGATAAAATATGATTGGACATCAAGTTCCGGAATACTGACTCACGAAAACTGAGAACGGAATGTTAAAAGTGCTTAAAAAATATTTCTCTCGTAAGAAAAACAACAACACATAAATCTAACTGAAACGAAGCTATGCCAAAAAAAAAAAAATCGCAGTCATCAGCTTCCAGAATGCAGCGCAAAACGGACATGGTGGAACCAAAAGAAGCCGTTAAAAGTGCGTAAAAGTATCGCTTCCTAGCTTCACTATTGAAAGAAAGCAGTATGTCTCGTCAACCCGAAGTTATCTGTTTGTAAAATAAGGAAGAAAGAAAATTAAAATAAAATGAAATAAAACAATTGTATTGATTGCCTATGTGATTTGTCGCTATAACTTCACATCTGAAAGGGGGATCCAACATTAAAGTTACACAAAAATTTCCCTTCTTTTGCTTTAAAATTGAAAGAAATGCTAGAAACAATGAATGTTAAAGAAATAGAAAAAAACAGCTGCACACCTTTCTGAAAATCTGCATAGGGTGTCGCCAAGTTGCTTGAGTTGAGCAAATAGTTAAGAAAATTTCGTTTGTTTTATGAAATAAATAATATAAACTTTTGAAACTTTCTGAAAGCAATATGCAAAGGTTAAACTAATCTATGGCACCAGCCGCTGTGTCGTGCCATTTCTGCCACTGGGTAAGTCACATACGAAATGCCAACCTTCACATCAAACCTTCAAAGTGTAGGTTTGCCCAAGTTCACGTGAAACACTTGGGGCACCTAGTACAGCAAGAAACAAGGACCCCAGCTGAACTGAAAGCAAAAACTATTAGTGACTTTCGAACACAAACTACAAAAATGGAAGTAGGAACTTTCCTTGGATTGGCAGGGTATTATTGACAATACATTCCAATGCTATCTGCCATAGCAGCACCATAAACAGAAAAGTTAAAGGGAAGTGCCAAAAAGGGAAATATTGTGTGGACTGCTGACTGGAAAAGATCTTTAAAGAACTGAAACAGAAGCTCAGTAGCTGACCAGTTTTCAACGCACCAGATTTTAGTAGGGAATTTCTATATGGTGTTACTGGGAATCTACTTAATAGTGTAAAAGCCATGTATGCTGGTGGTAGAGCTTGTGTATGAGTGAATGGTGTTTTATCAAAATGGTTTTCTATTGGTGCAGGAGTCAGACAAGGTTTATTAATGTCACCATGGCTGTTTAATATATTTATGGATGCGTGCATGTGTGATGCCGAAACAGATAATAGTGGTTTATGTCTTGGTGATATCCGTGTGTGCAGATTGCTGTATGCTGACGACATTGTCCTGTTGGCAGAGAGCAAAAGTGATTTGCAGACTATGTTGTCCCGGATGTACGAAGTTTGCTTGAAATTCAAACTGAGTATAAATAAGGGAAAAACCAAAGTTATGGTCTTTGAGAGAGAAATTGGTATCACTGAATGTAATGTAAGTATAAATGGCACTGTGATTGACCAGGTGAGTGAGTTTGTATTTAGGAAGAATGTTTGACAGAGAGAACAAATTGGGTGGTTAAATTACATATCACTAAGCTGTTCTCTGTGATTCAGAGGTTAGCTCCAAAAAGAAATACAAACTTCCAGATATTTTTACTTATTGTTGTATCAAACTTCTCCATTTACAGCGATCTTGACATACAACTCGTGCTTCACTGATATCCATTACACGCCGTACACAAGATCTTTTATACTTCATACTCACCATCTTTTTCTCATGCAGACACTCCTGAATCTGATCCACCCATGTCTTCCTTGGCCTTCCTCTGCCTTTCCTTCCTGCCACTTGGGCTGAAAAGATTTTCTTAGCAAGCATTTCATCACTCATTCTTTCAACATGGCCAAACCACCGAAGCATATTGGTCTCCACCTTGCTAACAACATTTTGCTTCACATCACACAACTGCAATACATCTTCATTTCTCACACAATCATACCGTGTTTTGCCACAAACCCCACGTAAGTAACGCATTTCTCCAGCACACAAACGATTCCTATGTTTCTTCTGCAGTACCCAGGTTTCACTGCCATACATCAGAGTAGGAACAATTACAGTTTCATACACAGCCATGCGGAACTCTCTAGAGAACCCATCATTCCTGTGAAAACCTCCCAGAGCAGCTATGACTTTCAAAGAAGAATTCACTCGCCTACTGATTTCACCATCCAACTTGTTCTCTCTGTCAAACATGCTTCCTAAATACACAAACTCACTCACCTGGTCAATCACAGTGCCATTTATACTTACATTACATTCTGTGCTAGCCATTCCTCTCTCAAATACAATAACTTTGGTTTTTCCCTTATTTATACTCAGTTTGAATTTCATTCAAACTTCGTGCATCCGAGTCAACATACTCTGCAACTCACTTTTGCTCTCTGCCAACAGGACAGTGTCATCAGCATACAGCAATCTGCACACACGGATATCACCAAGACATAAACCACTATTATCTATTTTGGCATCACGCATGCATGCATCCATAAATATATTAAACAGCCATGGCGACATTACACAACCTTGTCTAACTCCTGCACCAATGGAAAACCATTTTGATAAAACACCATTCACTCGTACACAAGCTCTACTACCAGCATACATGGCTTTTACACTATTAAGTAGATTCCCAGTAACACCATATTCATTCAGTAACTTCCACAAAAGTGTCCTATTCTCTCGGTCGTAAGCTTTTTCTAAATCTATGAAGGCAATAAAAACTTTCTTCCCAACAGCCAGATACTTTTCAATCATCGTGCGTAATGCAAAAATCTGGTTAGTGCAGCCTTTACCAGGCATAAAACCACTCTGAACATCCCACACTTTCAATGATGTAAGACCTCGTACTTTTTCAATAACAACCTTACCAAACACTTTCCCTGGCACACTCAGTAGGCTAATACCACAATAGTTCTTGCATTCAGTCTGATCACCTTTTCCCTTGTACAAGGGAACAATGATAGCATCCTTCCAATCCCGAGAGACCATTCCTAACTCCCAGCACAACTGGCAAATTTCAGTTAAGCAGTCAATTATAGAGTCACCACCATATTTCAACATCTCTGCAGTTATGCCATCAACTCCTGGAGCCTTACCATTCTGAAGAGATTTTAGAGCTTTACACACTTCTTCTCTTGAGATCCCTCCTGTGCTTTCATCCCTCATTGTGACATCATCTGCATCTGTCTCAGAATCATCCTTGTTTTCCTGATCTAATAACTCACAGAAGTATTCACCCCATCTGTCACTTAACTCATTGGGCTCCCATATCATTTCCCCAATCTCATTCTTCACACAACTTACAACTTTGTTTCCCCTATTTTTCCTGAGTCTCATGTACTTCCAGAAGGACTTCCTATCTTTCCAAAAAGCCAGTTCATGCCTTTCCACTTTCTCCTTCCTATCTTTTGCCTTACTGTGGCGAACCAGCTTAGCAGCTTCACGCTTCTTACAGTGATATTCATCCACGGAGACTCTACCTTGCAACATCCCCAAATAGGCTTCCTTCTTTCTCTTTATTGCCTCTTCAATCTCACTATTCCACCAAGCATCCCCTCTATTGTTACCCACTATTTTGGTGCCACAGACCTCTTTAGCAGCAGTGACAACACAGTTCTTAAAACATTCCCACTTCTTTTCTACATCCCTCTCACCAGACTTCAGATCCTTCAGTCGTTCTCTGTGTAAGTCAGAATACCGCTGATGATCTTCAAGGAGCCTATCAACCTTTATTCTTTCTATCCTGGGTCTCTTCCTATTCCTTTTCCTCCAACCAACATTAAGTTTCACTCGTGACACTACCAAGTAATGATCAGAACCAACATCCGCACCTCTCATCACACGGGTGTCAACAACTAAGTGTTTCAAACGCTGATCGTAGACAACAAAATCTATCACACTCTTTTGACCAAGAGTACAATTTTCCCAAGTATATGTGTGAATATACTTGTGGTTGAAAAATGTATTAGATACACACAAACCATTCTCAATGCAGAGTTCAATTAATCTTTCACCATTATCATTCACACAAGGATCATTAAACTTACCCAGAACATTGTCAGAAATTGCATTCTGCACAATTACTCTAGCATTGAAATCCCCTGCTATTATAACTTTTTCTTTAGCACCAAACTGGCTCAAAACAGCTTTTAGCTCATT
Source organism: Macrothele yani (assembly GCA_039090855.1). Classification (NCBI taxonomy): domain Eukaryota; kingdom Metazoa; phylum Arthropoda; class Arachnida; order Araneae; family Macrothelidae; genus Macrothele; species Macrothele yani. Next base: position 60,748,011 of record CM077015.1, read on the forward strand.
CCAGAAATCTTCCTTCTTATCAGAAGGTTCCGAGTCACAAGGAGCATACACTACAGCAATTACAATTCTCTGAAGTTTCACTTTCAAACGAATCCAGAGAATTCTCTCACTTATGCAACTATAGTGAATCAAGTTGTTCTTCATCTTTTCACTTAAAATCACACCTACACCAGCCTGTCCTCTCATATTATCCAATACTCCAGACCACACACTCACCGTGCCATTCACTTCTTCTATCCCAATTTCCTTCTTTTTGGTTTCACTTACACACAGCACATCCAGTCTATACTTATTCATCTCCTCAATCACCTCACTCATCTTGCCATTTATACCTCTAGTATTCCATACACCAATCTTACATTCACTCAGCCGAGATCTCTTTCTCATACGCCGTTTAGAAAGTCCAGGCCGATTCCGTGGTGGACCGTCCTTCTCAAGTGTGGTAGGTCCACCATATCCCACACTTCAGTCATTCTTAATATTTCTTTTTGTCTTTTTAATCAGGTAAGTACATCAGTGTGGGGGATTAGCCCACAGCTGAGGGTTCCAGTTGGTCATTCAACCTAAGGATGCTGGAACAAAACCCAGTGAGTTGGGGTCTTTTCGCCAATGTCACACAGAACTAGCTTGCACCTCTCCAAGATTCACAGAGGCCCTAGTTGCTGTTGTGTGTGCCATTGTTACCATGGAGCGCCCCGTGGAGGCAAACCCATCGCTCACTACGACCGCCCGCGTGGTGAAATTAGTAGGCCAGTGAATTCTTCATTGAAAATCATGGCTGCTCTGGGAGGTTTTCACAGGAATGATGGGTTCTCTAGAGAGTCCCGCATGGCTGTGTATGAAACTGTAATTGTTCCTACTCTGACATATGGTAGTGAAACCAGGGTACTGCAGAAGAAACATAGGAGTCATTTGTGTGCTGGAGAAATGCGGTGCTTACGGGGGTTTGTGGCAATACACGGTCTGATTGTGTGAGGAATGAAGATGTGTTGCAGTTGTGTGATGTGAAGCAAAATGTTGTTAGCAAGGTGGAGACTAATATGCTTCGGTGGTTTGTCCATGTTGAAAGAATGAGTGATGAGACTCTTACTAAGAAAATCTTTTGAGCCCAAGTGGCAGGAAGAGGAAGACATGGGTAGATCAGATTCAGGAGTGTCTGCATGAGAAAAAGATTGTGTATAAACTATAAAAGATCTTGTGTACGGCGTGTAATGGATATCAGTGAAGCCTGAGTTGTAGGTCAAGATCGCTGTAAATGGAGAAGTTTGATACGACAACAGTAAGTAAAAATATCGGGTAGTTTGTATTTCTTTTTGGAGCTAACCATCTGAATCTCGGAGAACAGCTTAGTGATATGTATGTATTTCTACTTCAAAGTAATGCTTCCGAGTATGGAATGGGCATAGTTCTGTCACAGATTGATGACTAAGTGAATGAACATCCTGTGTTATACCTTTGCAAAAAGTTTTCTCAGGTCAAGAGGAAGTACAGTATTACAAAAAAGAAATGTGCAGTGATTGTTTTCGAAGCTGGGCAAGATTTCATCTTTTTGGCTCACTAGCAAATTTTGCTAGTGACCAAATAGTTTGCTAGCAAAACATTTGCATGACTAGCAAGTAAAACTAAATCACATCGTAACTTATTTTCTAAAGTTACACAGAAATTTAAATATGTGTATAAATATTTTGACTTACCTTTTTGAATAATGAATAGAATCTTAGATAAGTTTAGTGACTATCTTTATTATTAATTTCTAACAAATTCTCATACCACATGAATATATTTCACTGACATTCTAATTCAGATTTCTTCCCATATGGTTTACGCTCAGGGTTTCTGACTTTGTCATCATACTACTTTATAACTGCTGACCGTGGATTAAAAATCTCTTCTTGTGGCCCTTCTACAGTATTTCAATTGTCATCAGAGCATTTAAAGTTTCAACAGACAAATTGTTCCTCCAATCCCCTTGTATTCTTTTTAAAAAACTGAATCCGACCTCACAACATGCAGTACTAAGTGGAAGTATCGCACAAATTTCTGCTAAACTTCTACATACTTCATATCTGCCAACTACCACACAATGCCATAGTTTCTACGGAATTAGTTGTCTGACTACGGAACTCACTATCAAAACTACGGATTCTACAAATTTTCATTTTGTTTTAAATTTTTCTTTTGCTATTATTTTTATGATATACACGAGATTCTTACAGGGATTCGCGGAATCCCGCTTTTTTTTTTTTTTTTTTTTTCGTCATCAGTTAGATCATTCTGAAGATCAATATTTGGGGGGGGGGGTCGTTTTCCATCTGGAGACGAAATTTCGTGCTTCAAAACTTTCGAACACAGTAGTGAAACGGAGTAAGAAAATTTTGCCGTAATCGCAAATTTTTCTCCCAATGTTGTCTTTGTGTCCGCTTTTCTTGTTAAATATCATTTTATTGCATAAATGTTTGCATTTTAGCTTGAAACTGTGGAGAACAATTTGCAAAAACGGAAGTTGGCTGCTGCAAAATTTTTCTGTAACCTTCAGGCATGAGATTCTTCCGCAAATTCAAGGAATTCCGGCTTTTTCGTTATTATTGGAATTCCGTCTTTACGAAACTAGAAAACGAAAGGTCGACGGAATTCGGATTTTTTCCGTAATCATAATTTTTTTTTTTCACGATGTTGCCTCTGTCAAGAATTATTGCTCATTAGCATTTTACTGGATAAATATTTGTATTTCAGCTTGAAAATACAAGGAAAATTTCCAAAACCAGAAGTCAGACGAAGCAAAAGTTTCTTCCGTAATCGTTTACCGCCTCCACGAACACGTTTTGTAAAAAAGCGTCTATCTATGCCACGCAATAAGGCTAGTTACTAAGGATAAGACTTTTGCCAGTGTTGGCAGGCTATTTTCCATTAACAGTTTGGTTTGCTTCTTTCGGTTTTGTCTACCATCCGAATAAGTGGAATTATTCTTGCTTATTCATCACTGATCATTAGAGCGCAGTTTTTGATGTATGCACGACCAGGGCTCGACAAATATGTTCTAGATCTAGGAGCCAGCTCCAAAATTTAGGCGCCAGGTGAAACGAAGTCCATAACACATGAACAAAAATCATGTTTGGTTATGACGCTGGAACGAAAAGTGGTAAACCATATTTGTTGTCATTTTTTTTCCTTATTACTGTTATAGGGTGCAGCCTAACTTGTGGAAAATTTTTATATTTCATTTATGCGGTAAATTTGTGTTTCGATGTAACTGAAAGGCGGCACTCATAGTTATAATTAATTACGGTAATTGATCCTCTAATTTGTTCATCACTGCCATTGTTAAAATTTGTTCAGTATTTGATAAGTGCATAATTCGTAGCCTTCTGGCAAACGAGAATTGTGAAAGGCCACATGGCGACAGACCATCTCTATTTCGGACTCATAGCAACAGTCGTGTGCATTTTCAACTAACGAAAGACTGCAAAACTCACCCCCCAAAAGTCCCTCTGCAAGCCAAGAGACATTCGGTGGTTGCAGTTTTCTCCGAACTGAACGGGATAAGGGAGAACCGACTACCACCCACAGTTGAAAACAAGGTGATAAATCCCTTTTCAAGTGGCTAAGAGAAGCCCTGTGACAGGACAAAGAGGAGAGAAACGAGGAGAAGAGAAGCAAGCGGCGATTCATTCGGAGGGCGGATTCGAAAAGACACGCACGAGACCAGCACCAGCGAGGGGCATGGAACCAAGGCCGGAGAGCTGACCGCTGGGAGAGCTCGGAAAAAGAAGCAGAGAAGCAAGTAAGGAGGGCTATGAATGATCCCCTCTTAAACGAGGACATCTCAGTCCTTTGGACTTCTCGACCGATACTAGGTCGACATTAGTGCACTTTTGCCTAGGCTGTCTATATACCAAAAAGGCAGGACATTTCTTGCCACTTCTCTGCGCTTAGGACCTCAGACAACGGTTGCCAAGGTATGTGGTCTTTATATGAACATTTGCTCACGACTTACAAGTGCCGTCGGACAGTGAACAGCGAATAGAACTCTGTCCCCTGTGAAAGGGAGTACGCACGACAGCGGAGGCCTCCAACACATTTTATTCGTGATTTTTATTTGTGTTATGGCCATAAGTTTTAAGAGCTCTTCCCTGCTAATTTGGCATCAAGCCTATGCAGGTGTGTGTAATGGTATAATTATATATAGCTTATAATTAAACTGCGGCAGTCATGATAATTACGGTATCATTTTAATTGCTGGTACCCACGCTCGTACTCAATTATAGTTTTCTAAAGTGTGTATTTAAATGTTTTGGGTAATCTCTCACATATGTTTCCTTCGCTCTATTTGTTTATTGTGCATACTAGAATTTAATCAGTGAACAGTGTTTGAATCAGTGTTAAGTGTTAAATCAGAGTTAGTTAAATCAGTGTTATCGTTTAATCAGTGATAAAGTGTTTAAATCATCGTGCATAATTAAGCTGCCGATAGAGCAGCCCACCATACATTCATCTCAGCAGATTTTTGTGCCACTTCATGGATAAAGGTGGCAGTGTATATAATATAACGTTGGATATTAAATGTCAAGCGTACGTGAAATGAGCGTTGGGTATCTTTTCGAGTGTGTGTGTGCGTTGCTGTGATTTTCGGTAGATTGGGACGTGCTGGAGTTAAATCCAGGCACCCACGCCCAATCGCGGTACGGGTTTTGCGGGAAGTTAATAATTAATTTGTTATAATTAATTATGGGAGGTCATTATTAATTATTGGAATCAGATAATTAATTTGTTGTTGCAGAATTTTCGGTTGTCAACGCAGGTAGGAAAACTCCTTGCTAGCCCCTAGCAGCAGAGGAGGAAAGCAAAATTTTTGACAAAATTTTCTTTAGTGTTTTTTTTATTTTTATTTAGATGGTTTTTTTTTTGTGGAGATATCGGGTGCTTTACTGCAGGCGATACTTCACCTGGTGCCGCGGCCACATCAGCCTGTAAAGGTAAGATCCAGCAATTGGTTCCGATGACCAGGATTCTTACTTGTTTGTACCTCCAAACCAGAGCAACACACACAAGCGTTCGAAATATTGCGAATTGACTGCCATATCAAATTTATTTCAGTACGAGCATATTTTAGCATATCATAAGTATTGTAAGCCTTAAGCATTTTTGTGTAAAAGACTGCCTTAGGTTAAGTGTATTTAAATATCGCAAATAAAGGAGAGAAGCCGAACACCAAACCTACTGACTCAGATGATTCTGATCATCATGATGGGGAGGAACATAGCATTCCCACAGGAGAATCAACCGATCTGGTAACTAGTAATTCAGTAACAAGTATCGCAGGAGTGTCAGAGACTAGAATGACAGCTCCAGGTATGTTAATGTACGGCGGTGAACAGATAGCAGGATGCATTAATATGCTCAGATATTTTACAGGCACAGATCCTCTATATCGGGCCAAACATTTTTTTCAAGATGTAGAAAATGTAGCTACAGTAGGGAGATGGAGCGAACAAACAAAATTGGCAGTAGTAAAGTCGAAATTCAGGAAAAGGGCTGCAGAATTTTTGTCAGATAGTGATGAGCTGAGATTAGAAGGAAATTATGAAAATTTTAAACGTCTAGTGATCGATAGTTTCCAAGCGGAAGAACCTCTTATTACCCGTATGAAACAATTCGTGAGTTGTGTTCAAATGCCGGGACAAGATGTAAGACAGTATGCAACGCGACTCAAAAGTGCAGCGGCAAAATATTTTGGTCATACAACTGATATGTCAGAAGACATCAGGCAGCATAGGGATCAGACAGTGATGTGTCAGTTTGTATCTGGTTTATCCGAATCTATCAGGCGCTGGGTTTTAACGAAGTGCCCAGAAACTCTAGACGCTGCTATTCTCACAGCAATTCAGGAAGAAGATAATTTGGCGCTCATGAGTAAGAAAGCATCAGTAAATGCAGTAGAGAGATCGGAAACAAACCCAGGATCTGATTTATTAGCGCGTACTTTGGAAGAGATGATGGCACGAATGGAAGCGACGGAAAGATCAGTGGGTCAGTTAGCCGTAAATTTTCAGGAAAGCGAAAATCGGAGACGAGAAAGAAACTCCAGAGAGGAAGAAAGTTTGCAGTTACCCAGGTTTCAGTCATCTGGACTCGAACTCGTTCGACAGTATGGGGCAAATAATAATGAACGCAGAGGATCGGGTACTCGAAATCGCTCGCGCGCTGAGAACCAGCAAGCGCAGTACAGGAGCAACAGGATTATGTGCTACGGATGCAGACAGGAAGGTCATGTGATCAGGCTATGCCCGAATAACGGTCGAAATAGGGATAGGGCAGAAACAACACCGAAACAGAGGTTTAGGAATAACAACGACAGAGATACTCATTATCAATCAACAGGAAAGTTTAGTGCTCAAGGACTCGAGCGTAAGAACAAACAGTTAAACTGAATCGGAGTCGAACTGTGAGAGGTAGTGCGGCTCAGAAATATTTAAAACCCTCTAAAGTGCGGTACGTGTCTATGAAAAATGGGAATGATTTACCAATCATTAATGCGGATCTGGATGGGGATAAAATTAAAGTGCTAATTGACACAGGGTCATCAGTCACTTTATTAGCTAACGATGCTTATCGTAGATTAAAATTTCGCAGAAAGTTAAAATCTGTTGATTTAAATGTAAAAATCAAAAGCATCACAGGAGAAGTGATTCAAACGCTGGGTTGCTACGAGGTAAATCTGCGAATTAAGGGAAGAGACATATGGGTCAAGGCATTTGTGACAAAAAATCCCCTGAGTCAAAATTACTCAGCTTTGTTGGGAATAGATGCTTTACGAAACCACCGTCTTACGTTCGAAGCAGATACAAACCAGCTTCACTTCCCTGACCCCCATCTCAGCCACCCACCCCACAGGAGCGGAGAGGTAATGATGTTTCCAACAGACACCCCAGGATAGCAGCACTGACTCGTAAAACTTGCATTCCCCCAACAGCGAAACTTTTCTCCAAGTGGCGCTTAGTAAACCCTCAGTGGGGAAAACAGAAGGAAGTATTTTGTTCGAGCCATTACCGAGAGCACACAGAAATAGGTTACTCTTAGCACGGTCAGTTAATAATGTTTCGGCAAGCGGACTGTATGATGTAAGAGCGGCTAACCACAGTGATTCACCAATTTGGTTAAATAAACATACGAAACTCTTTCAGGCAGAACCAGTGGAAGTTAAGCGTTGTTCGCAAGGAACATCCCGAAAACCTCAACCAATCTCAGTGGAAGATTTTAAATTAGACCACCTGGAATTTAACGAACGAGAGAAAATGCTAAATTTATTGCAGAAATATTCTGATGTTTTTGCACGGAATTCTTTAGACTTAGAAGGTACGGATCTTACAGAGCATGAAATTCATCTCACGGATGATAAACCTATTAAGTTGCGTCAGTATACTGTACCACATGCCCTAATACCCGAAGTAAAAGCTCAGGTAAACGAATTACTTGACGCAGGAATCATATCAAAATCAGATAGTCCCTACAGCTTTCCTATTGTTCTCGTGAGACGCGGAAACTCTTATCGTTTCTGTATTGATTTTCGAAAATTAAATGAAATTACCCGAAAGGATAGCTACCCTGTTCCCCGAATCCAGCAAACTTTATCCTTACTGCATGGATGCAAGTATTTTTCAAAAATTGACCTTTTGGCTGGTTATCACCAAATTAAAGTTAGAGAACAGGATAGGCATAAAACTGCTTTCTCATGCGAATTCGGACATTTCCAGTGGAATCGCTTGCCTTTTGGACTTTGCAACAGTCCGGCAACATTTGAAAGAGCACTTGATTCTCTATTTATGGACAAAAGAGATGATGGCATTTTGGTATATGTGGATGACATCTTGTGTGCCTCCAGGACATTATCTGAACACCTTGAGAAATTGGAATTAATTTTCCAGAGATTAAGGAAGCACCATCTAAAAATTAAGCCCAGTAAGTGTGAATTCTTGGCGGAAGAAGTGACATACCTAGGGCACCTTTTAGATCGTCAGGGCATAAGACCTAACCCACAGAACGTGGAAGCTGTTCGGGAATTCCCTACTCCACGGAAAGTGAAACATGTTCGAGCATTCCTTGGAATGGCAGGATATTATAGGCGCCACATCAAAGATTTTTCGTCCATTGCCTTACCGCTAACAAACCTTACTAGGAGAAACGTGAAATTCATTTGGGACGAACACTGCGAGAAATCTTTTAAAGAGCTGAAACATGCACTAGTGAGTGAGCCACTATTAATATTTCCTGATTTCAGCAAGAAATTTTTCGTCACCACAGACGCCTCCAAAGTAGCGATTGCCGGTATTCTCGAGCAGGAGGATGACGAAGGACACAGACATCCCATCGCTTACTTTAGCAGGAAACTTAATCCAGCTGAGAAAAATTACAGCACGACAGAACAGGAAGCACTGGCAATAGTATCATCCATCACCCATTGGCGCGAATATTTGGTAGGTCAGCAGTTTACGGTTATTACCGACCATAGACCTCTAAAGTGGCTTATGAATTTGAAAACTCCTAATTCTAGACTGGTCAGATGGAATCTTAGTCTGTCGGAGTATAACTTCGATGTGCAATATCGACCAGGAAAGAAAAACACAAACGCCGACGTGTTATCTAGGCACATTGCAGCAGTGGAAGCCAATGATACAGTCGCAGTTGTACCACTTAATAACAAAACTCTGAAATCAGCACAAAGAACAGATCCTAAATTAGCTGAAGTAATTGATTGTCTTGAAGGGCGTGATTATTCAGCAGTCGACAAAATTACTGACACCTATTTTATGAGGGACGACCTTTTATTTCATTTTGCCTTACCAGCGAAAAACAGCCCACGGAAATTGATCGCAGAACAGTTAGTGATACCTGATAAGTTAAAATCAGAAGTGATGAAATCAGAACATGACGGACTATGCGCCGGTCACTTCGGTTTTGAAAAGACCCTTGGGAGAATTAAACAGAAATACTTTTGGATTAACATGTTCTCAGACATCAAGAACTACACGGCGAGTTGCGAACAATGCCTGAAACGTCGTGGTTTCAAAAAGAAGCAAAAAGCGGGTCTAATTACCCCGGAAATTGTATCTGTCCCATGGTCCAAAATTTCGATGGATATCGCTGGACCTCTTCCACTGACAGAGGATGGAAATAAATATTTATTGGTTGTCACCGACTCCTTCACTAAGTACATCGAGCTGATTCCATTAAAGACTATGCGATCTGCAGAAATTGCCGAAAAATTTGCTTCTAACGTGATAGCGCGTCACGGTGTCCCACATCTGTTACTCACGGACAGAGGAACAAATTTTTTGTCCGATCTAATGACCGAGTTGTACCGTAAGTTTGGCATCAAAAAACTGAATACATCTCCACACCATGCACAGACAGACGGACAAGCCGAAAGACAAATTCAGACAATAATGCACTCTTTAGCAATTTATTGTTCCCCTAAGGGAAAGGATTGGGACAAGTATACAGAATTTGTGGCCATGTCCTACAGAAGCGCGACACACAGTGCTACTAAAGAAACACCCAACTTTCTCATGTTCGGAAGAGATCTGAACATGCCAGGACAGTTGTTGAATGAGGAAATCTCTTTTGACTACGCTGAATCCCAGAGCTACGCCGAGAGCTTAGTCACGAGGATGCAAGAAGCGTATAAAATTGTCAAGGATAATCTGGAAGAGGCAGCCCAAACTTCCAGAGAATATCGAGCAAAGTCGGCTGTAGACAAACAGATCAAGATTGGGGACATAGTGTACCAGCACGACCCATCAGCATCCAAAACAAGGTCACGAAAGTTGGCAAAACCTTCTATAGGACCTTTCAGAGTAATTGAGAAAACATCCCCAGTGAACTTTAAAATCGCCCCAGTAAATGATATGAGACGAACTCGACTCACACACGTAGACAGGATTTTCAAACCACCACAGAGAAGGGTGTTTGACACAGGGCAATTTCAAGATGAAAAGGGGGATGAGGAAATTTCGTTGAGCATAGGTATGCCAACCGCAGACGAAAGGCATCATGAAGAAGAGTTCTCAGAGCAGGATGATGACTGGGTGACGCCCGCTTGGCCGGTGATCACAAGGGATACGCGCTGTTTTCAGCCGCATGAATCGGAAACACGTCAGGGGTTGGAAGAGACCGGGACGGCGGCCCAGCCTGCTCCCATGTTGAAGGACGCAGCAGCTCACGGAGGAAACGCAGAGGGGAGCAAAGAAAAAGTCCCCCCATCATAACGAGAGCGTCGTTGAGACCCCGAGACGAGCACGGGAGAGTGGGGAAACCTCTCAGCTTTGGACATCAGGCTGAAGAGGAAAAATCCAGCGAAGAAATGGTTGCAGACGAGGAGGATAGTGATAGCACAGAAATATACAGTTGTGAGGAGGAAGAAGATTTCGCGAGCCAAACTCAGGACCGCGCAGAAGTGCAGACCTAGATAAGAGGAAAGGCACGTTGAGTCCAAAAGGGTTTTGGTCGGACGCACATTGGCTCTCACCTGTGTAACTTATGTTTATATTCTTTTCTTGTTATGGGCAACGATGAATGGATCAGAGATGTTATCGATACTTTCCCATTACCCTTGATGTGTCTAAAATCCGGAATTAGACATGTCATGGAATATAGGAAAGAGGGAGATATCCATATTCAAAATTTTCCATTCTTCAATGGAAAAAATACATTCATATTTTTTTCTTTGGAAGGTAGAAGGATTGTTATAGGGTGCAGCCTAACTTGTGGAAAATTTTTATATTTCATTTATGCGGTAAATTTGTGTTTCGATGTAACTGAAAGGCGGCACTCATAGTTATAATTAATTACGGTAATTGATCCTCTAATTTGTTCATCACTGCCATTGTTAAAATTTGTTCAGTATTTGATAAGTGCATAATTCGTAGCCTTCTGGCAAACGAGAATTGTGAAAGGCCACATGGCGACAGACCATCTCTATTTCGGACTCATAGCAACAGTCGTGTGCATTTTCAACTAACGAAAGACTGCAAAACTCACCCCCAAAAGTCCCTCTGCAAGCCAAGAGACATTCGGTGGTTGCAGTTTTCTCCGAACTGAACGGGATAAGGGAGAACCGACTACCACCCACAGTTGAAAACAAGGTGATAAATCCCTTTTCAAGTGGCTAAGAGAAGCCCTGTGACAGGACAAAGAGGAGAGAAACGAGGAGAAGAGAAGCAAGCGGCGATTCATTCGGAGGGCGGATTCGAAAAGACACGCACGAGACCAGCACCAGCGAGGGGCATGGAACCAAGGCCGGAGAGCTGACCGCTGGGAGAGCTCGGAAAAAGAAGCAGAGAAGCAAGTAAGGAGGGCTATGAATGATCCCCTCTTAAACGAGGACATCTCAGTCCTTTGGACTTCTCGACCGATACTAGGTCGACATTAGTGCACTTTTGCCTAGGCTGTCTATATACCAAAAAGGCAGGACATTTCTTGCCACTTCTCTGCGCTTAGGACCTCAGACAACGGTTGCCAAGGTATGTGGTCTTTATATGAACATTTGCTCACGACTTACAAGTGCCGTCGGACAGTGAACAGCGAATAGAACTCTGTCCCCTGTGAAAGGGAGTACGCACGACAGCGGAGGCCTCCAACACATTTTATTCGTGATTTTTATTTGTGTTATGGCCATAAGTTTTAAGAGCTCTTCCCTGCTAATTTGGCATCAAGCCTATGCAGGTGTGTGTAATGGTATAATTATATATAGCTTATAATTAAACTGCGGCAGTCATGATAATTACGGTATCATTTTAATTGCTGGTACCCACGCTCGTACTCAATTATAGTTTTCTAAAGTGTGTATTTAAATGTTTTGGGTAATCTCTCACATATGTTTCCTTCGCTCTATTTGTTTATTGTGCATACTAGAATTTAATCAGTGAACAGTGTTTGAATCAGTGTTAAGTGTTAAATCAGAGTTAGTTAAATCAGTGTTATCGTTTAATCAGTGATAAAGTGTTTAAATCATCGTGCATAATTAAGCTGCCGATAGAGCAGCCCACCATACATTCATCTCAGCAGATTTTTGTGCCACTTCATGGATAAAGGTGGCAGTGTATATAATATAACGTTGGATATTAAATGTCAAGCGTACGTGAAATGAGCGTTGGGTATCTTTTCGAGTGTGTGTGTGCGTTGCTGTGATTTTCGGTAGATTGGGACGTGCTGGAGTTAAATCCAGGCACCCACGCCCAATCGCGGTACGGGTTTTGCGGGAAGTTAATAATTAATTTGTTATAATTAATTATGGGAGGTCATTATTAATTATTGGAATCAGATAATTAATTTGTTGTTGCAGAATTTTCGGTTGTCAACGCAGGTAGGAAAACTCCTTGCTAGCCCCTAGCAGCAGAGGAGGAAAGCAAAATTTTTGACAAAATTTTCTTTAGTGTTTTTTTATTTTTATTTAGATGTTTTTTTTTGGTGGAGATATCGGGTGCTTTACTGCAGGCGATACTTCACCTGGTGCCGCGGCCACATCAGCCTGTAAAGGTAAGATCCAACATTACCCAAACCACTTATTGCAAAATAAAGTTCCAATTTGCTTCATAATTTTCTTTTTATATTCTTTCAGTAGCCGACTAAAAAAATTTCAGATTTCGATTTTATTAAAATACTATTTGCGGAAGTCATATTTTGAACATATTAATTTAAAGTGCCATTTTTTTCTTTGTATAATCTGTAAACCATAAAATTCAGAAAAAATTTTTGTTCGTGATCCACAAAGGTGTGAAAAAAAAAATCCAAAGGCTGTGAAAAAAAAAAAAAAAAACGTATAATCTGCTGCGGCATATGATCTGTAGATCGTGAAATTCTGAGAAAAGCAAGTTTTTTCCTTCGCATAATCTGCAGCAGCATGTCGCAGACCATGATATTTAAAAAACAAACAAAAATACAGTCCATACCTGCCAACAGTCTTGTTACTAATAACTAGTATTACATGGCATACATGGACTATTTTATGAAATAATCCATCTCTTTGTAAAAAACAAATATGCGCCTCAACAAAACGTCACAACAAACAAGGACTCTAATGAAACAAACTTAACACGTGCGAAACACAAAGTTTTTTCCTCAGCAAGATTCGAAACTTCCACCTGTAAAAATTGGTAAGATGCGTTCAGGATTCCACGATGCTTGACAGACAGGAAATCCAAGCAAGTGAACGAGCAATGCACGAACCTCCACTTACCATATGATCATACTGCCCCTAAAATTGCAGTTTAAGGAGATGAGACCAAAAGGGGGGGGGGGGGCTGAATATTTTAACTGGTGAAAAATCAAAGCAGACAGCAAGAGAATGCGTACTACTGTCAGTTTGTCTTTTATTGACTCTGCAACTTCACAGTACCACTGCTTAATTTTTCTTTCTGCTGATATAATTCTCTCCCTACTTCTTCATTGTCACTTTTCTTTTCTTGTTTTTTATGCCCTCTGATAAAAACAATCAGTCTGAGGACCATGAGTGCATGATATCAAAACTTCAACTATTTTAGATAAATGGTGTAACTTTGGGAATATTAATACTTTTGAACATCATGCATCAATTTTTACAAATTTTCGTCACTTCCGTTTTCGGGAATTTTCTTTATCAAGATTTAACAGCGTTGGAGAGTGGGAACATCGCGGGGGGGGGGGGGTTTACAAGAAATCCGTCCGACTTCCGGTTCTTGAAATTTTTCTCCTATTTTCAAGCTGCAATACAAAAATTTGTGCAGTGAAATGATACTTAAAAATCCTGGACAGAAGTAACATCGCGAGAAAAAGAAATTATGGTTACGGAAAAAATCTGAACTCCGTCGGCTTTCCGTTTTCGAAAGTTTCGTAAAGATAGAATTCCGTCCTCTTCAGTCCCCCCCCCTCCTCCAAATTCTGTTTACTTGTGCATCGATCTCCTGAGTGGCCATCATAACGAAAAAGACGGAATTTCTCGAATTCGCGGAAGAACCTCAAGCCTGAACCTTCCGTTTCCACAAATTCTTGCTACAGTTTCAAGCTGAAATACGAACATATATGCCATAAAATGATATTTAACAAGAATACTAGACACAAACGCATATCGGGAGAGAAAAAAATTACGATTAGGGCAAATTCTTTTTACTCCATTTAACTACTGCTTTCGAAAGCTTTGAAACAAAATACCGTCCCCAGACGGAAAATGATCCCCCCCCCCCAATAAAAAAATGTTTTTAAACAAAATGAAAATTCGTAGAATCCGTAGTTTCGAGCATGAGTTTCGTAGTCAGACAACAAAATCCGCAGAAACTAGACATTCCGTAATAATTGGCATGTACGACAGTCGTATAATCCGCACCTATCATGTTAATCGTGAATAGTAATTTCCGACAGAAAACTGCGATTCACAGGACCGCCTCAGAAATACAAAGATGTAAGAAAGGAATGATCGTCTTATTGAAAAAGTAACTGTCATTTTGAAGTACTTCTGTGCTACTTTTAAGCAAATAAAGAACTAAAATCGCTTCGGTAATGCATTGCAGCATTACCGAAGTTCATTAGTTACACTAAAAAAATCCGTTGAAATTGCGGACAGTCCATAGCATTGTCTTATTTCTGAATACGTTTTAACTGAATACCGAAAGTAAAAAAAAAATTAACTAACGCAGAAAGGTTACATGCCACGGAATAGCTTTGCGGGATTCCCGAGAGTAGCGGATTCTCACACCACGTAGGCTTCCGCACGCGCGAATAGTAACGCCTTCCTTGCGTCATATTTTCTGTCAAAATGCTTCTAAAGTACAAATAAATATACATATATTTTACAATCTCCTCGCGGTCTTTTATTTCGCTGTTACGTTACATTTTTTCAGTTACCGCATTTTCGGTACTTTCCCAACACCACCTCTGCTGACAATTACCTCGCGGACTTTTTAAAAAAATTAAACGCTGCATCGTTTTTTTTTTTTTTTCCCTATATATATTCTTACAATCTCCTAAATTTATAACTTTTAATAGATAATCTATACAACAGAAATTACAGTATTTACTGCAAATTACAAAATTTCAAGTAAGACGAAAATTAGGCGCCACGGCCCGAATTTTAGGCGCCTGGGCGACCTGGCCCCCGGGATTTGTCGAGCCCTGTGCACGACTATCAAGACTTGTGGAAGTAGGCGATCGCTGGGCTCACGGTACGACAGGAGTCGAGGAAAAAGTTCGGGGGCAAAAGAAGGGAGGGTGGCAGAGCAGGTGGTCAAACAACCGATCCATCCCAGAGCTCTGGGTTGCCACAGCAACCGTTGCCGACGTCAGTTTCTGTAATAGACCAATGAGGGCACAATGGAGAGGAGTTTCAATGCGCTTCTACGACAGTTTCCACTGGAAGGGATGAAAGATATGGGGAGGATGGGTATTAAGTGTCGAAAGGAAATTGGCGAAAGAGAATCGCTGATCGTCGCTGTTTTAACAAGTGATAATAGAAACTGTTATGTAAACTTCGTGGATTAATAATGATTTTTGGTTACTTTAAATAAAGAAATTACCTTACCAGCAATATTTGCTACTGCGATTTTTTTCACTAGCAAATTTGATTTTTCACTAGCTATTTGCTAGTTGCTAATCGGTGAAATCGCGCCCTGTTTCGAAGTAAAAAATGCATTGTTATCTGAATGGACAATCTAAATTTAAGATACAAATGGATCGTAATCCATTAGTATGGCTTCATACCAACACAAGCTCTAATTCCACACTCATGCATTGGGCATTGCTTCCGCAACCCTATAACTATGATGTGGTTCATCGAAGAGGGTTTCTCCACAAGAATGCAGATTGTCTGAGTCGGATTTGATTGCCAGACTAAGCTATGCTGCTGACAGTGTTCTATTTAGTTTATTTGTAGTTAATTACTGAATTTGAACTTTTCGCTTAAAATAATAAATTGAACTTTCTCAAATTGAATGCTCACACTGTTAAATTTTTGTGAGACATTTCATTGTTTAGTGTTTATATCGTTTTTCTTTCTTTGAAAAATTATTTAATTTTCTTGAATAATTCTGCTATATTTGCATCGCGAAAAGTTCAGCCAGAGAGGGGAGGAGTTGTAACGTAGCACGTTGGTTTAACAGAAAAAAGAAAAGTTACAAAAATATGTGTCGTGCAGAGAAAACAAATGATGCTGGCTTCGGAGAGAACATTTTTCCACAATGAGGTGTTCGTATGGAAACTGTAGAGGAACTGACTGACCAATAAAGTTGAGATGAGGACTGTGCGAAGGAAAGAGTTGGAGAGGAAGGAGGAAAACAAAGATGTGCTGTTTTGTGCTGCTGTGTGAAAAGTCTTTTAACAGTGAAACATTTTTCGATTATTATGTTAATTTTGTCTATTTGTGTTGAATATAAAGTTTGTTTTGTTTATGTGTGTGACGAAGTGTTAAAAGAACTCGTACAATGGTAAAATACCATCTTTGTGTACGTTTTCGTAATACGTACAAATACGACCTTATTGTTTGATATGGGATGTATGGAGGTGAACAAAGCTATGCATAACCAGAAATTGTAATGAAGCAGATAAAGTACCGCAATTTTCGGACTAAGAGCCGCAGGTGAGAAATTTTGCAATCTTGGAAGCAAAAGTTGCCGTAAGGGCCGCACCTGTGAAGTCGTGGTGCTGCTCGGAAAGCTAAATTATCTTCCTTATTTTCATGAATTAACTCACGCCCAACGTGATTATATGTATACTTCAAAGGCTAATTCTGCAACTCAGTGTCGATCTGCTTTATACACTTATTTTTTCATACTGGCAAAAAATTTTATTTGCACATTTTTTATTAATCATGCTAATGATGTTATTTGTTTGCCTTTATTAAATGCTCAAAACCATTTATGTAATCAATATAAATCACAGTTAATCTTAAGACTCCCGTTAGAATATCGCATTGCTCGTAAAACCGCACAGTTGTCTAAATTCCATTCAATGTGGATGTCTGCTACAGGATGGTTCTCTGTTCACCGCAATAGAATCCGTCTTAGAAGTAATTAACTTATAAATTATTGCTTGTAATGCTTTCGATTAATGTTTTCTTTAATAATATGTTCCTTCTATGTTATGCTTTTTTTCTCATCTAGAGATGTTTTTGTTAGAATGAAGTTGCGCTTCCTTTTACCAGCTGCCTCGCACGTGTTCGCGGATTTGGCCGCCAACACTTCCAAACAGCGCTGCCGCTTTCTCTCTTTCAAGTGGTTTGACTTACTTTAATTTATGGCGCACAGAGCCTTTGCGTTGAGCTTCACTTTTAAATGAATGGGAAAGTTCTCCCTTCTTTTTTTCTTTTCCAGTCGAAGCCTTCAACTTCCACTATCGTCAGTCAATAAAAATAAAATAAAAAAGATTAAACTCGAAGCAAAACTCAGGAGCACAGAGCCAAGAAACACCTGTATCGCATGCCAGATTAACCAAGAAGAGTGAACAAAATTTGTCTTTCCGTCCAGCCAGTATTGTTTGGAATAGGTCTCTGCTAATGGAATCGTCCTGGGGCAGGCTTTTTGGGCAGGAAAGTGCCCATCAAACCGGTCTCCCCACCCCAGTGAAAATCAACGTTCCTTCCCTTGGCTGCATCGCACCTTCCTGCATGATGTATGCTGCAGCCAACGAAAGAGATAACGCTGGGCGCGCTATCCATTGAAAACTCGGACGTCATGCTACTCGTCTGTGTGCTTATGTCCCCATTCCATCCCCCACTCCCCCATGCAAAGGGCATTTGAGTCAGGCATTCCTGTCCTCCCACACTTTCCCTCCTAAACCAACATCAGGACAGCGGAGTTATCATTTAAATAGATGTGTCTAACGTATGAGTAGAAAGGGGGAAAACTTGATCACAGTCAAGTTTGTGTGAAAAAAAACGTGGTTTGAAAAAATTTACTAAGCATCTGCATGAAAAAAAAAAAAGGGAGGGAAGAAACAGTCTTATCGAAAACAAATTCGGCATAAGAGCCGCTTCGGCATAATAGCCGCACACCCGAAAAATTTCACTTTTAGTAACGTAAGAGCCGCGGCTCTTAGCCCAAAAATTACGGTAAATGTGCTCTAATTTCGTTTTACTTCATTTTTCCTGTGGCCTGTATGATGAGCAATGACAGAGAAACTGAAATAAGTTAAGACACCAAATTTTTGTATTACGCATGATGACTGAAAAGTATCTGGTTGTTGGTAAGAAAGTTTTTACTGCCTTCATAGATTTGGAGAAAGCTTATGACAGAGTAAATAGGACACTTTTGTGGAAGGTATTGAATGCATATGGTGTTACTGGGAATCTACTTAATAGTGTAAAAGCCATGTATGCTGGTAGTAGAGCTCGTGTACGAGTGAATGGTGTTTCATCAAAATGATTTTCTATTGGTGCAAGAGTCAGACAAGGTTGTGTAATGTCATCCTGGCTGTTTAATATATTTATGGATGCGTGCATGCGTGATGTCAAAATAGGTAATACTGGTTTATGTCTTTGTGATGTCCATGTGTGCAGATTGCTGTATGCTGATGACACTGTCCTGTTAACAGAGAGCAAAAATGATTTGCAGAGTATGTTGTCCTGGATGTATGAAGTTTGCATGAAATTCAAACTGAGTATACATTAAGGGAAAAACCAAAGCTATGGTTTTTGAGAGAGGAACTGGTAGTACCGAATGTAATATAAGTCTAAATGGCACAGTGACTGACCAGGCGAATGAGTTTGTGTATTTAGGAAGCAGGTTTGACAGAGAGAAAAAATTGGATGATGAAATTAGTAGGCGAGTGAATTCTTCATTGAAAGTCATGGCTGCTCTGGGAGGTTTTCACAGGAATGATGGGTTCTCAAGAGAGTCCTGCATGGCTGTGCACGAAAGTGTAATTGTTCCTACTCTGATGCATGGCAGTGAAACCTGGGTACTACAGAAGAAACATGGGAGTAATTTGTGTGCTGGAGAAATGCGTTACTTACGGGAGGGGGGGCATGTTCTGATTGTGTGAGGAATGAAGATGTGTTGCAGTTGTGTGATGTGAAGCAAAATGTTGTTAGGAAGGTGGAGACTAATATGCTTCGGTGGTTTGGCCATGTTGAAAGAATGAGTGATGAGATGCTCACTAAGAAAATCTGTAGCCCAAGTGGCAGGAAGGAAAGGCAGGGGAAGGCCAAGGAAGTCGTGGGAGGATCAATTTCCAGAGTGTCTGCATGAGAAGAAGATTATGCAGTATAGAAGATCTTGTGTACGGCGTGTGATGGATGTCAGTGAAGCCTGAGTTGTATGTCAAGATTGCTGTAAATGGAGAAGTTTAATACAGCAACAATAAGTAAAAATAGCGGGTAGTTTGTATTTCTTTGTGGGGCTAACCTCTGAATCTCAGGTAAGAGCTTAATGATATGTATGCACGGAACAAAGAAATTGCAAAATCAAGGTTGAGTACCTTCGTTCTGAAATTTTGATTGGACAGCAGATTGAACCAAAACGAATGCAGCAACCAACATGTGGATTAAAGTTAACTCAAGAACTCCGAAAACAAAATGGAGAGTATATTTCTGATTCTGAAGATTCAAACCCTTAACAAGAAATGGGTGTGATTTAGGGTTTGAAATATCACGGAAAAAGTGAAAAAAAAAATGCTTATCTGATGGTGTGGAATGTAAGAGTATGATTTTTTGTTTTTCTCCTATTACCGCAGTTAAAATTGGTGGAGATTTTTCAGTTGTGGCATATCTTCTGAAAGGATAATATCCCCCAAACAAATGCATTATGTTTGAGCTGAATGTGATGATTCATCATTGTATCCATTATCTAAAATCTTGCTTGAAACTTATAATTATGTCCTGGAGATGGACACAGACTGTTACTGGAATCAACCGCATTTCAGATGTTTTTTTTTTGTTGTTTTTTCCCCCCATCAGCTACCAACAGGAATCCGTCGTGATGATCCCTTTTACACAAGCAAAATTTCCACTATTTGGCTATGCACACATTCAGATGAGGTGAGCACAGCAGTGCAGATGTGCCGATCACCCATTACCAGATGTTATGCCATGCCGATGCTGCATTCAGGAGATATCCTCGTGCCAGGGATTCCACAGTGTAGATCATCTTCCCTGGTCTTTCTCCTTTTTATTCAAGCTGCTGCCCACCTGGTTATCATGGGAGACAAAGATCCTCTCCCTCTTCAACATTGACAATATCCCACCTTTCTCATCGCATATGGTCCTCAGCATCATTTACATATTTGCTCCAAAACTGGACATTTCTCTTCAGTGGACGACTTTCTCCATCTTCGGATTTTCAAACAACTTCAAGGAATGTAGGCAGAGGAGAGAGATTGTTAAAACAATCAGCCGTCCCCCAGTGGTGCTGTGGTTGAAGTACTGGCTTCTGGTCATTCGTCCGAGATGGGTCTGGGTGTTGCAGCACTCGGGAGCGAGCTCGCACCTTTTCCCTGTATTGGAAATTGAGAAGTAATCGGAAAAGCGGAAAAGAAATGGGATTTAAAAAATTAATCAAATGAATGGGAGAGATTTTGGGGAGCTGGTGTAAGAATTATTAAAATAAGGATTTTATAAACTTCACGCTCTTCAGACGCTCTGCATTTCACAATTTAATTTTCCCCTTAGATTTTCTTCCGTGGATTCGCGCCTAGGAAGGTCAGGAAAGTACCGCTCTTTCCCCTTCACCCCCACCCCACCCTCTCTCTCTCTCTCTCAGAGTCGAAGGGCTTCCAGCAGTCCGCTTGCTGTGGCATGGGACCGCGGGGCATCCTTTCCCTAACTGCTACGAGCCAGCAATATTGGGTAAGACGGAGTAATTCAAGTCAGAGAAATAGCGGGTAGACATTTTATTGGAGCTCGGCGCCAGTCGTCTTGAGATTTGATGCACCAAGTCTGGAAGAAAAGAATAGCTTGACGCCAGGCAAAAGGAAAACCATAGCAGTTTTATGATAGGAAGATTTACGACCTCAGAGATCCGTAGGCAACGAAGTTCCTAGAATTTGAGGGCGGACACAGATTTTGGACGGGGCGAAGGATGGCAAGTCAGAGAAATGGCGGGAAACCCAGAGCAAATCAGATCGGGAAATGATAATTGTTTGACCAATCTCTAAATTGGTAGGAGGATCCGGGAAGAACAAATTTTCGTAGGACAGGAAGAGGAGCAGAGAGAATTAGGAGTTGGCATAAGAACTTCAGGAAGAGAGGAGATAGCATGAAAACTTCGAGAGAATGATGACAGAATTAGGAGTTGGCATAAGAACTTCAGGAAGAGAGGAGATAGCATGAAAACTTCGAGAGAATGATGACAGAATTCAGACAGTTGGCATAAGAACTTCAGGAAGAGAGGAGATAGCATAAAAACTTCGAGAGAATGATGACAGAATTCAGGCAGTCGGCATGAAAACTTCGGGAAGAGAGGAGATAGCATGAAAACTTCGAGAGAATGATGACAGAATTCAGACAGATAGCATGAGAACTTCGGAAAGATGGAGTCGGCATGAAAACTTCGGAAAGAGAGGAGATAGCATGAAAACTTCGACAGAATGATGTGCCAGCCCTCATCGTGGGATAGAAGGTAGGACAATTCCGACCTTAACGTTTCCTCTTGTTTACATAATTAGTATGTTGAACCGAAAATTAAAGAAGAGCATAGTAGACTAAGTTAAGGTTGAAAGTAAAACCAGCTCTAAACTAATGCTGAGAAAAGTAGGGCAGAAATAGAAGAAATGAAATGGTTGAGTAAAGTAAATACCATTGATCAGAGCAGGAAATTGTATAGTATAGGGAATCATTTTTAGTAAATTATGTTTCGAAATATTTCAGAATTATATTAAATGAAAATAAGAAATTAAAGTTAATCTTTAAATAAATAATTTTGCTAAAAGGGTCTTCAAACATTTTCATATGACTGAGTGTATATTTTTCTAGATTTCAAGCCTTCATCAGGCAAAATAAACATATTTTATTTTCACGTTATTATGAGTCTGCTACATTTCATTTGAGTGTACAATTTTGTAAAGTAAAAAAGGTTAATAACGATTGAGTGTTGGATGTGTGAATAAATGATTTGGAATGAATGTTCAGAAAAATCCTCCAGTGCAATACTGAGTAACTTACGCATCAGTGCTAGTAAACAAATCAAAATTTGTAAGTTAACGAATTATTCAAAAAGAAATGAAAAGCTAGACGATTACTTTAAAACATTGCGGCACTCAGCGGACCCCGATACACGGAACGTCGGCTGGGTGAAACACAACGCCCATCCTCGAATAGCGAGCCTGTGTTTTCTCTAATACTGGGAAAACATAGTTTTTGAGATT
Organism: Macrothele yani; assembly: GCA_039090855.1. Lineage (NCBI taxonomy): Eukaryota > Metazoa > Arthropoda > Arachnida > Araneae > Macrothelidae > Macrothele > Macrothele yani. The sequence continues at coordinate 60,770,328 of CM077015.1, forward strand.
CGAGTGATTACCCTTATTACTAATAATGACACGGGGCAATCCAAAAGCCCCCGGTAGCATTAAATGGTGCTGTGTCACCAGGATTTTTCGAACCATGACTTATAGCGGACTGGAAAGGAAATATTAGAAGTTAAAAGTAAAAATAAAAATTTGTTTGATGGTTGATATTAGTGATGAGAATACAGTTCACGATAATAGTTCAGAATAATCAACATAGGAACAATAAATGAAGATTAAATGGAAATATACAGGCGACGAGTTAACGAGAAGAGAAAAATTCAATTTTCATTCAGTTGATAAGTGTATATATATAATTTGTATTTCTGTATAGTGTGTAAAGTGCAGTACTTCATGATAAGTATAGGGAATTTTCCCCAGATGTCGAATTGGGTTAGGGGTGACCTAAGAGTTATGTTTTGATCCTCAGGTAAGTATTGAGAAAAATAATTGGGTACTAGTAAGCAAGGCAGGAAGTTAGTTGGGTAGTAACTGCAGAGTATTTATATGCGTAGCAAATGTGGTAGTGAGTAGCAAGGAATTTTGTTATTAGATAAAGTTGTCAGTGGAACAGTAAGAATTCTAATTGTATCAAGATGGGGGATAGTGATAGTGAGGAAAATTCAAACGAAGCTAGGGGAGCAGAAAGTAACGAGATTCAAGAAGACAGCAATAGACAAGTAGACGCAACTAGAAATACATAAAGAACCATCCAATCAATGGCGGGAATGCTCTCTTATTTGCCAAATTTTTCAGGAAATACCGATGAGGGAATAAATGCAAAACAATTTTTCGAGATGATTGATAGTGTGGCTGAGGTAGCAGGATGGACGGACGCCGTTAAAATTCTGGCGGCGAAAGCAAAATGCAGGGCAGCGGCGAGCCAATTTCTGACAGACGTAGCTGATATCAGGAGGGAGACCAATTATAAGAAGTTCAAAGAAGCCATTATTGAAAGATTCGAATCCCAGCAACCGGTGATGGTCCGTATGCATAAGTTTACAACGTGCCGTCAAAGAGCAGGAGAAAAAGTTTCGGAATACGTGACCAGATTGAGGGGGCTAGCTCACCAATACCTAGGGCAGGTAGATCAGTCGAACCGTGAGGTAAGGGAAATGGCAGACCAGGCAAAAATGTCCCAATTCCTTAACGGGCTAGACCCGAAGTTAAAAAGATCGGTATTATCATTTGCACCGAACACTTTCGCTGAAGCAGTCAAGCGGGCGACCTTAGAGGAGCAGAATAATGAACTGATTGCCTCTAGTGTAAACGTAACAGACACCGAAGAGTGGAACCAAGATAGAGTTCGGAGAGGAGTACCGAAAGATAACACAGATAGTGCGGTATCTGAATTATGCAACTTGCTTGCCCGTCAGATGGCCGACCACGAGGCACAGGTCAATACGTTGAGAAATGAAGCAACGGAGTTAAACAGGAGGTTAGAACAAGCGGAGAGGGCACACCGGGAGCATGTGCAAAGAATTAGAAGGCTAGAGGAAAATAATAATCAGCAAAGAGTAGATAGAAGGGATCCGAACCAAGTTTGTTTTAAGTGTGGAAGCCCAAACCACTTTTTAAAGGAATGCTCTCTTAGCAATCCAACATCTTTTGGTAATAGATACGTAGGAAATAATTCAAGGAGATATGGATATGCCGGAGACAATAATTTTAGGGAGCAAGGTTTTTCCGGGGAAAGGCGAACGGCTAACCCATTAAGCCAAGGCAGCCATCGGGAGCAGGATTTCCCTACAGGAGGGCGCTCGGTGCATTCGCCTCCTCCGCCAGATGTAAGAGGAACTCGAGGACGCAGCAGCTATCCTAGCGGGCGCAGGGCGAATTACGATAGAGGAGCAGAACACGAAAATTTCCGGGATAGAGGATACGATTCAAGGAGAAATGATGTGGAAAGATATAGTAGGCAGAATCAGCAGGTGCACTTCCAGGATAATTATTCTGGCAGAGCAAATGATAGGAGGCAAGGACAGAGGAATTTAAACTAGGTGGAGGTCGGGATAACGGGACCGTTCTCGGCCGGAGAAATAGAAAGAAAAAGGTCTCTGTAGTGTTAACCACTTGTTCCATCCAGGAGCACGAAGCTTTGCCACTGATTGAAGTAAAAATTGCAGGACATCAATATCGCGGTCTACTGGATTCTGGGGCAGGGGTGTCAATTTTGTGTCCTACAGCGTTGCAGGAGATTTGCAAGAGAATGCAGTGCAGGCCTCAGGAATCATTAATGAAAATCTCAGGAATAACTGGAACCCCTTTAGAAATAGCAGCCTGTTATGAGTTACCAATACAGATAGGGAAGGATGTTGTTAAACATACCTATCACGTTACTCGGAAGAAGTTGCACCCAGATTATTCGCTTATCTTGGAGTGGGATTTTCTAAAGGCCCACGGTTTTGCATTTGATGCAGGGTCAGGGATTTTAGAGAGAAGAACGCCGGTATCGAAGAGGAGGGCCCGTAAGCAGCGTAGAGAAGAGAAACGTAGGGCAGCTCGTGTGAATAAGATTGCACCAGTGGTGAGAAGAGAAGAGCAGATAAAGAGGAAAGAGATTACTTATCCTCCGGATGAAACCAAAGCAGGAAAGCTAATTAGGAAGGAAATAATTCCTCCGAGCGCAGAGAAAATCGTTTGGGTCAATTGCCCACCTTTTTCGAGGAATTATTTAGGGCAAGTGTTAGTGCAGCCAGTGGAAAAATTTTGTCAAGGATGTGTTAGGGTAGGGCGTTCAGTGAATACTCTAGGAACCTCGGGTAAAATTCCAGTTTTAATGGCTAATTTAACAGAGCAACCCTTCCACCTTAACAAAAGCACGAAGTTAGTGTACGTTCAGCCTATCGTTGATGCGGGGACGCTCCAGGAGGGTAAAAGAGAAAAATTACCTCCGCTTACTCCGAAGGATTTTAATCTTGAAGAAGTGGATCCCAAGTGGAGGCGACCACTCGCTTCTCTTATAATGAATTATAAAGACGTTTTTGCCCGTTCTATGAGCGAGTTGGGTAAATGCAATTTACTCTACCATGAGATCAATCTGAACACGGACGTGCCAATCGTAGGAAAAATGTATAGAGTTCCACATCACCTCAGGCAGGAAGCTCAACAGCAAATCAAGGATTTGTTGGATGCCGGCATTATTACGGAGAGCGCTTCACCCTACAGAGCACCAATGTTGCTCGTTGCTAAAAAAGCATCCCATCAATTTCGTTTATGTATAGACTTCAGGGCTTTAAATGAAGCAGCTATACCCGATAGCTACCCCTTGCCTAGAATAGAAGATTTATTAGAGCAGGCTCAGGGCAACAAATTCTTCACCACGTTAGATATGAAAGCAGGCTTTAATCACATGGAGATAGCGGAGCGCGACAAGCACAAAACAGCATTCACTACCCCATGGGGCTTGTTTCAATTCGAGAGGTTGTGTTTTGGCTACAAAACTTCTCCGAATAGCTTTCAGAGATTGAGTGATGCTCTTCTGTACGGATTGGCAGATTTTAACATAATGTGTTTCATAGATGATATATTTATCGCGTCAAAAGATGAAGAGACACACCTTATCAAATTGGAAGCTGTTTTTAAACGTCTCAGAGAACACCATTTGAAGTTAACGCCGGACAAGTGCTCATTTATGAAAACGGAAGTAAAATTTTTGGGTCATGTGGTTAGCGGAGAAGGAATTCGTCCAGATCCCAGTAATCTGCATAAGGTCAACATTTTTGGAACTCCTAAGACTCTCAGGAGCTTACGGGGATTTTTGGGTTTATGCAATTACTACCGGAAATTTATACCGCCCTATTCTGACATTGTAGCACCCATGACCGACTTGACAAAACAAGGGAAATTTAAATGGACACCAGAAGCCAACCGAGCATTTCTTCAAATCAAGAATTGTCTATTAAGTGACACGGTATTAATTCATCCTGATTACAGCAAACCTTTTTACCTTCACTGTGACGCAAGTCATACAGGAGTGGGCTCGGTCTTGGAACAATATTCATCTGATGGCATATTGCAGCCAATCGCATTTATGTCACGGAAATTAAATCCAGCCGAAATGAACTACCCAGTTATCGAAAAGGAGATGTTGGCCGTAGTTTGTGCCCTAAAGCATTGGAGACATTATTTACTAGGAAAAGAGTTCTATGTGATTAGCGACCATCGTCCTCTTACGTATCTTCAAAATATCAAAGACGCAAATAGCAGATTGAATCGGTGGAGAATGGCTCTTAGTGAATTTTCTTACAAAATTTTGTATCAACAAGGGAAGCAAAATGTCGTGGCTGATTATTTGAGCAGGCAGCACGGAGTTGAGTCACTGGAGAGCGCTGAAGGAGAAATCAGGGGCGTGTCTCTTCTGACCGCTGAAGAGGACCAATCGGAAACAGCTCGTGTTAAAGCACTGCAAAGAGCAGACGCCGATCTCGCTCCGATCATTGACATGCTGGAAAAACAACGCATCCCAGTAGGCAAACATAGGGTTAAGGATAGTTTTTTCCTAAACTCTGAAGGATTGTTATATCATTTCCAATATCCTGACAGGAGCGCATCTGGAGATGAATTTTGGGAGCAGCTTGTAGTTCCTCAGGCTATGATACATGAAGTTTTAAAACGTTGTCATGATATTCCCTCGGTAGGACACTTCGGCGGAGACAAAACTGTCTCCTATGTTAGAAAACGTTATTTTTGGATAAACTTGTATGCGGATGTCAAAAATTATGTAGCTTCTTGCGAAAAATGTAATGAAAGGACAAACCACAAACTAAAAGGAGTAGAGAAACTGCAGCGAGTGGAAACGGGTTCTTACCCCTTCCAAAAAATTTCTTTAGACATTTGTGGCCCGTATCCTACAACTGCTGACGGAAATAAATACCTACTTGTCATGATTGATTCGTTCACCAGGTATGCTGTTTTAGTGCCTATGCCAGACCAAAAAGCAACTACAGTCGCAAGGGCATATTTCGACCATGTCATAAGTATTTATGGTACATCGGAAACTAATTTGTCAGATAACGGTGGATGCTTCATCTCTGAGGTATTCACCAATTTATTGGCAAGATTGGGCATAAGAAGATTGAATACGACATCCTTTGCACCTTGGAGTAATGGCCAAAACGAAGCTAGCCACAGGTTTCTTAACAAATCATTAAGTTGTCTAGTTAATGAGAGACAAGACGACTGGGACACCTACATTCCTATGATAAGACTAGCATATAATACTACAAACCATTCAGCAACCAAATATGCTCCAAGCTATTTAGTGTTTGGGAGAGATTTAACGGTTCCATCCGACATTTTACTTCCGCCTCGCCGACAAACATATTATAGTGAAGAGGATTATGTAGAGGCATTCAACAATAAGATGAGAAAAGCCTACGAGTTGGTTCATGGAAATCTGCAGGAGGCTGCAGCAAAGCAGGAAAAGTATGCAGACAGGTTTGCCAGAGAAAAGGACCTGAGAATTGGTGACAGAGTATTTTTGCATACGCCTTATATCGACCGTGGTCTTTCTGATAAAATTGCCAGAAAAAACAGCGGTGAGTGGAAAATTGTGTCTTTTCCATCAGCCGTCAATGTGCGACTAGTATCTTTGAAGGACGAGAGGAAACAACATATAGTGCATAAGAACCGCGTATTCAAAGCACCTCTACGGAGACATCACCTAGAGAATAACTCACCGGAGCGAGAGCACGTCGAAGAAGCAGAAAACGATAATGAGGAGTTAGAAGATTTAACAGCTCATTCGGATTCGACAGAAGAGTACGAATTTATTCCTCAATTTGATTTGGAGGTTACACCGACAGCGGTGGCAGTGCAGAGCACGCCTGAGCAAGCTAGCAATCCGATCGCCGAAAAGGTGAGAAGGACGCCGTTCCTTAGAGAACCGTACATGCTGAGAAACCGTAACTCGCAACCAGAGCCGACCGTGAATCATGTTACGAAGCCTAAAACAGTGTATACTCCAATATATAGCAATATCCCAGAAGGTGTGAGTGTCACAAAACCAGAGCAGCAGGAGATGGCTAAAAGGAATCAAAAGTTTGGAGCCACGGACAAGGCTGATTTAATAGGGAAATTTATTGCTCAACTGAAGCTAGCACCTAAATCATCGGGAGAATCGTGGATCGAGCAGGCGGAAAATTGCTTACAGGATATTCAGAACGTAAGCGAGAACTCGACAGCAGAAAATTCGAATGATGATACTGTACGGTATGTGTATCCGAAATATGCTGAGGTACGACGAACATCCCAGGAATCTTGGGTATAGCATGGAGAGCTAGGCAGAAGCGGAGAGCCGAAAAAAGAGAAGAAAAAAAAACAAACTTGAGTGCTCAATTTTGGTTATGAACGCTGAAAATCAAAATCAGTAGAAGCCTACATTTTTAATCGCACTCAGTATTGGCAATTCAGCAGGTTTAGCACAGCAGAGTATTGTTGACAACCAGAGTATGGTATCAAATTTCATTGTATTTAAAAACCGGTGTGTCAGAGTTATTTTGTCTTCACGGACGCATTCGTAAAGGTTAAGTAACTTGGCGGGATAAAATTTAGAGAAAATATTATTTTTTTCTCTGAAAACATTTTTGCAAATAATGTTAATGATTTGTTCACACTTTATGATAATTGTCACTTTACTTCAGGTATATTTCTTCTAATTCACTGCGTATATCACTTGTAATTGTTAATTCTCATGCGATAAATTGGGAAGGTGTAACTTTGAATAGCCAACAGTTCTATCAGTGCATATATTGATTACGTGAAAGGCAAGTACTCATCAGCCAGGAATAGTTTAGGTACTTTAGTTGCAGGAGAAAAATGATTGAGTTCAGTGCTTTCAGGTTAAAATTATGTTCGCTACATTGGTTAATGATTAACATAATTGTCCAAGTAGGTTAAGTAGCATCAACTTTTTTATGCGTAAATTTCAGTTACCTAGATAAGAATAAAGGTAATAGCAGTAATTTGCATCAGAATAGTATCCGTAGTGTTCGGAATTTTATTAGATGGACATTCTGCAGTTGGAGGCACTTATATAATAGAATAATAATTGTCACCAATACTTATTAAAAGTTAGCACATTCGGTTGCATATCAATTTTGAGTAGTAAAGATAGTAAGAATAGTTAGCGATGTCAACTCTCGACAGCATTTCGCAGTTTACAGTAGCGAATGAATAATTCATCGCTAATTCTTCAATCAGTTCAGTAATGATATATAGTCTCGGTATTGTAAAGCAAATTAGTAATTTTCTTGACAAGCACGTGAGTAGAGCATATCAGGAGAGTATTACCTTTTGGGAGATTTGCTTAGGGCAGTTAAGCCGAAAATAGTGGTTTCACTAGGCTAAGAATAATGAATGGGAGAGATAATAATTCGGAGCACGCCTGGGATACCCTACGAAAAATAAAGGTTCACTTACCTTGTGTGTATCCAGTGTTAATCCAAATAATGCAGCTGAAAGAAAAAAAAAAAGAAAAAAAAAACATGTGTAAGGGAAATAAGGTAGAAAAAAATATATATATTGGGTGACATTATGGTCAGGGCACTTTGGCAAAGGGTATCAGACCATAACGGACAAGAACGTAAGACCATGCGGCGTGTCTTTTAGAAGAATGAAAAAAAAAGCGTGGCAGAGTCAACGGGGCTTCCTTTCTGGAGCGAAGGAGTGAAAACAGGAAACGGCGACGGGAAGTAATTCCTATCGTTTCCTACCCCCCAAGCCTCAAAGGACCAGAAAAGGCAGGCAGGAAACGAGTTGTAATAACCTTGGGTAGAAAGGTCAAGATTGACTCCCAGCTTTTGGCGTGAGTACCTGAGCGAAAGGGGTGACTTCATATGACCCCCCGAACGCAAGCAAGGGGTTTCTCTCAGACCCAGCTAAAGAAAAGGGTGTTTAGAGCGAAATCGATGTAAAGGGCTAAACACTTAAGCAGTTAGTAAAACAAATAAGGGAGAATATTTTAAAGTAAAAGTATAAATCACAAAGAGGGAAAGTAGTTAAATGGAAGAAATAGTGTCTTATGCGAAAATTCAGTGTTGATTCGGAAGCATGGTCGTGTACATTCTGCGCGCCGACGATGGAAGTTTCAGGAATAAATTTTTGTTTAGGTGAAGGTGAGGTGTGAAATGGATGTGTGTGTGTGAATGATTGAGTGATTTTGGCTTAATTATAGAGCATCGAAATTTCTTGTCATTTCCTTGTAATCGTAATCGCAAAAATGCACACTTACATGAAAGGATAAAAGAAAAATAAAATACAATATATATAATAATAATAATAATAATAAAAAGAAATAAGTAAATAAAATAAAATAGAAGCAAAGAGAAAAGGAGAGCAGAGTCAAAACGAGGAGATTAGTGGCCGTGCGCCAAGGTAATGTTAAGAATCCACGGATTCACGAAAAAAAAAAAAAAAGATATGTGTTAGTATGATATAAGCTGTTCTACTATGCTCATATTGATTTCCAGAAGGAAAGGTTAAACAGATTAGGCATAATTCTAACAATAATCGAATTAAGAAAAGAGGAACCGTATGGCGGAGTGTCTTATTTCTATGCTGAAGTTTTATTTACAGGGCTAGGTCAGCAATAACCAGAGTAGTGGCTACATGCAAAGCAGAGACTATGTGCAGATACATATAGCAGCTTCATCCCAATAGCTGCCCGTGTCGATGTATTCGGACTGCTGCTGTGGGAAAAAAAAAAAAAAAAAAAGAACACTAAATATACATTCCTGTGGGACAATGCCCTTTGACAGACATTGCTTATGAATGAAAGAATCAATTCTCCAGAGTGTGAGCGTTCCTACCACTATTGTGGGGACAGTGGAAGCGCCACAGAGAGATGACAAAGGGACTTGTGAAAGTGAGTGATCTCATCCTCTCAGTGGAATTTGCGTACAAAGCGCAGTGAGTCTGCTAGGACTCTGGACGCAGCGAAAAGAAAAGAGGAAAATTTTCTTTCCTCTGACAGTCAATATCCGAGGACGGAAAAGCGTCGAAAGAAGGAGCTTCCAGTAGAAAATATTACGATAATAGTGTTGTGCAAGCCGTTCGGAATCAACAGTGCATGAACTATGTAGTGTTGGCAGCATCAGTTCGCGTTGTTACTGCTATTTATGGAGGTATAAAGGACCTCTACCGTCATTGGTGTAGACGAGATACTGTCTGCGGTTTTCGTAAAAGAGGCTTCGCCTGAAGGAGCGAGTGCTATAAATTTGTTGCAAATAACATTAACCAGGAACTTAAGCGACACTTGAACAACCGTCGCTGCATTCAAACTGATCAACGAACTGCGGGAAAGTACTGACGGAATACGGCAAATGCTACTCAGAGTGACTGGAGCGGACAATTTCGTGTATCCTGTGTGGAACTGAGCAACGGAGATGACGTTACCTCGGACCACTCAATGTGGTGGTCTTGGACATTGTATTATAAAACTGTGAAGTACACTTATCCTGGAATTTATGGAATAGGTGGTGTGACATTCCAAGTGTGACCATAGAGTCCACTGATTTCGAATTCTGTGCTGAATCTGAGCACCAGATAAAGTGAAAGAGAAAAAAAAACAACACTACTCTAATTGTTGTGCGATGCTGATAAGCGCATGGTGCGTTCACGAAAAAAAAAACACTTTTTAGATGATTCATACCTAAGCAGTGTGTTACTTGTCATCGTCAATTACTAATGGAAAAAAAAATGACTACCTGTACATATATTTCAATTATTTATGCCAGACCCTAATAACCATTCTTTATAGTCATTTAACTCTAAAATTGTGCATTTATGTATTGCAGTGTGATGTATGTGATTATGTTATTTACTTGCTCTGATCAACGTAGGGCATCGGCAGAAATAATGAAGACGGGATATTCTAAATCAGGGTCTTCTTGCCCTGATTTCAGTCTTTCAATTCTGCGAAGGGAGGTAATGTTGCAGCACTCGGGAGCGAGCGCGCACCTTTTCCCTGTATTGGAAATTGAGAAGTAATCGGAAAAGCGGAAAAGAAATGGGATTTAAAAAATTAATCAAATGAATGGGAGAGATTTTGGGGAGCTGGTGTAAGAATTATTAAAATAAGGATTTTATAAACTTCACGCTCTTCAGACGCTCTGCATTTCACAATTTAATTTTCCCCTTAGATTTTCTTCCGTGGATTCGCGCCTAGGAAGGTCAGGAAAGTACCGCTCTTTCCCCTTCACCCCCACCCCACCCTCTCTCTCTCTCTCTCAGAGTCGAAGGGCTTCCAGCAGTCCGCTTGCTGTGGCATGGGACCGCGGGGCATCCTTTCCCTAACTGCTACGAGCCAGCAATATTGGGTAAGACGGAGTAATTCAAGTCAGAGAAATAGCGGGTAGACATTTTATTGGAGCTCGGCGCCAGTCGTCTTGAGATTTGATGCACCAAGTCTGGAAGAAAAGAATAGCTTGACGCCAGGCAAAAGGAAAACCATAGCAGTTTTATGATAGGAAGATTTACGACCTCAGAGATCCGTAGGCAACGAAGTTCCTAGAATTTGAGGGCGGACACAGATTTTGGACGGGGCGAAGGATGGCAAGTCAGAGAAATGGCGGGAAACCCAGAGCAAATCAGATCGGGAAATGATAATTGTTTGACCAATCTCTAAATTGGTAGGAGGATCCGGGAAGAACAAATTTTCGTAGGACAGGAAGAGGAGCAGAGAGAATTAGGAGTTGGCATAAGAACTTCAGGAAGAGAGGAGATAGCATGAAAACTTCGAGAGAATGATGACAGAATTAGGAGTTGGCATAAGAACTTCAGGAAGAGAGGAGATAGCATGAAAACTTCGAGAGAATGATGACAGAATTCAGACAGTTGGCATACGAACTTCAGGAAGAGAGGAGATAGCATGAAAACTTCGAGAGAATGATGACAGAATTCAGACAGTTGGCATAAGAACTTCAGGAAGAGAGGAGATAGCATAAAAACTTCGAGAGAATGATGACAGAATTCAGGCAGTCGGCATGAAAACTTCGGAAAGAGAGGAGATAGCATGAAAACTTCGAGAGAATTCAGACAGATAGCATGAGAACTTCGGAAAGATGGAGTCGGCATGAAAACTTCGGAAAGAGAGGAGATAGCATGAAAACTTCGACAGAATGATGTGCCAGCCCTCATCGTGGGATAGAAGGTAGGACAATTCCGACCTTAACGTTTCCTCTTGTTTACATAATTAGTATGTTGAACCGAAAATTAAAGAAGAGCATAGTAGACTAAGTTAAGGTTGAAAGTAAAACCAGCTCTAAACTAATGCTGAGAAAAGTAGGGCAGAAATAGAAGAAATGAAATGGTTGAGTAAAGTAAATACCATTGATCAGAGCAGGAAATTGTATAGTATAGGGAATCATTTTTAGTAAATTATGTTTCGAAATATTTCAGAATTATATTAAATGAAAATAAGAAATTAAAGTTAACCTTTAAATAAATAATTTTGCTAAAAGGGTTTTCAAACATTTTCATATGACTGAGTGTATATTTTTCTAGATTTCAAGCCTTCATCAGGCAAAATAAACATATTTTATTTTCACGTTATTATGAGTCGGCTACATTTCATTTGAGTGTACAATTTTGTAAAGTAAAAAAGGTTAATAACGATTGAGTGTTGGATGTGTGAATAAATGATTTGGAATGAATGTTCAGAAAAATCCTCCAGTGCAATACTGAGTAACTTACGCATCAGTGCTAGTAAACAAATCAAAATTTGTAAGTTAACGAATTATTCAAAAAGAAATGAAAAGCTAGACGATTACTTTAAAACATTGCGGCACTCAGAGGACCCCGATACACGGAACGTCGGCTGGGTGAAACACAACGCCCATCCTCGAATAGCGAGCCTGTGTTTTCTCTAATACTGGGAAAACATAGTTTTTGAGATTCGAGTGATTACCCTTATTACTAATAATGACACGGGGCAATCCAAAAGCCCCCGGTAGCATGGGTTCGAATCCCGGTGAGGCATGGATGTTGTGTTTGTGTTATGGCACTGGTTCTCTCCTTGCTCTGAACCATTAGCCCTAAGTTAGAGAAGAGCAACTGCTTTATAACCCATCAAGTTGCTCACAGTGGTCTTTAAACCTCTAAAGAAAAATCAATCATACTTGGTGGATGACTGCAGTAAGCATGACGTCCCATTGGTCATGTGGTCAGAGCTGTTGACTTTTGAGCAGTTGTATCAACTGGGTCAGAGTTCGATTCATGGCTGAGGACTGTGTGCTGTATTTGACTTACTGATTTGGCTCCCTTCCTTACCTAGAACCAGTTTCCCAAAATCAGTGATGGAAAACTTTGTATAGCCTTTAGAGATGTTCATCATCATCATTCATTATCAATCCACTGCTGGACAAAGATCTCCCCACGTTTCCTCAACAACGGTCTGTCTTGTGCCAGTCTCTTCCATGTCACTTCCTCATACTTTCGAATTTCATCCACCCATCTTCCATGTGGTCTTCTGGGTCTTTTCCTGTCTCTTGGAATCCAATCTAAAATTTCGGCTATCCATCTATGGTTTGTCCTTCTGGCAGTATGTCCAGCCCATTGCCATTTCAGGGATTTAACTGTGATCATGATGTCTTCCACTCTTGTCATTTTTTGGATCCACGAGTTCCTCTTCTTATCTCTCCTGGTTACTCCAAGCATGCACCTCTCCATGCTGCTTCTTTGAGTTGTCTGCAGCCTTTGTATGTCTCTTTTAGTTAAGGTCCACGTCTCTGCACCATACGTAAACACTGGAAGGATGCATTGATCAAACACTTTTCTTTTAAGACATAATGGCATATTGCTCTTGAAAATTATGCTGTTTCTTCCAAAAGCTCTCCAGGCAAGTTTTGTACGCCGATTAATTTCTTCATCAATGGGACCCTCACTGGATATCTGCTGTCCAAGATAAACGTACGTGTCTGTTATCTCCAGCTTTTCTCCATCAATCGATAAATCTTCAATTCTTGTAATAGCATTGAACATCACTTTTGTCTTCGGAAAGTTCATTTTTAATCCCACTTCTTTACTCTTGTCAGCAAGTTCCTGGATCATACTCTGCAGCTCTGATGGGGTAGTTGCAAAAATGACTACGTCATCAGCAAAACGAATGTGGGTTAGATAATCTCCATTAATCTTTATCCCTTTGTTTTCCCAGTTCAGTGATTGAAAGACATTTTCCAATGTGGCATTAAAGAGCTTCGAAGATATGGTGTCACCTTGTCTCTCTCCTTTTCCAATTTTTATGTGTGTTGTATTTTCAAACAGCCGAATCGTTGCACTTGCATTTTCATAGATGTTATTAATAATATTAATGTATGCATCTTCAATACCGCAGGATTTCAGAGCCATTGTAACTGCTGATGGTTTCACCGAATCAAAGGCTTTTTCATAATCGATAAATGGCTTTTATCGATTATGAAAAAACCAAGCACAATGGAAGTTCATATTCCCTTGCTCTTTCAATTAGTTCTCTCAGTACATGGATATGATCTATTGTGCAGTAGCCACTCCTGAATCCAGCTTGTTCTCTCGGTTGAGCCATGTCCAGTGTCACCTTCAAGCGGTGTGAAAGAACTTTAGTAAAGATTTTATAAACCACTGATAGGAGGCTGATAGGTCTGTAGTTCCTGAGATCCTCAATGTCACCTTTTTTATGTAGCAAGATCATTGTAGCGTTGTTCCAATCCTCAGGAATCTTCACTAAGGCACCGAGTGAAAATTTGGGCGAGTACTGTTTCGATTTCTCCACTTGCTTCTTGTATGATGTCTACAGTAATTCCATCCTCTCCTGGAGCTTTCCCCCGCTTCATGTTCTTGATTGCATGTGCAACTTCTGCTGGGAGAACTGAAAGAACTCTGGTACTGGTACCTTTCATGATGTCTGGAGTACATGTATCATTCCTTTCATATAATTTGGAGTAGAAATCTTTCACTCGTGTCAAAATTTCGGCTCTATTTCTTGTTACAGAACCATCTTCTTTTCTCAGTGCCATAATCTGTTTTCTTCCCTTACTGAGATGTCCCTTTGCTATCTTTAGGCTTTAGTTGTTTTCAATTGCTTTCCTTACTAGTTCACAGTTGAATTTCCTTACGTCTTCAGTTATACTTTTTCGTACTGTCTTGCATAGCTCTATATATTCCACTTTGGAAGTCACATCTTCTTTAGTTGTCCTCATCTCTCTTCTTTTTTGCATCAACATTTTGGTTTTTCCTGATAATTTGTTCACATGCAACTTGTTCTTAGACCCAGCTAATTTTGTTGCTGTTTCCATAAGAGCTTTGGTTACTTTTCTGTTAACTTCAGAAATATCCACTTCTTCCGGTGTTAGGCCTTCTAAAGCAGAGAATCTGTTCTTCAGTTCCAACTTGAAGGCCTTATGGTGTTTTTTAAGGTTGGTTATGTCAATACATTTTGTTTGTCTTATGAGCTTGCCACATTCGAGTTTAGTGTTGAGGTGCATCTTACATCTCATTAATCTATGGTCACTACCTGTGTTGAACTTGTTTAGCACACTGCAGTCTTCTATGACGAATTTTTTGCTACACATAATAAAATCAGTTTCACTTGTCGTCCCATTTGGATGTCTCCATGTCCATTTCCTGTGTGGCTTTTTCTTGAAAAAGGAGTGCAAGATGAAAAACCCTTCTGCCTCTGCAAACTCTACGAGAGTATTTCCACGCTGGTTTCTGTTGCCGTGACCAAATTTACCTACTGAAGTTTCATTCTGTTGCCGTTGCCCAATTTTTGCATTGAAATCTCTCATAATTATCTTTAAGTGCTGCTTACCTTTATTATTTAGATGACAAATTTCCTCATAAAATTCTTCAATTTCTTCTTCAGGATGACTTGTGGTGGGTGCATAAGTTTGAATAATCTGAGCCTGGTATCTTCTCGAGAGTTGGATAACGAGTCGTGCAGCTCTGTCAGAGGAACTTTCAACTTCTACAACTTTATCCTTCAGTTGCTTGTTTATTATAAATCCAACACCACTAGTTCTGCCAGTATCAGTCCCACGATAGTAGAAGTGATGTCCACTAGTTCAACGAGATCTTCTCCTTTTCTCCTTACCTCACTTAGCCCGACGATGTCCTACTTGATCCTTTGTACTTCCTCTTCCAATTCAAGAAGCCTTGAATCAGAAGATAGGGAGCGTCCATTATACGTAGCCAAGGTCAGCATCAGATGGCAGCCTAGTCCGGTCCTCCGGGGATTCTTAGCACCCTCTGCCTTCATGTCGCACTGGCCGCTGCCTTGGCCAGGTACATTCCAGCTGCCGGAGACTGAGGGCCAAGGTTTAAGTTGTGGAGTCATTTTGGAGGGGTTTGGCCATAACTCACCACGCTGGCCAAGCGGGTTGGTGAGTGTGGGATAGCATTTCCTCTAATCCCGATGGTATAGTTATACCGCTATTGGTGGTCGTCATAGCCCCTTTAGTGGGAACAGGATGTACCACAAGAAGGCGGGGTTGACATTTGTCAAGGAGAGGGTGTGATGTTACTCATCACCTGACCTTACATCCCGAGTTGTTCATACGTGTTGCTAAATATTGAAACATTTTACATGAGTTACAAAAAATTAAAACACCATAATCGTACCCCTTTGTGCTGTGGCCATACAATATCCTTGAACATCCTTGGTACACATAGAATTTTTTTACATTTCTTAAGAAACCCAGTGGTCTGCAGTAGTGAATTTATATTCTTTTAAAATAAATTTCGGAACTAACTATTGTGCTCTCATTTCAAATGCCTATGGACCTTTTGACATTTGTTCCAGCCCCACAATTGGAATTTTTGATGTTTTTAATCAAAAACGTTTGTTTGAAAAATTAACGTGCATCTCCATTAATGCTGTGGATATCTTATCTTCAAATGAGATTTGTAACGTATTTCTCGACATATCGAGATTTTAAACGATGTTCTCTCTCTTCTTTTATAGGTCGCTACTGATAACTCAGTGTGTAACAGGGCAGACCTAATGATTCCTGATGGTTTATCAATCTGTCCTTTGGCAATCAAAGGAGCTGGAAATGGTGTTTGGACAGAAATTCCTCTTGAAAAAGGAATGATGTTCGGACCGTATGAAGGTGTGACCACAAAGAATAAAGAAAAGAGTGGATACTCCTGGGTGGTAATAACATCTGCTTTATGTTTTTCCTAATCCTTAGCTGAATGTTAACATTTATAGTATATTTCTCAGCTTCAAGTTTCACTCATTGAAATAGTGAGAAATAGAAAACATATTTTCGGTATACGTTAGGATTATTCACAATAAATGTGTATGTATTGATGCAATGGATGTTGTAAAGTGTTCAGTTGATGTGGAATTTAAAATATTACATGAAGCTAACTAGACTAAAATGCTTCTGTTACTGATTAACTATATGCAGTTTAGAATAAGTGAGGAATGTCAGATGAAATTCAGGGAGTAATTTGTGTATGGTGCCCAATTAAAGCATTTCATATTAGCATGTCTCTTCACATGTCATAAGCTCAATTCTTATAAACCGAGCTCGGAGAAACTTTTTTCTTGCATTTTGTTCTCATGAAGCTGCTCAGCTTTTCCCATTGATAAGGATACAATGCATGATAATAGTTTAGGTTAGTCTGCCTTCCAAGAACAGGATAATGTGAAGTTTCAAATCACTGCTGGTATTTTCTAACACAACCTTCTGTGTGAATATGTGTGAACAAATTCTAGATCATACTATGTTACACATTGAAGTATTAGAAATGGTTAATTGATCAAAATTGAATTTTTTTCGCGTAGTGACGTATAGATCTGTGGTCATATTTTAAATTTTGTTCATGCGAATAAGGTCTGGCTTATGGCGTAAAAATAAATTTATACTGAAATTCATAAAAGAGATTTTTTTATGCACTAAATTTGATTAAAATACTGCAACAATATGACTCATTATATTAACATATTGATGATTCAAACTTGAAATAGTAATAGAGTGTGCTACAGAGTATCTGAGATCACCAGAATACACCCTTACATGGAACATGTGATACTACTGCCCAACTTCTCGCCTCCCCTTCAAGTAAGGTGCATGTTCCACCTTTCATGATTAGTGATACATGCAGCAAGGCACAATGGAATCCATATTCGACATATGCATTCCCGAAAAGTCTATTGAGTTCTACAATTCTTATTTGAAACATGCTCGAACTGAATCGGAACACCCTTGATTCTCTTAACGGGGTGGAAATCTGATGACATGGCTGGTGTAGGTACATCTTTTACATCACGTTTTGCGAGCTCATTAGTAATGTTGTTTGAACATGGAATTAGGGTCATGGCCTCTTGTGATCTACGCCATGCACCCACCTTCGAGTTGTGTTGCAGTGGGAACTGAAGTAAAACAGTTCAAGATTTTACTTCAGCTCAAGATTTCACCTCACACTATTCATCATACATGCAACCTTTCCAAATGGAATGAAGACGATTAAGCACTACAACAATAGTCCGATGTGAATTATGAAACAGAACTGAAACCAGGTAAGCACCTATTAATGACATTAATTCCGTTATTTGATAACTTAAAGTTCAAATGCATTTCGTTATATATAAAGTGCTTTCATGAATAACGTGTGAAACAGTATTACATCCGTCACAATTATTTTGTTGACAGATACTAATGATTTCAATCATTCTGCTTTCAATGCAGAATTTTCCACTCTTCGCAGAATTAATAAGTCATTAACATATGTGTTTAAACTTAACACCTCTTTTCTCCAATCTACATGAACACACTTGTGTAATAGGGAAAACCAAGGTTATTAAATATCTCTTTAGGTTGAGCCACTCCGGAAACGAGCTGCTATTGGCTGGCGAAATGACGTCGCGCTGGGAGCAAAGCAGCAAGAGGCAAAGAGGCGAGCCCAAGAGCCATCGCTGCTACGGGTTACACTTTAGCAAGGAATGTAAATAAACGCGATGGAAAAGGTTTTCAAATACTAATAATTTCTAACTTCAAAGATTAACATATTTATCAGTGATCTGTTATTTCCTCTTTCATGAATGAATTAATTTTGAAAACAAAAAAAATAACAGCGTTTGTATAAAGAAATATGAGGGCATTGCAGTAAACAAACATATTGCTGAACTTCGTAGTTCCGTAGTTCGCAGGAAGTAATATATTTACAAGAAGTTATTGTCAGTGCAAAAGTAAATTCTTAAAAATCCGAACTTTTTAAAGTCTAGTCTTTCATTTATGATTATCAGCTCATCAGGTAGTCCTGTTAACAGGCTAAACAAACAAGAAGTAAATATGTTATTCATCATTTCATTTTTGCAAAATAAATCTTGTTGTTTACAGAATTCCACTTAGTAGCCTTCAAATACAAACAAAAATTCGCAAGAAATGTTCGTTTTTCAATTTATTTTAATAGGTGGCACAAAAAGCTATCAAAAATTATATAATACTATTGCAATGGCGGGCAGAATTTAAATGAAAACAAAAATAAAACTTATCATAGTGTGCCACGGTCCATCCCTGCTTAAATCTTCCTCCCAACCCAGGCTAGCTCAAATGCACAGAAAGGGACTGCCTTAAGTTAAGTTGACATGATATTAAGTTACTGACAGCACACAAAAAACAACATAATTTTTTTAAGTGAATTGTTTAACTTAAATTTAGTACCTCAAATTTAATAGAAGATAGCGTTTAGCTTGATAACAGATTCCAGCTTTTCTGCCACACCCTGTACTTGGCAACAAACATTCCATTACTTTGATGAAGCCTGCCATTTGCGTGCCTTTCTACTCTGGGCTTCTGCAGCTTTCATGTTAAGGTATCTCAAGCGTATTAATGTTCTTGTTCTCACATGCAGTTTGATTAATTCTTGTGGAGTATCAGTAAATTTTTTACTTATAACATTACAGAGCTTCTTTACAATATTTTTATCAGGTGACAGAAAATGTTGCCCATGAAATGAAGTAAAGATCAGCTCAAATTGACTGATTTTGCTTAACCAGTCATCAGAAGGCATAAGGAGACCTCCTTGTGACAATGCTCCTATCCAGCACGAAGATGGGACATGGCCGGGAACAGCAGGTAATTGCTCAGTGGAAGTGCCTAAGGTTTAATCATATTTTTGCCCACGATGCGCAAGATAGCCAGCAATGTATTTAAAACCTTCAACAGAGCAATCACTTCCAGTAACACATGCTAAAGGAGTATCAGGATTAATAGGATCATCAAATAAAGGTAACTTGATCACGCTAGTTACATTAAATGAAGACTTTTACAAAAGTTCGTAAGTTGGAAGCTTTCGACCTTTTCTTAGGTCTTCATCACGCCAATGGAAGACTAAGATTGTTGCCAGATTCTACATTTGAATTTTTCCTAATTTTGTTGCCAAAGCTTAGAATTGATCTCCAGATCATCGGAATGTAGAGAGGAGATTCGGAATTGCAAGTAATTGAGTTGAAAATAATTTCCAGGCTTTCACGGTAACGGAGGGCAAAACGATTGTCAAAAGAAGCAATTCGTTTTGCTTCGTTCCAGTGGGGAACTGCAGATGTGTCTTTCATTGTCAAAATAGACAAGGCAGTATTAGGATTGGCTTTCGAAACATCTTTTTTATGTTCTAAAATCCTATCGTTAATGCTCCTGTATGTGCTTCCAATGTATAAGTTATCCCCAGTAGAAAAAGAGATAGGAATGCAGTAAACTCCTGGGAGGTTCAGGCTTTCAACTTTGTCCCTATCCCTTTGTAGAAGTTTCAAGATGTTTGGGGTAGATTTAATGGCAAGATGGTAACCAAAACTTCTGAAAAGAATCTGTAACTTATAAGCATAGGAAGGATGGTAAGGAACAGAACCACATAATTTCAGGTCTTCTTTCTTTTGAGGAAGGAGGCAATCAATTTTCGAATGGTTTTCATATTTCTTTATGAGGGAGTTGACTGTAAGTGCAGGGAAACCATGAGAGAGGGCTATTGTAGAAATTTTGGAGAGTTCTTCTTGAAGAGAGAGTTGGTTATTGCAAATGATATGAGCCCTGTGGATGTAGGACATCAATGCTGCAAGCTTGTAGAGATGCAGGGTGAAAGATTTGTTGGGAATGATGTTAGTGGCCGCAGAAGGTTTACGATAGATGGAACGAGTAATGGAGATATCAGCGTTTCTGCAGATAGATACATCCAGGAAATCAATTTTGTGGTTTACTTCCTTAGATACAGTGAGATTAATGGAAGGAAATTTTTCTGTAATGGAGTTGATCAGTGTCTGTAGTTCAGATTCGGAATGTGGCCAGCTAATGAAAATGTCGTCTACATATCTTAACCATAGGGAAGGTTGAAAAGGGTGTTGAGGAATGATGGAAACTTCAATATGTTGCATGTAGATTTCTGCAAGCAGAGGGGAAAGAGGTGAGCCCATGGGGAGACCAGATTGTTGCCTTTACACAATTTTGTTGAAAACAAAACAACTGTGTTGATGAATAGTGTGGAAACAATCATAAAGATCTTTGATAAGAGTACCGGGGGTTCAAAATGAAGAATCAATTTCTTCATGAGGAGCATGTAGGAATCAAAATATGGTACAGAGGGAAACAAAGATTCTACATCAAGAGTATACAGATTAACACTAGGAAAAAAGGAATTAGGAAGTTTGTGGATGAAGTTTGAAGTAGAGACAACAGTATGAGGATGGTTGGCTGCCCAGGATTTGCATTTGAGGACCAATCTCTTTTCAAGGTTTACTGCTGGAGAAAAAGAATATTGCACTAAAGGTCTGATGGGGTTACCAGCTTTATGCAGTTTCACTTGCAGGAAAAGCCTGGGAGTTCTAAAGTAAGGAGGGGTGAAGTATCACCAAGGAAGGATTGCAGAGTTTCTTTTTTAGCTAATCTGTCAACTGAGTTTTTGAGTGAGTTGGTGGTGTCTGACTGCAAAGGAATGCAGTTAGCAGATGTAAGAAATGAATGCACTTTTTGGTTTAGTGTTTCTTTACCAATGATGACTGGGCAACCAACTTTATCTGCTTTGCATATGGCTAGGTCATTTTCCTGAATAAATGACCTGAATTCTTTTAAACAAGAAGAAGAGTACTTGATTGGCACAGAATTTTTCTTGGATAAGATAACAGCAGCGTTGGCACAAAGGATAGGCTGGTGAACAGTCTCAGTTCTATGGATGGCTGATTCTATAACAGAAACAGTTTGTGGAAGATAGATAGGAAGAGCAGGTGAAAATTTTGGGCCTAATGATAAGAATTTATCCAAGCTGGGAGGAATAGTGACAGAAGAAAGATTTACATACTTTGGCTTGTCAGTAGAGGCTGAAGACGGTACCATATTTTCCCTCTGTACCATATTTTGATTCCTACATGCTCCTCATGAAGAAATTGATTCTTCATTTTGAACCCCCGGTACTCTTATCAAAGATCTTTATGATTGTTTCCACACTATTCATCAACATATAACGAAGTAAATTTCTCCGTCATTTTTATCCGCGCCGGGGTTCGAACCCGGGTCCACTCATTCCGGAATAAGTTGCTCTACCAATTAAGCTACGCGGACATTTGTTCTGATTCTTATCTGCCTTTATGTCGTGTGCGTCCTTCTGGCAGGTACGTCACATCTCCTGGTACGTTACATCATCTTCCCCTTATTTTTTTTTTTTTTTTTCGAAGTGCTGGAGAAAGGATTCTCTTATTTTTCCTATCTCGCGGTGTGGAAATAACATCACACCAATGCGAGATTTTGAACGGTCGGGTCATCCGGATAGTTCGGGCGCCATTATAACGAAGTGAATTTCTCCGTCATTTTTATCCGCGCCGGGGTTCGAACCCGGGTCCACTCATTCCGGAATAAGTTGCTCTACCAATTAAGCTACGCGGACATTTGTTCTGATTCCTATCTGCATTTATGTCTTGTGCGTCCTGCTGGCAGGTACGTCACATCTCCCCCCCCGAAAGAGGGCCGGGGGCATGGCCCACGGATCAGCCGTGACCATGAATCGTTGCAGGCAGACAACCACTGTAGAACGTGCACTTGAGAACTCCCAGTCAATCTGGTGTGTGGAATACAACGTCACACACATTTATTTTTCGAAGCACTGGAGAAGGGATTCTCTGATTTTTCCTATCTCGCGGTGTGGAAATAACATCACACCAATGCGAGATTTTGAACGGTCGGGTCATCCGGATAGTTCGGGCGCCATTATAACGAAGTAAATTTCTCCGTCATTTTTATCCGCGCCGGGGTTCGAACCCGGGTCCACTCATTCCGGAATAAGTTGCTCTACCAATTAAGCTACGCGGACATTTGTTCTGATTCTTATCTGCCTTTATGTCGTGTGCGTCCTTCTGGCAGGTACGTCACATCTCCTGGTACGTTACAAACACAGTTGTTTTGTTTTCAACAAAATTGTGTATAGGCAACAATCTGGTCTCCCCATGGGCTCACCTCTTTCCCCTCTGCTTGCAGAAATCTACATGCAACATATTGAAGTTTCCATCATTCCTCAACACCCTTTTCAACCTTCCCTATGGTTAAGATATGTAGACGACATTTTCATTAGCTGGCCACATTCCGAATCTGAACTACAGACACTGATCAACTCCATTACAGAAAAATTTCCTTCCATTAATCTCACTGTATCTAAGGAAGTAAACCACAAAATTGATTTCCTGGATGTATCTATCTGCAGAAACGCTGATATCTCCATTACTCGTTCCATCTATCGTAAACCTTCTGCGGCCACTAACATCATTCCCTACAAATCTTTCACCCTGCATCTCTACAAGCTTGCAGCATTGATGTCCTACATCCACAGGGCTCATATCATTTGCAGTAACCAACTCTCTCTTCAAAAAGAACTCTCCAAAATTTCTACAATAGCCCTCTCTCATGGTTTCCCTGCACTTACAGTCAACTCCCTCATAAAGAAATATGAAAACCATTCGAAAATTGATTGCCTCCTTCCTCAAAAGAAAGAAGACCTGAAATTATGTGGTTCTGTTCCTTACCATCCTTCTTATGCTTATAAGTTACAGATTCTTTTCAGAAGTTTTGGTTACCATCTTGCCATTAAATCTACCCCAAACATCTTGAAACTTCTACAAAGGGATAGGGACAAAGTTGAAAGCCTGAACCTCCCAGAAGTTTACTGCATTCCTATCTCTTCTTCTACTGGGGATAACTTATACATTGGAAGCACATACAGGAGCATTAACCATAGAATTTTAGAACATAAAAAAGATGTTTCGAAAGCCAATCCTAATACTGCCTTGTCTATTTTGACAATGGAAGACACATCTGCAGTTCCCCACTGGAACGAAGCAAAACGAATTGCTTCTTTTGACAATTGTTTTGGCTTCCGTTACCGTGAAAGCCTGGAAATTATTTTCAACTCAATGACTTGCAATTCCGAATCTCCTCTCTACATTCCGATGATCTGGAGATCAATTCTAAGTTTTGGCAACAAAAATAGGAAAAATTCAAATGTAGAATCTGGCAACAATCTTAGTCCTCCATTGGCATGATGAAGACCTAAGATGAGGTCGAAAGCTTCCAACTTACGAACTTTTGTAAAAGTTTTCATTTAACGTAACTAGCGTAATCAAGTTACCTTTATTTGTTAATATTGTTACGTGTTTTGCCCATCATCGTCATAATAGGATCATCAATCACAATGTCCTGCATCTCAGTGATACCTTCAACCATGGAAAGTGGTTCTGACATATCTGGCAAAATACTACCCAATAGCTGAAATGTTAAGAAGGAATCATTGTCTTCAACATCTGAAGCAACTGAAGAAGCACTAGATAAAGGAATATCCGACATGTTGCTACCCAGTAATAAGAGGCGAATGCGGCACTTCACTTCTGAAGGTAACAGGTTATCGTAAAAGTGACCAATTCCTCGGATCCGTGAGAAAAAATTTCAAGACAGTCCTGATTCAAGCGTGACGTCAATATATATTTGATGTTCAAGGGTTTAAGGTCACCAAAGAGTCCCATCAGTGACTGTATAGATGTTAAAAAACCTTTCTGAAAATGCAAAAGAACTTTCGTAGTACCAACAATCATGTCTTGACAACAAGCAAACAGTTTCCTTCAAGTGTTTTCTTGAATAGCATGATGAATACCAAATCCACATGCATTGGGTCTGTCATCAGAGGGCTTCCTAGAATTGAAAACTTCAAATGAATTGTTGATTAACTGAATAAATTCAGCAATGGACTTTTCATTTGGCATTAAATAACGTATGGCTTGTGCTGTATGGTTGGAAAACAGCTCGACTGCCATGCGTACTCGTTGACGCTCTCTGCCTTTCACTGTGAGATGATGTGATGTTAATTTTGGACAAATTTTAATTTCACCACAATCCAAAGATAACAACTGCTCAATGGTGGCTTTTGTGACGACCTTGTTACTTGGCAAGGTTAATCCCGCATCAAGAAAGTGATTTCTGAGCAACTTGTATAGATGGGATACATCTGCAAATACCCAAACACGTTTCTGGTGGTCTGATGGATTCGGAAAGCTTGTGTTTGTGTGCGACACACTGAGTTCCTTCCACACTGCACGATTCTTTTGCCCAAGGTCAGACACTACAGCAACAACATTATATTTGATATCCTGTAAGGTTGATATTATTTTTTTCAGTAATGACGCTGTCATTGAAACATCAAAATAATAATATATCAGCTGCTTCCAGCTAGAAAAGATTCCTCGCACCATAACCACCTGAACATTGCTGTGGGGTCCAAAAATACGATCTTCTTCCTGGTCATATGAAATCTGGCTGTCGACATTCATTTCGTCAAATGAAATTACACATACACGTTCATTAAATCTTTCACCCTGAGTTTGCATTAACTGCAGAACATCGTGCAAAATACCAGGATGACAACGGAATGAATGAGGCAAAGGAGACCCCATCTTCAATCACAAGAAGTTGTAGGATTTGACAGATATGGCCCGCAATGTAATCGCTTTACATATGTCATCCTTTACCCATTTCACACTTTTTTTGTTATACAGCAAACAACGAATCTGGTTTTCTGTGAATATTTTACTTAAAACTTTACTCACGTCAGCTGCCACTTGTGAAGCTGAGTTATTCAGACATTCACGCAGATCCCTTTGAGTAGATGCAAGTTTGTTATTAAGGCACTTATTTTGCACTTTTAATTTGGTGCACTCAACACTTAATCTTTTATTTCTTATTTCCAATGACTTTATCGTCTTCAGAAGTTGAACATCAGCTGAAGATGGTGATGTAATATCAGTTGACACAGATTTATCAATTTTTTTTCTTTGGAGACACATTGCGAAAGGTTTCCAATGCTCGTTTTCTTACTTCACGTCCATGTAATCTATGCTGCAGGACTAACATTCAGAACGCTAGGAATGGAGGATGACGATTCATGTGGATTAGCAGTTGTAATATGCTTATGGCTAATTTGACCTGGAAGATTGACTATAGGTACAGCATCTTCTTTCAATTTCTTCTGCCAAGTAATTCTGATTTTAAGTCACGAACATAACTGTCAACAGTAAAATGTTCCGAGCAAATTCTTGCATTTTTAACTTTAAAATTATCCTTTCATTTACATTTCAGTACCCAGAGTTTTTCCAAATCAGGATTTGCAGGAAAACAATGATAAATAATATCTGTACCTCGAGTCTTCCTACTGTAGGATAAACATCCTGCTATTGCACATCCAGGTATATTGTGTTACACTGATATAAAATAATAATATGCACAACTGATGTTGAGAAATAGCTACTAGTTATGAAGTATATTTACCAATTTCTAAGAACGAGTTTGAGTTTGCACTCCCAAGCCAAAGATGCCGTGCGACGTCGTTCTGGTGTCGTGTTTTCGCGGCGTTTGCTCCCGGTGTCACGTCGTGCGCAAATACAAGAAAACGTAGACTGCAACTGCATATTGTAATGGCGCCCCCTGGAGAAAACCAAGTGTAAAATTCTCTCGAATAGTATTGCTAATGTAGGGCATGTGACCATACTGAGACTGAAAAAGGTTATGGCAATGTAACTCAGATCTTTCACTTCGCCAATTCCATTTCTCTATTTTTGCTAATTGTTCTCTCATTGGCAACCCCGTTGCAGAATAATGGCAACGGGCGTCGTACATCGCAGATTTATTTTTGTCCTACGATGGGTTCCATTTCAACTCAGGCAGGGTCGTACCATCATGATCTCAGATTTCTCTAAAAAAATTAAGGGGTGTTCCTTACTAAAATAAAAAGACCTATATTTTTTCTTTCGGCAAGAAAAAAATTTTCCCTTCGAGATAGAGGGTTTCAAATCTTGCACCGTCAAACAAGCTCTCTAGAAAACTGTTATTTTTCCTAACTTCAGCGAGTCATTGCAGCAGAGTTAAAAAAGATATCGTGTTCTTGTATTTTTTTTTACATTGTGTGTACTACATATAATAATATATGGTGCTAATATTTGCTACACATCGTATGATTAAAATTTAAAAAAATCGTAAACTTTGTGATTTAAAAAAAATTGAATTTTAAAAAAAAAAATTATACAAATTTGGATGGAGTTTTTTCTATATTCATTTATTTCGTTAAAGACATACAAATGTGCACTTTATTTGTAATTTTTTGTGTGTCCGTGAAACTGCTAGTTTCTGCGTTTCGGCAGCGTTAAAAACAGCTGATTTTGAAAAATCTCTAACTTTGCCAACGATTTTCTCAAAAAGGCCATTTTTTAAAATTCTGAAAATTAAATCCCTGTTTTATTATCAACAGGAGAATATCTGTGTAAATTTTCACGGACCTAAAAACTCCCGTTTCTGAGTTAGACGCGTTTGACTTCGGTTTGAAAGCCTACGATTTCCCGTGTTCTAAAGGCGCCATTTTGGAAAAATCTCAGGCGCAAAGTACGTATTCTCTTACCCGAATCAAAGCGTTAGGTATTCTTTGCCCGAATGATGGAATGAGAGCATTGGGTCAGCTGGCCCTGGTTGGATACATCCACCTCACCCTTCCCCGAGTGATGACATGCCTATAAAACTGTCGGGGGGGGGGGTAACAAATACATAAAGAAAATTCTTGCTGCTCCACTAACAAAGTTGAGTTGCGAAAGACAGCAGCAGTTGTTTGTTTACGTATATACTTAAACATCACATAAGAAAAGACTATGAAAGAGTAGAAAACTGTTGTGAAATAATTTTAAGAAAAAGAGTGCAGGCAAGTGTACTGTAAGTTAATTTTCGATGGCTAAACACCCGCGAGTTTTTCTGGAAGTTGCTAATTGTAGGCTACTGTTAGAAGAGCAGTTGCTGTTTTGTTATAGTTGCTAAAATTAACTTCTCAGTTTTTCGTAATAGCAAAATATTCGCTCAGGAGAGTTTTGTCCTCTGCGAACGGAGGGAGAAGTTGCAATGCTCTTGACCTCGCTGCTGGGTTGATAGCGCTGGTCGCTACCCAAACTCTGCATACCTCCTCTCCGAAACGTAATGGCAATTGTCTAATCTACTAAATAAATAACAATTAACACTACGCGTGCATGCTTATTCATAAAATGTAAGTTGAGTATATTTCCTGTTCAATCAGCTGATTTTACAAGTAGAATACATATACAACTTATGCGCTTATAATGGTGTAAAGATTTTTATCTATTTAAAACATATTCAAAGATTTCAAATGTTTTAAAGAGGAAGGGGGGGGTTCGTAGTGATTTCCACCTGGGCCACGATAAACCATGCACTGCCCATGTCTTCTGTTCCCTTAGAAGATAATCCTGGATCGATGGGAGACAAACCAGCGGAGTTTTGACCCCCTCACGTGGTGGTGAGGTGTCTCAACGCTAGGTAGCTTTCAAAAATGTTTCAACTTAGTTGGCTGGTAACAAGAGAGGGATTCCATTTCAACTCTGGCAGGGTCGTACCATCACGGTCTCAGATTTCTCTAAAAAAAAGTAATTAAGGGGGTGTTCCTTGATTAAAATAAGGAGACCTATATTTTTTCTTTCGAGACAGAGGGTTTCAAATCTTCCGCCGTCAAACAAGC
This sequence comes from Macrothele yani, assembly GCA_039090855.1. Taxonomy (NCBI): domain Eukaryota; kingdom Metazoa; phylum Arthropoda; class Arachnida; order Araneae; family Macrothelidae; genus Macrothele; species Macrothele yani. The sequence goes on from CM077015.1 coordinate 60,798,333, forward strand.
TCTCTAAAAAACGCTTATTTTTCCTAACTTCAGCGAGTCATTGCAGCAGAATTAAAAAAGATATTTTGTTCTGGTATTTTTTATTACATTGTGTGTATAACGTATAATAATATTTGATGCTAATATTTTTTACACATCGTATGATTAAAATTTAAAAAAATCGTAAACTTTGATTTTTTTTAAATTGAAATTTTTAAGATTTTTTTAACTGGTTCAAATAGAGTTTTTTTCTCTTAGTGTTTCTTGTTTGTTAAAGACATACAAAATGTGCACTTTATTTGCAATTTTTTATGTGTCTGTGAAACTGCTAGTTTCCGCAGCGGTAAAAACAGCCGATTTTGAAAAATCTCCAACTTTGCCAACGATTTTCTCAAAAAAGCCCTTTTTTAAAATTCTGAAAATTAAATCCCTGTTTTATTATCAACAGGGGAATATCTGTGTAAATTTTCACTGACCTAAAAACGCCCGTTTCCGAGTTAGACACGTTTGAATTTGGTTTGAAAACCTACGATTTCTCCGTGTTCTAAAGGCGCCATTTTGGAAAAATCGCAGGCGCAAAGTAAGTATTTTCTTACCCGAATGAGAGTGTTGGATCCGTCCAACTCACCCTACTCTGAGCGATAACATGCCTAAAAAACTGTCTTAGAAAAAAAATAACAAATCTATATATAGAGAGAATTGAATGTATGTCAATTTAGAACGATCAAAATTGGTATACTATCTCATGGTACCCTAACTTAGACCGTAGACGGTATTTGGAAGGTGTCGGAGCCCGGGGTCAAGGGGCCCCACACAAAACTTTCATAAAATCTACAGTTTTTAATTTAGAACCACCAAATTTGGAATACTATATCATGGTACCCTAACTTAGACCGCAGACTGTTTTTCGAAGGGGTCGGAGCTCTGGGTCAAAGGGCCCCCACACAAAATTTCCGTAAAATGTACTTGTATACTATGGTGCCCTAACTGAGACCGTAGATAGTTTTTGGAAGGAGAGCAGAGCCCTGAGTGGGTGGGAGCCTGGGTCAAAGGGCCCCACGCAAAATTTCCGTAAAATCTAGTTTTCAATTTAGAACCATCAAATTTGGTATACTTTTTCTTGGCACCCTAACTTTAGGCGGTTTTGGGAAGGAGTCGGAGCCCAGGGTCAACCCCCCCCTACAAAGTTTTCATAAAATATTTTACAAAGTTAGGGTGTCAAGAAAAAGTATACCAAATTTGATGGTTCTAAATTGAAAACTAGATTTTATGGAAATTTTGCGTGGGGCCCTTTGACCCCGGGCTCCCACCCACCAAGGGCTCTCCCCCTTCCAAAAACCATCTACGGTCTCAGTTAGGGCACTATAGTATACAAGTATATTTTACGGAAATTTTGTGTGGGGGCCCTTTGACCCAGGGCTCTGACCTCTTCCAAAAACAGTCTGCGGTCTAAGTTAGGGTACCATGCTATAGTATTCCAAATTTGGTGGTCCTAAATTGAAAACTAAATTTGTTTAGCAGACATACATTCAATTCTATATATATAGATTTGTTATTTTTTTTTCCAAGACAGTTTTTTAGGCATGTTATCGCTCAGGGTAGGGTGAGGTGAATGGATCCAACGCTCTCATTCGGGTAAGAGAACACGTACTTTGCGCCTGAGATTTGTCCAAAATGGCGCCTTTGGAACACGGAGAAATCGTAGGTTTTCAAACCAAATTCAAACGTGTCTAACTCGGAAACGGGCGTTTTTAGGAACGTGAAAATTTACACAGATATTCCCCTGTTGATAATAAAACAGGGATTTAATTTTCAGAATTTTAAAAAAGGGCTTTTTTGAGAAAATCGTTGGTAAAGTTGGAGATTTTTCAAAATCGGCTGTTTTTACCGCTGCGGAAACTAGCAGTTTCACAAACACATAAACAATTGCAAATGAAGTGCACATTTGTATGTCTTTAAAAAAACACGAGCATAGAAAAAAACACACCTTTGAACCAGTTAAAAAAAATCTCAAAAATTTCAATTTAAAAAAAAATCAAAACTTACGATTTTTTAAAATTTTAATCATACGATGTGTAAAAAATATTAGCATAAAATATTATTATACGTTACACACACAATGCAATAAAAAATACCAGAACAAAATATCTTTTTTAATTCTGCTGCAATGACTCGCTGAAGTTAGGAAAAATAACCGTTTTTTAGAGAGCTTGTTTGACGGTGGAAGATTTGAAGCCCTCTGTCTCGAAGGGAAAATTTTTTCTTGCCGAAAGAAAAAATATAGGTCTCTTTATTTTAATCAAGGAACACCCTCTTAATTTTTTTAGAGAAATCTGAGACCATGATGGTACGACCCTGCCAGAGTTGAAATGGAACCCATCGTACAGACAAAAACGATATCCCCAGAACCCTATTAAAACCATCTTGCAGACTCCCTATTACAGATGCAAGTTTTTTGCCTTCCAAAATTTTCGAAAATGGAAGTTAGGCATAGTGAGGATTTCTCCCATAATCGTAATTTTTTTTATTTTATTTTTCTCGCGAAGGACGACGTAGATTGCAGGATTATTTTGTACTCGTCCCCGTAGCAGAATCGCGGTGACGGCCGACGTACATCGTAGATTTATTTTGTACTCATCCCCGTAAAAGAATTGCGGCGATGGGTGACGTACATCGCTGGTTTGTTTTGTATTTGTTCCCGTAGCAGAATCGCGGCAACGGCCGACATACATCACAGATTCGTTTTCTACTCATCCTCGTAGCAGAATCACGGCGACGGCCGACATACATTGCAGATTTATTTTGGTCCTGCAGACAGAAACGATATTCCCAGAACCCTATTAAACCACCTTGCAGACTCTATCACAGATGCAAGTTTTTCGCCTTTTAAAATTTCCGAAAACGGAAGTTAGGCGGAGTGAGGATTTCTCCGGCAAACACAATTTTTTTCTCATGCAGTTCCCTCGATGCTTGAAGAGGGAATTATCCGATATTGTTGTTAAATATCGGTAGACACTATCTATATACCATTATCCGCAACGATCGTGACAAAATTGACAAAGGGAAAAAATGGGGTGTGTATGTTATTCCTATGCTCGACACTATCTCTGGTGAACTAAATAATCATTGTGTGTGTTCTACCAAAAGAAATTTGGATTTGAGATTAAATGAACACAGATATGATCTAAAAATGAATCACCAAAGCACCTCTTTTGCAAGAACCATAAGTGCTGGAAATTCCATCCCAGACTGGGACAACGCTAAAATCATAAACACACCTAACTCTGTTTATTCCTTGCTATTTACAGAAAGCCTCTATGTTTCGGCTTATAATACACGTTCCTGTAATGACTATTATCCTTATGTTTTACCTGAACCTTGGATCAATCTTGTTAGGAAGGACAGCACAATAGCAATTGTTTCTGTTAAGTGATCTTCATTGGCTAATTATGCTTTTTTTTATTGTCTTTTTTTGATTGTCTTGTTATCTGGTATATCATGTGACATTGACATTACCTTTCCCATGATGCGTCTACTCCACGTACTTAAGACCAACATGTAAAAACATGGTGAAATCACATCTGATGAAGGTGTCAATGTGACACCGAAAGTGCCCATGTGTTTTTTAAACTGTATATAGATTTCGTTTTTTAGCTGAATAAATATCATCGTGCAACAAGACGGATTTCTTTTAATACTAGCTGTTAAATATCATTTTATTGCATTAATTTTTGTGTGTTTTTTTTTTAAATGAAGACCAACAATTTCCGAAAATGAAAGTTTGACGGGACCTAGTAATCTTGAATTCTTTTTCTTGCGATATTCCCTTAGCCCTATATGGTAATTAAATATCATATTATTAGATAAATGTTTGTATTTAAAATTGAAAATGGAGAAAAAAAAAATCTGAAAACCAAAGTTGTACGGAGCAAAAATTTCTCCCTCTAATAATAGAAAATGGAGGAAAATTTTCTGATACCCAAAGTTGTACGGAGCAAAAATTTCTCCTAATAACCCTCCACCCGCTGTGCTTCTGTGTTATTGTTTAATCATCATTTAATTACATAAATGTTTGCACTTGAGATGGGAAATGGAGAAAAATGTTCCGAAAACGGAAGTAGAACGGAGCAAAGATTTCTCCTCTTATGACGATTTTTTCCTAGTGATGCCTCTGCACTTTATTGTTGTCAAATATAATTTTATTCTCTAAATCTTTGTGTTTCAGCTTGAAAATATTGGTAAAATTCCAGATACAGAGGACCAGAATGTTCTTGATTCTAATTAACATTGCAATTGCTGTAGTACCTAGGTTAGACATTTTTTTTAGGTAGAAAAATATGTCTGGGCAATTTTTATTGTTTTTCACAGTTAGTAGTTATCTTGCACAGTGACCACCCACAGATTATTTTGTGGCACAATGTTATCTGTCGCAGACTGACCAGGAACTTTCTGCTATGGGGCTTGTATATAAGCTTTGCCTCCATGCTCCTGTTCGTAGTGTATTACCTGATGATGGGTGGGCTGCCTGCCCGAAAGATCGCGTAGGATTTTTAACAAGTACATATATCATCATCATCATCATCATCATTGTCAACCATTATCAATCCACTGCTGGACGAAGGTCTCCCCAAGTTTCCTCCACAACGGTCTGTCTTGTGCCAGTCTCCTCCATGTCACCCCTGCATACTTTCGAATTTCATCCACCCATCTCCCATGTGGTCTTCTTCTGGGTCTTTTCCTGTCCCTTGGAATCCAATCTAAAATTTCGGCTGTCCATCGATGATCTGTCCTTCTGGCAGTATGTCCAGCCCATTGCCATTTCAGGGATTTAACTCTGATCATGATGTCTTCCACTCTTGTCATTTTTCGGATCCACGAGTTCCTCTTCTTATCTCTCCTGGTTACACCAAGTATGCACCTCTCCATGCTGCTTTGAGTTGTCTGCAGCCTTTGTATGTCTCTTTTAGTTAAGGTCCACGTCTCTGCACCATACGTAAGCACTGGAAGGATGCATTGATCAAACACTTTTCTTTTAAGACATAATGGCATATTGCTCTTGAAAATTATGCTGTTTCTTCCAAAAGCTCTCCAGGCAAGTTTTGTACGCCGATTAATTTCTTCATCAATGTGACCCTCACTTGATATCTGCTGTCCAAGATAAACGTACGTGTCTGTTATCTCCAGCTTTTCTCCATCAATCGATAAATCTTCATTTCTTGTAAAAGCATTGAACATCACTTTTGTCTTCTGAAAGTTCATTTTTAATCCCACTTCTTTACTCTTGTCAGCAAGTTCCTGGATCATACTCTGCAGCTCTGATGGGCTAGTTGCAAAAATGACTACGTCATCAGCAAAACGAAGGTGGGTTAGATAATCTCCATTAATCTTTATCCCCTTGTTTTCCCAGCTCAGTGACTGAAAAACACCCTCCAATGTGGCATTAAAGAGCTTCGGAGATATGGTGTCACCTTGTCTCACTCCCTTTCCAATTTTTATGTGTGTTGTATTTTCAAACAGCCTAATCTTTGCACTTGCATTTTCATAGATGTTATTAATAATATTAATGTATGCATCTTCAATACCGCAGGTTTTCAGAGCCATTGTAACTGCTGATGGTTTCACCGAATCAAAGGCTTTTTCATAATCGATAAAAGCCATGCACAATGGAAGTTCATATTCCCTCGCTCTTTCAATTAGTTCTCTCAGCACATGGATATGATCTATTGTGCTGTAGCCACTCCTGAATCCAGCTTGTTCTCTCGGTTGAGCCATGTCCAGTGTTACCTTCAAGCGGTGTGAAAGAACTTTAGTGAAGATTTTATAAACTACTGATAGGAGGCTGATAGGTCTGTAGTTTCCGAGATCCTCAATGTCACCTTTCTTATGTAGCAGGATCATTGTAGCGGTGTTCCAATCCTCAGGAATCTTTCCTTCATTAAGGCATCGAGTGAAAATTTGGGCGAGTACTGTTTCGATTTCTCCACTTGCTTCTTGTATGATGTCTACAGTAATTCCATCTTCTCCTGGAGCTTTTCCCCGCTTCATGTTCTTGATTGCATGTGCAACTTCTGCTGGAAGGACTGGAGGAACTCTGGTACTGGTATCTTTCATGATGTCTGGAGTGCATGTATCATCCCTTTCATATAATTTGGAGTAGAAATCTTTCACTCTTGTCAAAATTTCGCCTCTATTTCTTGTTACAGAACCATCTTCTTTTCTCAGTGCCATAATCTGTTTTCTTCCCTTACTAAGATGTCCCTTTGCTATCTTTAGGCTTTGGTTGTTTTCAATTGCTTTCCTCACTAGTTCACAGTTGAATTTTCTTACGTCTTCAGTGATACTTTTTCGTACTGTCTTGCATAGCTCTATATATTCCACTTTGGAAGTCACATCTTCTTTAGTTGTCCTCATCTCTCTTCTTTTTTGCATCAACATTTTCGTTTTTCCTGATAATTTATTTACATGCAACTTGTTCTTAGACCCAGCTAATTTTGTTGCTGTTTCCATAAGAGCTTTGGTTACTTTTCTGTTAACTTCAGAGATGTCCACTTCTTCCGATGTTAGGCCTTCTAAAGCAGAGAACCTGTTCTTCAGTTCCAACTTGAAGGTATTATGGTGTTTTTTAAGGTTGGTTATGTCAATAGATTTTGTTTGTCTTATGAGCTTGCCACGTTCAAGTTTAGTGTTGAGGTGCATCTTACATCTCACCAATCTATGGTCACTACCTGTGTTGAACTTGTTTAGCACACTGCAGTCTTCTATGACGAATTTTTTGTTACACATAATAAAATCAATTTCACTTGTCGTCCCATTTGGATGTCTCCATGTCCATTTCCTGTGTGGCTTTTTCTTGAAGAAGGAGTTCAAGATGAAAAACCCTTCTGCATCTGCAAACTCAACGAGAGTATTTCCACGCTGGTTTCTGTTGCCGTGACCGAATTTACCTACTGAAGTTTCATTCTGTTGCAGTTGCCCTATTTTTGCATTGAAATCTCCCATAATTATTTTCAAGTGCTGCTTACCTTTATTATTTAGATGACAAATTTCCTCATAGAATTCTTCAATTTCTTCTTCAGGATGACTTGTGGTGGGTGCATAAGTTTGAATAATCTGAGCCTGGTATCTTCTCGATAGTTGGACAACGAGTCGTGCAGCTCTGTCAGAGGAACTTTCAACTTCTACAACTTTATCCTTCAGTTTCTTGTTTATTATAAATCCAACACCACTAGTTCTGCCAGTATCTGTCCCACGATAGTAGAAGAGATGTCCACTTTTCAGTTCGATGAGATCTTCTCCTTTTCTCCTTACCTCACTTAGCCCCACGATGTCCCACTTGATCCTTTGTAGTTCCTCTTCCAATTGAAGAAGCCTTGAATCAAAAGATAGGGAGCGTCCATTATACGTAGCCAAGGTCAGCATCAGATGGCAGCCTAGTCCGGTCCTCCGGGGATTCTTAGCACCCTCTGCCTTCATGTCGCACTGGCCGCTGCCTTGGCCAGGTACATTCCAGCTGCCGGAGACTGAGGGCCAAGATTTAAGTTGTGGAGTCATTTTGGAGGGGTTTGGCCATAACTCACCACGCTGGCCAAGCCGGTTTGTGAGTGTGGGATAGAATTTCCTCTAATCCCGATGGTATAGTTATACCGCTATTGGTGGTCGTCAGAGCCCCTTTAGTGGGAACAGGATGCACCACGAGAAGGCGGGGTTGACATTTGTCAAGGAGAGGCTGTGATGTTACGCATCACCTGACCTTATATATATATATATATATATATATAATAATTGGACACCTGTGATAGCAAAGGAAAACGAAGTTTATTCGCCTTCAATAGTTGGTGAAGCCTCCACCAGCGGCGATTACAGCGGCGATTACAGCTGCGACCCTCAGGGGCATACTCTCAACCAGGCGTTGTACGAGGGCTAGCGGTATTTTCTTCCACTCGGCTTGGAGAAGACTGGTCAGTTCCTTCACCGATTTCGAACGGGGGCACCCCTTAGGTTGACACTCACATTCGTGCCAGAGGTGCTCGATAGGGTTAAGGTCCGGGCTCTACGCAGGCCAGTCCATTCGATTAACCCCATCGTCACCATACCTTGCCATGGTGAACCTCGCAACATGGCAGGTGGCATTGTCATCCTGAAATTAACATGGGTCCACCTCGTAAAACTGCCACAACGTAGGAAGCACTTGGTCGTCCAAAGTAGTGCAGTAGGTCTCGGCGTTGAGTCTAACAGGTATTGCGACCAAGGGTCCCATGTCATACCAGGAGAAACACCCCCATAGCATAATTCCACCACCGCCAAACTTCACAGTTGGCACAATACATTCCGGCAGGAGGTGTTCTCTTGGCAGACGCCAAACCCAGACCCTGCCATCCGAACGGTAGAGGGTGAACTTTGATTCATCGCTCCAGAGAACCTGTTTCCACTGTTCAACGGTCCACTGTCGATGTTCTTTTCACCACGTTAGCGGAGCAGCGCTATTGGATTACGTGATCAAAGGTTTGTGTGCGGCAGCACGTCCATGATAACCGAGCAGATGGGCTTCCTTACGGATGGTATTCATCGAAAGAACACTCCTGGATGGCTGTTGAAACTCCTCGCGGATGTGGCCCATAGATTTGGTGCGGTTCTTCCGAATTTAGCTGGCCAGCACCCGTCGGTCTCTAACTTCCGTTTTGTGGGTCTGCCGGGTCGGGGCACATTCCGATAGTCACCTCTCATCTTCCACTTGCCAATCACGTAGGCCACTGTCGATTCTGGGTACTTCAACTCGCTGGATATGTCACGTATGGATCGGCCATTTCTGTGATACCCGACGATTACACCTTTCTCGAAATCAGAGAGCTCCGAACTGCGTGGCATCTTGCATGCGACTGGTTGCGTTGTTGTTTCCCACACGATATTTAACGTCAATTGCACGGGTGTCCAATTACTCGTTGGTAGATAGTGTATATATATGTATATATATATATATATGGGATGTAAGGTCAGGTGATGCGTAACATCATAGCCTCTCCTTGACAAATGTCAACCCCGCCTTCTCGTGGTGCATCCTGTTCCCACTAAAGGGGCTCTGACAACCGCCAATAGCGGTATAACTATGCCATCGGGATTAGTGGAAATTCTATCCCACACTCACCAACCCGCTTGGCCAGCGTGGTGAGCTATGGCCAAACCCCTCCAAAATGATTCCACAACTTAAATCTTGGCCCTCAGTCTCCGGCAGCTGGAATGTACCTGGCCAAGGCAGCGGCCAGTGCGACATGAAGGCAGAGGGTGCTAAGAATCCCCGGAGGACCGGACTAGGCTGCCATCTGATGCTGACCTTGGCTACGTATAATGGACGCTCCCTATCTTTTGATTCAAGGCTTCTTCAATTGGAAGAGGAACTACAAAGGATCAAGTGGGACATCGTGGGGCTAAGTGAGGTAAGGAGAAAAGGAGAAGATCTCATCGAACTGAAAAGTGGACATCTCTTCTACTATCGTGGGACAGATACTGGCAGAACTAGTGGTGTTGGATTTATAATAAACAAGAAACTGAAGGATAAAGTTGTAGAAGTTGAAAGTTCCTCTGACAGAGCTGCACGACTTGTTATCCAACTCTCGAAAAGATACCAGGCTCAGATTATTCAAACTTATGCACCCACCACAAGTCATCCTGAAGAAGAAATTGAAGAATTTTATGAGGAAATTTGTCATCTAAATAATAAAGGTAAACAGCACTTGAAAATAATTATGGGAGATTTCAATGCAAAAATAGGGCAACGGCAACAGAATGAAACTTCAGTAGGTAAATTCGGTCACGGCAACAGAAACCAGCGTGGAAATACTCTCGTTGAGTTTGCAGAGGCAGAAGGGTTTTTCATCTTGAACTCCTTCTTCAAGAAAAAGCCACACAGGAAATGGACATGGAGACATCCAAATGGGACGACAAGTGAAATTGATTTTATTATGTGTAACAAAAAATTCGTCGTAGAAGACTGCAGTGTGCTAAACAAGTTCAACACAGGTAGTGACCATAGATTGGTGAGATGTAAGATGCACCTCAACACTAAACTTGAACGTGGCAAGCTCATAAGACAAACAAAATCTATTGACATAACCAACCTTAAAAAACACCATAATACCTTCAAGTTGGAACTGAAGAACAGGTTCTCTGCTTTAGAAGGCCTAACATCGGAAGAAGTGGACATCTCTGAAGTTAACAGAAAAGTAACCAAAGCTCTTATGGAAACAGCAACAAAATTAGCTGGGTCTAAGAACAAGTTGCATGTAAACAAATTATCAGGAAAAACGAAAATGTTGATGCAAAAAAGAAGAGAGATGAGGACAACTAAAGAAGATGTGACTTCCAAAGTGGAATATATAGAGCTATGCAAGACAGTAAGAAAAAGTATCACTGAAGACGTAAGAAAATTCAACTGTGAACTAGTAAGGAAAGCAATTGAAAACAACTAAAGCCTAAAGATAGCAAAGGGACATCTCAGTAAGGGAAGAAAACAGATTATGGCACTGAGAAAAGAAGATGGTTCTGTAACAAGAAATAGAGGCGAAATTTTGACAAGAGTGAAAGATTTCTACTCCAAATTATATGAAAGGGATGATACATGCACTCCAGACATCATGAAAGATACCAGTACCAGAGTTCCTCCAGTCCTTCCAGCAGAAGTTGCACATGCAATCAAGAACATGAAGCGGTGAAAAGCTCCAGGAGAAGATGGAATTACTGTAGACATCATACAAGAAGCAAGTGGAGAAATCGAAACAGTACTCGCCCAAATTTTCACTCGATGCCTTAATGAAGGAAAGATTCCTGAGAATTGGAACACCGCTACAATGATCCTGCTACATAAGAAAGGTGACATTGAGGATCTCGGAAACTACAGACCTATCAGCCTCCTATCAGTAGTTTATAAAATCTTCACTAAAGTTCTTTCACACCGCTTGAAGGTAACACTGGACATGGCTCAACCGAGAGAACAAGCTGGATTCAGGAGTGGCTACAGCACAATAGATCATATCCACGTACTGAGAGAACTAATTGAAAGAGCGAGGGAATATGAACTTCCATTGTGCATGGCTTTTATCGATTATGAAAAAGCCTTTGATTCGGTGAAACCATCAGCAGTTACAATGGCTCTGAAAACCTGCGGTATTGAAGATGCATACATTAATATTATTAATAACATCTATGAAAATGCAAGTGCAAAGATTCAGCTGTTTGAAAATACAACACACGTAAAAATTGGAAAGGGAGTGAGACAAGGTGACACCATATCTTCGAAGCTCTTTAATGCGACATTAGAGGGTGTCTTTCAGTCGCTGAGCTGGGAAAACAAGGGGATAAAGACTAATGGAGATTATCTAACCCACCTCCTTTTTGCTTATGACGTAGTCATTTTTGCAACTACCCCATCAGAGCTGCAGAGTATGATCCAGGAACTTGCTGACAAGAGTAAAGAAGTGGGATTAAAAATGAACTTTCAGAAGACAAAAGTGATGTTCAATGCTTTTACAAGAAATGAAGATTTATCGATTGATGGAGAAAAGCTGGAGATAACAGACACGTACGTTTATCTTGGACAGCAGATATCAAGTGAGGGTCACATTGATGAAGAAATTAATCGGCGTACAAAACTTGCCTGGAGAGCTTTTGGAAGAAACAGCATAATTTTCAAGAGCAATATGCCATTATGTCTTAAAAGAAAAGTGTTTGATCAATGCATCCTTCCAGTGCTTACGTATGGTGCAGAGACGTGGACCTTAACTAAAAGAGACATACAAAGGCTGCAGACAACTCAAAGCAGCATGGAGAGGTGCATACTTGGTGTAACCAGGAGAGATAAGAAGAGGAACTCGTGGATCCGAAAAATGACAAGAGTGGAAGACATCATGATCAGAGTTAAATCCCTGAAATGGCAATGGGCTGGACATACTGCCAGAAGGACAGATCATCGATGGACAGCCGAAATTTTAGATTGGATTCCAAGGGACAGGAAAAGACCCAGAAGAAGACCACATGGGAGATGGGTGGATGAAATTCGAAAGTATGCAGGGGTGACATGGAGGAGACTGGCACAAAGACAGACCGTTGTGGAGGAAACTTGGGGAGACCTTCGTCCAGCAGTGGATTGATACGACCGCCAATAGCGGTATAACTATACCATCGGGATTAGAGGAAATGCTATCCCACACTCACCAACCCGCTTGGCCAGCGTGGTGAGTTATGGCCAAACCCCTCCAAAAAAAAAATATATATATATATATATATATATATTATATTTTTTTAACATATTAAATATTTTAACATGGAAGTTGGTTTTTCCCTTCGCATGTTTTTGGATTGTGCAGAGACAGCTTCACTTATTTGGATTCTTCACTTATTGTATTTTGAAGATACATTTTGACTCGGCGTAGCATTCAGAATGATTTCTGAGTCATAGACTACTAGGGGTAGGGGGAGGGGGTCTGACCCCAACCCCCAATGTGAATATGCCAGTGATTTTTCATGATCAGGCTATCCTAAAACAAATGATCTATATATTATAGCAGATGACATCTACCATTTAGTCCTCTGTTTCACACGTATAATATCTTATTTTAATCATATCAGTCTAATTTATATCAGTGGAAAGAAACTTGTGGAACAGAAGACTAAATATTAGATGTCATCTGCTAAAATATATTGAACTTCAATATTTCCTAACAGTGAGTGCAAAAACCACATAATTTTGCACCCACTGTTAGGAAATGTTGAGTCAAATGAATTCAGCTAAAACAAATGTGTGTGTTTCTGACATAACACAGGATTAAATAATAATAGTGCATTGTGCATGTTTATCAGCTTGTTAGTGGATTGGCTGTCAGTAGTAATTCTATTTCTTTTTGCTTTAAAATTTTCAGCTAGCAATTGAAAATATTTCATTCATTAAAAGTGTGAGAATGCATTGTGCACTGACAGTAGGTCATTAAAAGTGTGAGAATGCATTGTGCACTGACAGTAGGTCATTAAAAGTGTGAGAATGCATTGTGCACTGACAGTAGGAAATCTGTTTTGATTCACATGCAATCCCCATGAGTATGCAAGTTTTGTATTTCAGTCTTATTTTTCCATGGGTTTCAGAATAATAGTACTGTGTCACATCAACAGATATATTACAGTGATGCATTTCTTTTTCAGCAAATTTAATGTTTCTGTCATTTAATTGTGGAATGTGATTATTTCTTTGCAAAAGAAAAAAAGTCAGTGACAGTGTTGAACGAAAGAGGATATTTCAAAACAAAGGAAGTTTCAGGGGAAAAAATGGGGAAATGCTGGGTAATTCAAAATGATTGCCCCGATTACAAATGGCAATAACGCGTTTATGAAGATAAATAGACAGCTGATATCCCTACACAAGAAAGAAGGAAGTTTAGAATTTTATTGGAACCTACTGCTGTGTTGCTATGGTGATGTAGGAAAGTGAGCTGCCCGTACACCAAATCCAATGGGAAGAAATGGCGCCCGCAGCAGAAAAGGCGTTTTCGAAGGTCTGTTTCAAGGAGTAAGGTCCCCCAGGTCTCCGGACCTTACTCCTTGTGACTTCTTTTTGTGGGGGTATGTCAAAGACCATGTGTGTGTGCCACCTTTGCCAAGAACACTGCAAGAACTAAAGATGCGCATTCGGCTTGCACTGGCATCAGTGACTACGGATATACTGTACTTCATAATGTATGGCGTGAAATGTATAACCGTTTAGATGTTGTCCGCTTGACCCAGGGGAGTCACATAGAACATTTGTAAAGTATGGAAACAAAATTCTAAACTTCCTTCTTTATTGTGCAGCAATGTAATCTCTGTATCTATGTTCATAAACTAGGTATTGTCATTTGTAATCGGCGCAATCATTTTGAATTACCCTGTATGCAGTATTTTAGTATTATGAAGGATAGGATTGCATCTTCGTGTGAAAATGGTGGGCTTCAGTGTTTGTTTTTTAACTATACACAAAATGTAGCCTGCCATATGCTAATAATTGATTTGGCTGCTAAATGATTTGACATTAATGCTCTAGGCTTTTCTTCTGAAAAATGTGAATATATAAACTTCTTCTCTGGTAAAATTCTCCATGAGTGTACTCAAGGTCCCTTTTTGCTTTACTTACTATGGGAGATAGTTTAATCATCCTTTAAGCCAGAGGTTTAGCTGCTTTCACTATTTTCGTGAAATGCAATGAGTTATTCCAAAATGTGAGAGAAAAATTAGTGTGCATTGCAAAATGGTGCCAGCCATTTAAATATCAACCCATCAGTAGATTCTGATCTAGTTTTTCTATTTCAATTAAAACTACAATTTCCAAATCCTTAAAGTATGTTCCTACAGTACCTGTTGACTCAATCAACTACCCCACACCCCCCATTACACTCTAGAGCACTCCATAAAGTATGAGGCAGTGTAAGATTATAGAGGCTAGAAGGATTAACCCCCCCCCACCCATTCAAAGTTTAAGTTTAAACCAGAGTCAGCTCTGATATTTATGGCACCCCGACCCTGAAAGCCAGATGAAACAATCCCTTATCTGACCAGAGTGACCTTTCAAACTCTTGCAGATTACACCAAGACAGAACAAGGTTTAGGAAAGAAAAGTGCACACTAGAGGATGCTCTCCACCCCCCGGTGCCATCTCTCATACAGGTTCCACCATTGCTGTGATTAAATTCTTCGTTAATAAGTGCAAAGATTGCTGATTAAAGCAACTGAAAAAAACTGAGTTAAAAAAAAACAAAAAAATAACTGCTACTGAAACTATACCTTCTGAACAACTTGTGCAAAAATGGTGCTCCCTTTACAAATGGGTACAAGTTAACCGGACAAATAAAATACCATATTTGAATTGGAAATTCTGTGTTGCAGCAAGAAAGAGCAATGTCGTGGCAAGTGATAAAGATTTGAATTTTAAGCTTAGTTAATCATGAGTTTAGAAATAAGTCTTTATCCGGTACTTACCTGTTAACTGTATATCAACTTATACTTCCCAATACAGTTTTCTAAATGTGTTAGTATCTTCCAAAATAATTAGTTTTCCACTGATGTCCAAAGTGGTGTTGGTGTGAATGATAAAGTTGATGTTACGATTTACTGAGTGACAAAAGTGGCTAACTTTCTTTAGCATTTTGCTACAATTTTTTTCCCATTTTAGTTAGCATTTTTGATACAGCCTGTTTTGAGCCAGCTTAAACTCTGCTTTAAATCAGTAGCCCTAAATTTGCTCATTAATAGCTGACATAAATAATAAGAATAATAATTAGACATCAAGAATCCAACATATAGTTAAAAAACATGAAATTGTGTAACAATATTTTGGTTAACTTTTTCGATATTCCCTACTAATCTTTTTCTTTAACAAAAAAACAAAAACAAAAAAAAACAAGAAAAAGCATAAGGCTATGTAGTATCATTGTCAATACTAAGTCTGAAAAGAGCATCTTTTTTATAAATTCAGAGTCTACTTATGCACTTATGTTTATTGATTTATTATTTTCTTTCAGGTAAAATATTTCTAGATTGTAAGCGTGGAATAACTGCTGGGCAGGCAACAAGGAGATTGATACAGGAAATAATGTCTGATAGCCAGCCAGCATCTATAATTAGGCTTGGCGAGGGAAGAAGAAAGCATTCAGGAGTGTGAAGACTACATCATTAGTTATATATAAGTATGTTTGTATAAATTTTAACCAACAAAGTGGGACATTATCTTTGTTCTTAATCCAGTTTACTTTTTCTTTTTTTTTTTTTTTTTGTAATAATAATATTACTTTGTACTGTACAAATGTGTTGTTAATATTAGAGACAAAGTTGCAATTCTGTGATAGTTAGTAAAACCATTTTCCAGTGCAGTTTACTGAGTAGTGCAGTAATACTTCAGGATCCTAAATGCATGCAGGACTTTTTACATAAAAAGCTCAGCTGCATGAAATGGTAATCTTTTTTTGAAAAAGATGAAGATAAAACCAATTCTATGTATCAATACAGTGTTTTTTCACATGTGTAAATTTATTATTATTGAGAGCAGTTTCCTTTCAGTTTTGGTTGATGTTTTAGTATTGGTTTTACTAAATTTGATATTTTTATTGCATTGTTAATTTTGAGTTTCAGTGTGTTTGGATTTAAAATTGTGCATATTAGTCACTGTTCTGCCATATCAGTTCCCTAATTAGTACTCTTGCAAAGTTTACTCAAGCATATTGAGTGAGAAATGTAGAACGGTGGTGGGGAATTAGCTGTGTAAAGTCAGTTTGGTTTCAGGAGTGGTGCAGGATGCCTGGACAATGAATTTCTGCTGAGGCAGCTTTCTGGAAAGTTCAATTGGGTTAACTGGGATTTGTGTATGGTGTTTGTTGAATTTGAAAATGCTTTTGATCAGGTCCCTAGGAACAAAACTCTTCAGTATGCTGAAAAGCCATGAATGGAAAGGAATGCCGTTGAAGTCAATCAAAAAGCCTATACACCAAAAGTCTCACAACTATCTGGATAGAGAGAAATGCAGGTAAATGGTTTGCAATTAAGCTTGGGGTAAGACAAGAATGTAGATTGTTCTCACTTTAGTTTTTAGCACGTCTTTTGTAAAACAAAGATTGTGCTTATGTTATCGGTTTGTCTGTCAGTCTCCACGAATATCTCTGCAACTGTTAGTCCGATTTGAAAAATTCTTTTTGCATTGGGAAGCTTGAAATATGCGAATGATGATCCTTCATTTAGTTTTTTTTTTTTATGATGTACAATTTTGCCGCTAGAGCGCGTAAATGCAGATGATGTCAAGTTCAAAAATACGTTTTATTCCACATATTTGCTTCTAAACATCTGATTGAAAAAAATTTTATCTTTCGATTCCATTTATGTTGAAGAGTATTTTTGATATAGTTACTTTTTCAAATTACGCATATATTTTCCGCTAAGGGGCATAAAAGTAAATTACATTTTCCCCGATAACTCTTCTTCTAAAGCTCAGATTTGAAAAAAAATTTCTTCAGCGGGATACACCTCCTGATGGAAAATCTTTTGCATATAGTTTCTAATTTTTGGTAAAGAATATTTTAGCCACCAGGGGGCGTAAGTGTTAATTTTTGCTTCTGGTGTATTTGCCATAAAATCTGAGCTTCTAAAATATCGATTGAAAAAATTCTTTCGTTGACTGATGCTACTCACATCGATAAACCTTTTCGGAATATTTTCTGCTTAAAATATTCCACAGTTTCTCTGCCACGGGGTGTAGATGTATATCTTATTTTTGTCAAAATCTCTACTTCCAGGAGACCGATTTGAAAAAATTCTTTCATTGTTGGATAGTGTTTTTCATATAATTTCAAAATTTTCAAGTAATTCATAGACTTTCTGCTAGGGGGCGTAGAGGAAAATTGTGTTTCTCCCTATATCTATGTTTCTAAATCTCCGATTTGAAAAATTCTTTCTGCACAGGATACAGCTCCGGATGGGAAATCATTTGCACATAATTTCTAATTTTTGTAAAAAAAAAAAATGGTTTGGCCACCAGGGCAGCGTAAATCTTAATTTCCACTTCTGATGTATTTGTCCTGTCGAGAATTTTCATGTTCGTAAATCTTGGGGAAACTGATCACTTCGCTGAGATTTACGAAAAAAAAAAAAAGTAAATAAATAGAATGGAAATTGTCTATAGTCCACGCTTCAAAATTTTTGTTTGGAGGAGGCGGTGAAGTGAGGGAATAATAGCCATGTTCGTTCATTTCTCAGCCCTGACCAGACAAGGGAAATTTCTTGAAAAAAAAAAGGGGAGAATAATAAGCATTAAACTTCTTTTTTCTTTTGGATTAATTTACTTTTTACTCTTGTAAGTTAGATAGAAAAGGCGAGCAAGAAGTTACCATCAACCCTTTTAGAAAACAAAATTATTCGCTATTAATTACGGAATGAAGGGGAAGCATGTTTGTAAATTTGTGCAAGACCCAAAATCTTTTTTTTTTTTTAGAGTCCGCCATTTTTAGGAAAGTTTAGAAGCCTCTAAAAATGTGTCACCAAAAGTTCTCTTGAGCAAGCGTCAGGCTATTTTTAGATCAGCAGCATGCAGGAGGGTACCGCATTTCCTACACTGAGGGTCTAGGAGGAGCCATGTGTCCAGTGTCATGGTTTTGGCGGGAAACTGTTAGCCAATGGCCAGCAAAGTCGTTGGTTACTAGGGGAAGAGTTTAGCCAATGAGGGGTCAGCGGTTTTTCAAGCACTCCAGCTTTTTTTGGAGAAAGCGTCACTCTTGTCTTCTCTTTTGGCAGGCCAGCATGTAACAAGAACAACGAAAAAGCTCCGTATGGGGGGGGGGGGGTAGCAGCCAGTTCTTCTTGAGCTTGGCGTGCTGGGCGAAATTAAAATTAGTTCTGTTGTTCGAATTTATGGAAAGAAAAAGGTGCGAGTCTACCCAGTGTCCTACGCCTGGCAAAATGTTTTGAATAAAAAAAAGAAACTAAAGCAGGTGAAAACTTGTTCTCGCTCTCAGTTTGCTGGGTATCTGCCAGCGATGATTATACATTTTCCGGCCTAGAAGGTGCCTGGAACATTCTATAAAATCCAAGATGGAAGGAGGCTGATTCCGCTTGACCCAGGAGGCAGTGTGTAGGACCCCTACGAAAACTTTTGTTAGTTCGCCCGGCTTCCAACCATCTGAAAGAAAAGCACTTCCTGAAACCAGGGGAAAATTCCTGCAGGTGGCCTTTCATCTAGGAGCCGATATTTTGTTTTCCCGTCCATAAAGACAAGCAGAAGAACCATGCCCAGGGGTATTATGGTCACTGCAACCCTTCATCCCCAGAGAAGGAGAAAAAGAAAGAAAAAGAAAAAAAAAAAAAAAAAAACGACTGCCGCTAGAGAAAGAGGACTTTTTTTTTTTTTTTGAAATGAAGTCAGCAAAAGGTAATGTGCTGATTTATGCTTTGTAAGTCAGGTGGATGTTGCCTCTGGTTATGTATGACCTGAGCTCAAAAACGGGGGAGGAAAGGCTTTGTTTTTTTGTTGTTGTTTTTTTGTTTATCTTGTTCGGCAGTTAGGTGAATTTCTGTGTACTAGAGCGTGTTGCATTCAGCTCTTAAAGTAAAATTGTTATCCACCTGCAGACATAACAGGGTGCTGCGGTAATAACTTAAAAGAACCGGTCTGCTAAAAAAAACATTTTGCAAGAACAAAATTTTGATAATCATGATAAATTTATTGGTTCAAATAGTTACTTTATGTGTTGTTTTTTTTGCCAAGTGGCATGCTTGTTTTCTGCTGTGATGAGTCTCCTCTGTAGTATGCTCAGTTTGTGTTAAAATTCAGGATGAGAGTACTGTAAATAATTTGTGCAAGTCATGTTTGTTGCTGTTGTAAGAGTTGATTTGGTAATCTTGTAGAGGCAACAGACAGGGAATGTAATTTTTCAGGTGGTAGGGCATTAGTATATAGTATCATAACTGTGTTATAAGCTATTTTGAAGAACAACCTCTCAAACCAGTAATTTTTTATTTATTTAGGAGATTTAACTTTTTTGTGCTTGGTAGTTTTTAACATTATATAAATTGCATTTGTATTTATACACATACAGGGCCATGTAGTTAAAATTTGTGTTTTGGAGGCAAGGTATTGTGATTTTTGAGTTTGGCAAGTTATGGGTGTAAAATTGTCTGTACCATTTTGTAGTAGGGTGGACTAGTTTCCAATATCAGTCTGTGGATCTGGAAAATGAATTTTCATGAGTGGGAGACATTAAAAAAGGCATGCACGCAGACTAGGTTAATAAAGTGTTTGCCTGTATATTACCCTTGTACAATGTTGGAATTCTTCAGGAGTTGATGATTTCTGAAAATAGATAAATAGTTCTTCGATAGGTGTAATTTTCTGGAAATAAATGGTTCTGCGATGTAGTGTGTTTTCCTAGGAAAGAGGTGATTAAATGATTTTTCTGGGAAGTGAGTGATATAGTGTATTTTTCTGGGAAATGAGTAGTATAGTGTATTTTTCTGGAAAGTAGTGTTAATTCTCCTGGAAGCTGTGTGCTTAGGGAATGAAAAGATAAGGGTATTTCTGGAAATAATGTGAGTCTTCGTTTGGTGTTTTTCTGGAAGCTGTGCGTATCAGGAAAAAATAATTTGGGGGCAAGAAAGTTCTTGCAGGGTACTTTCGCTATGTGGAAAATGCTTCATGTCTGAAAGGGTATAGATAAAAACAATTGGCGGATTGTTCTTCCACCCCGGTAAGCCAAAGACCCAAAGGAAGCTATCCCGAGCAAGGCGAGTGCACGAGTGTTGTCCCAAAACAGTAAGTGAAGAAAATAGTACAGGGTGATATGTCACACTTACACTTCCATTTCGGTGCATAGGCTTGATTGGATTCACGACCCAATCTCACCTACAGCCTAAATAATACTTCCTCACAGTGAGAATTTTGTTTTCAGTGAAATTGAGTGATTTGAATGAGTTGTTTGTCTAGCTAGTGCCTGAATTTACTATAGGGATCTGTTAAATTGGTGAAAAACTTAATGTACCTTTGCAAATGTAGGTTAAGCTGATTTAGGAGTTGCATGTCAGAAATAGTTGTGTATTTTAAAATTTTGGTGAGCAGTAAGAGTACATATAAATATAAGTTCAAGTTCAGGAGTGTTGAGAATTAGTGTTTGCCTTTTGTTTACATGGTGGGATATTGAGTACTCAGAGCAAGTTTGTATAGTGAGTATTTTGAATTTTTTCAGACGATAAGGTGAATTTTAAGTATATTTGTCAGCATTGTTGTGTAATGATAACTTTTGAGGTAATTGAGTAAGGTATTTAGTGCAGTATGTTTAGTAGAGTGTTGAGAGTGATTTTGTATCAAGTAATGCTAGAATGTTGAGTATTAAATTTTAATGCAAATTTTCCTGGTAGTGTAGGATTGTTTACTAAAGTAACTTTTGGTTATTTATACGTTTTTGCTCTTATTGTAATTTTAAAATTAATGCTGGCTAAGGAAATTGGTTTGAGGAGGTTGTTCGAAGGGGATTAATCAAAACTATAGTACACATATTCTTATAACCTTCCAAACTGAGATGAGAGAGACATTGCACTTCAGCGACAGAACTTGTCCTCTATGTTGAATCAGGTGTTATGCATGTTCTATACTCACAAGGGTTTTTATGTGTTTTGAAACTCGAATGACATGCTTTGTTTTTGTTGTTATTTGGTTAAGTTTTTAAAATAAATGCTGGCCAAGTGGCCTTTCAAAAACCCAAACCTTGTGCAGTGAAGAATTAGTTGACACAGTTGAAGTTCATTGCAGGGTCACATGCCAATCCACCTTAGCTTGCCTAAGGCCGGAAACGACCCCGTGAAGTTTGTTTATTTAATTAATGCATTTTGTCCTAACCGCTAATTTGATCATCACAGCCTCCAAAAGTTATTACACGTGTACATTGTATGCCATCTAATTTTTAGTGTTTACAAATTTGGTACACATGTAAACCATAAATACGTATTTTACACTTGCAGGTGCCTCAACTTATCATATATTCAAACAACGCAAACCTTCAATAATAACTTTTGGTAGTTTCAAACGTCAGTGTTGCATTTTATTTATATTTTCATTTATCATGGCCTTAAGATAATTGAATTTACTTTTTGTTTCGAAATGCATCCACCCATCTCCCAAATTTTAATTTTTGCCCTAAATACAACATTTACCTCAATTTTATTATTTGCAGAAGTTTAAATATTAATTACCCAGATAACCTTTTCCCTTGATCTCCACCATAACATATTTGCAGCAAAATATGAGCTTCTGAAATCTCGATTGAAAAAAAGTATTTTGTTGACCGATACTACTCATGTCGACAAACCTTTTTGGAACATTTTCTTCTTGAAATAATGCATGGGTTTCTATGCCAGGGGCGTAGATGTATATTTTGTTTTTGTCAATATCTCTACTAATAAGAGTCTGATTTGAAAAATTCCTTCTTTGTTGGATAGTGTTTCCGATGCGAAATGTTTTTCCTATAAATAAAATTTTTTCAAGTAAATCGTAGACTTTCCGCTAGGGGGCACAAAGGTAAATTGCGTTTTCTGCTCCTAAAACTCTGATTTGAAATTTTTTTCCTGTATCGCATACAAGACCTGATGGAAAATATTTTTTCACATAATTTCTAATGTTTGATAAAGAATGGTTTGGCCACCAAGGGGCATAAGTGTAAATATCTGCTTCTGATGTATTTGTAGCAAAATCTATGATCCTGAAAACCCTACTAATTTTTTTTTCTTGGACCAATACGGCTCATATAGATAAACCTTTTGAGAATACTTTCTTTCTAAAGGAATGCATGGTTTTCCCACCAGGGGACGTAAAGTCACATCTTAGTTTTGTCGATATCTCTGTTTCTAAAAGTTCGATTTAAAAAATTCTGTGTTTAGAGCGTTTCCGGTGCAAAATGTTTCTCATATAAATTCACGTTTTCCTTAACGCACAAGTCTGCAACCAGAGGGCGTAAGCTCACGATTCCGTTTACAGCAATATCTGAGGGATTAAAAACGCGATTGAAAAACTTCTTACTTCCGTCAGATACTGTTGTTTTCCATACTGGTTCCATTGTCTTTGAATAGCTTTGATAAATTTAATTTGCGTCAGAACAGATCCAAAAGGCGTGCTTATTACACCCGAAAACTCGGCGTCATCTTTCTTGTTCATTTTTGTCTGGCTAGAAACAAAAAGTAACTTAATTTCTACATCGCAAAAAAAAAAAAAAAAAAAAAAAAGAGCGTAAAACCATTACAACGTGATCCCTCATAAGAATAATGATGAAAAAAAAACTTTTTCCTTTCACTTGGCATTAAAAAGTAACATAATTTAAAGCATGCATAGTAATGTAAGTTACCTGTAATTTGACCTACAGCTAGTTACTGAAGTGCATGGTTTGTCACATTTACAAGGACAATGCTCATTCTTCACCAGAAGACATTAGTTCTAGAACAGGACCTGCATAGATGTCCGTCTGTTATCCATGTTTTATGCCTTAGCACATTTTATGAAGTATCTGACAAATTTTCTGAAAAGGGTTAGCATACCTACAACATATATTCTGTGTCCAATAACTCTCCAATACTAAGCTCACGAAAAAAAGGCTCAGAAGAAAGTTTGTAGAACTCATTGAAATTTTCATGAAACGCCCAATTTTTAGAAAAATTGGAAAAGCTTCTGTCATTTTGAATTAATTCATTTAGTGTGCATTAGGGTGCACCGAAAAATAATAATTTCAAAATTGAACTTGGAAGAGGGTAGAAAAGTTGCCTCTTACCTTCAAATGTATGCTTATATTTTTTAAATATTTTTTATTCATAGTCTTGAGCCCTCTACCAAGTGTTAAGTAATGACAAATATTATTAAAAATAAAATAGTCATATTGCCATTTTGTATTTTTATTATACATATTAATTGCACAAATATACCTACGTTTTATCAGTTCAGCCATTATTTTAATGCTTTATGTCTGAAATGTACCTTTTATCAACTCTGTTAATAGGAGAAAGTGCGAACTGCGTCGCACTGGCGGAATCATACTGGTCTAGGGGTTCTACCCATTATCAGGTTAAGTATGCCTGGAGTGTAGCAATAACTTGACCTTGAAAGATGTGCGCACCATATTTCCCTTACAGACAGATCAGATCGGATCATATGTAGAGGATTTTAGGAAGGTAGTGTCTGACCCCAGGTCTTAAACAACCCTTAGAAATGGGAAGCTAGGAGATTTAGGCTAGAGTGCCCGATGGACAGTGACACAGAAGCGAGGTAGAAAGGGGGAGGAAAATGCCCTTACTTATTACCGGGTGGCCAGTACCCCCGGGGTTCGACCGCTTAACGTGCCCATCCGACGCACGGTGGATATTTAGTGGTTCGAGCGTTCGTACCTTTTTGGGATTGAACCAGAGGTTTTTCCGTGGCAGTCACGAATGTTGACCACCAGGCCAACCACGGCCATTTTCCTTATAGAAAAGCGAGGTTCATCTTATGTAGGGCACATTACCCCACCTTCAGGTACAGCTAAAGGTACTGCTGAAAGTATTAGGAATTTTTTCAGCGAAAGAAAGTTAAGTCTAGGCCACCTGGTGTTGCAATAGCGTGACTTTCAATACTGGAAGCAAAAATGGAATTATAGTTTGTCTTGAAATTAAATTAAATCGTTTACTCCAATGGTTCATATGCCGATTGCATGCCAACAAATTGCTTCCGAGACACTTATTTCAAAAGTTAGATGGAGTTGCAACAGGTCCAAAAGTATATTTGGGAACAATCAGGAAGTCATTAGATAAATGTGAAAAGCTTCCAGTTGCAAACTTTATAGCTATTTCTTGTGATTTACCAAAAGTCGACCTACGGGATTAAGTTCAGATGAAAGATATTTGTATGGCATTTGGAAAGCTATTTCTTTAGGACAATGCTCTACGAATTTAGCTGATCGTCAGCCTGGAACGCTGTCTCATGCTCGTTAGCTGATAACTGCAAAATGTGTTCTTCGATACTACAACTCGTGTGATAATCCGTCAGCAAACTTAAAAATTATTTCAGAATTTATACCCCAATGTGGTTCATGATAAAGTGTCATCCTTCCTGCAAAGATAGAGCTTTGCATGTTTTCAAGACGATAAAGGCAACTAGTTATTTAAGTGACGAATTGAAAGCTGAAATTAACCCAGTTTTTCAAAGGAATGCATACTTTATTTACCCTGAGAATATGCTCCTTGCGATGATCAGCGATGACCGCCACCCCATTCATGAGCTGGTGCTAAGGAGGATTCTGAGGGCTAGACAGAGAATGACTAACACAGAAAGAACATTCAAAATTTCAAACATTAACTTTGAAGCTATTGACTACATCAATTTGATTAACTGGAAAGAGTGTCATTTTGTATCTCCCCCTGTTTTGACAAATGCTACAAATGAAGACCTTGAATCTCTTATAAATCTCCAGTTACTCCTTCTTTAGAGTTCCTTCGATGCCCTTGACACACACAGGCTGTGGAAAAGTGCATAAAATTGGTGTCAGAGGCATCAATGTCTGTCATTGGACCAGAAGCATGTGATGGCTTAATCCATGCTAAAATCCAATCCCCACAAATTACGCCAAATTTTGATCTGGTAATAAGAATTAATCCGTCTTATTGCATGATGACATTTATTTACACTGCTGGCCACCCAAAATGCAACGCCAAGAAGAAAACATCCGATTGGCCTGAAATTCGCAGCATGCGTCGCCCGCGAGAGGACATGCAAACGATTAGCATTGCAGGGCATATGCAGATCACGTGCGCCCGGCACGCCACCGAGAAGTACTATAAGAAGGGTGCACAGAAGGCAGGGTGTAAGTAGTGGAAGTGTGTTGTGCTGCTGGACCTGTACATGGGAAACTTCCTGATGCCTCGTCGCAAAATACGACAGTCATTCCAGCACGTTTCGGAGTTCAACAGAGGACGAATAGTGGCTTATCGCGACAGCGGTTTATCGTACCGAGACATAGCCGCCCATGTGGGACAACATCCAGCCACAGTGAGGCGAGTATGGATTCGGTGAGTGCAGGAAGGACGGACGGACTGACGTGTCTGTGTGCCGCAACTGCGACACACCACCGAACGAGAGGACCGGCATGTTGTGCGGCAGGCATTGATGGCTCACACCGCCACATCACGAATGTTAGCGCAGGAATTAGGGTGTGTTGCGCAACAACCTGTGTCAGCACGTACCGTTCGACGTCGTCTGCCGGAGCGGGGACTTGTCGCACGGCGCCCATTGCTCCGATTATCATTAACGTTACGCCACCAGCGAGTGCGGTGGCAGTGGGCCGTTGAACGCCAAACCTGGTCTACGGAATGGCACGGCACTGTCTTCCCTGATGAATCTTGCTTCTGCCTGCAACACCATGATGGTCGAATCCGCGTGTGGCAGCACCGCGGCAAGAGACTGAATGACGCCTGCATTATACATTGCCATACCGGTCCGTCGCCTGGCGTTATGGTTTGGGGCGAAATTGGATATGACACCCACACCCCTCTGGTACGCATCGCCGGTACGCTCAACAGCCACCGCTACATCTCCGATGCTTTGGAGCCTGTAGTCCTCCCTTACCTGCAGGACCTGCCAGCGGCCATGTTTCAACAGTACAATGCGCACCTGCACATGGCACGCATCGTGCAACAATTCATCAGTTCTCCCAATATGTTGCCCATCGAACACGTCTGGTCTCTGATCGACAACCGAGTGGCCCGGCAAGTACCACCCATGGCTACTCCTGATGAACTGTGGCAACACTTGGAAGCAGCCTGGACCGACATACCCCAAACCCACATTCAAAGCCTCTTTCGTTCGATGCCGCGGCGTGTAGCGGCCGTTATTGCCAGCCATGGGGGCCACACGAACTATTGATGTCTGCGTGTTCCGCAAGTCGCACGGGCCTGTAAGCTCAATCGTTTCATCTTTGTATCTGTTGTTATGTGTCCAGTAAATCTGGCTTTGCTGTCTCATGTCCTTCCCTGTGTTGCATTTTGGGTGGCCAGCAGTGTAGTTAAAAAAGACGGCTATATACAAGTTTAAAGCACGAGGAGCACTTGTATATAGCCTTCGTTTTTAACTACATAAATGTCATCGTGCCATAAGACGGATTAATTAATTTTTACTTACTAGTATTTTATGCACAAATAATGTTTCTTGTCAAATTTTGATCATAAAAATCAGTATAAATTGGTTGAATAATTATCATTAAGATTTTTATGTTTAGTTGATTATGTACTTAATTTTTATTGTTTAAAAATGCAATTCAATGGATTTTTTTTTTTTTTTTTTTTGGATTGGAGGTTTAACGACCACCGTGAGCAACTCAATGGGCTATAAACAGTCGCCCGTCTCTAATTTAGGGTCACTGGTTCCAGGGAAGGGAGGGAGCCAGTGCCATAAGACAAACACAACATCCATGCCCTACCAGGATTCGAACCCGTACCCCTTTCGGATGAATGATCAGAGGCCATCGCTTAGACCACTGTGCCACCGGGGCAGCAATGTTTGTTATATCAACATGTTTCATTCATTTTTGAATTGAAAGAAAATCTGCAAAATTTCACAATATTAGAATTTTTCTTTCGTGTATTAAAAAAATTGTATTCTGAAAATGTATTTTCTTACATTGGTTAAGTTCTTTGAATATAATTTTTAATAATTATTGAAATAGTTTGTAAATTTTTAGACATTTAACTTTTTCTTGAAAAAACTAGGTTTTAGGCTGAAAACACTAAAATGCAAAAGCCCGGTAGAGGGCTCATCAAGACTTTGAATAAAAAATCTAAAACATATATGGGCACTTATTTGAAGGTAAGAGGCAACTTTTCTCCCCTCTTCCAGATTTAAATTAAAAAAAAAAAAAGTTACCTATTTGAACGGCCTACCCTATTTGTGCATGTGCAATATTTTAACTAAGCAAAGCTTTTATTCAGAAAGAAAGTGACATGCATACCCTTTTCAATTTTTCTAAAATAGAGTGCTTTTATTCAACAGGAAAGTGACATCAATGAAAGCTCAATCAGACAATCATCTTGATTGAGCTTTCATTGATGTCATTTCCTGTTGACAAACTTTGTACATGTTAGGAGTAACTTTCGATCATATTCTGCATATGGAACAGTTCTGGAATTTTTCGTGCCCCCCCTGTTGCTTTGTGAGTAATTGTGGGGGGGGGGTAGTAGTATTCGTTTGATTATCTTTGGCTGTATACTGAAATTGAATGTTGGTTTATCCTGAACTTCTTCAGTTTTGCATGGGAAATTTTAAGATCTGCCTTGTGAAAACCTTTTTCACTTAAAAAAATGCACAGTGTTCTTGCTGTAGCATGAAATAAAGCATATATCTTAGCTTTGTATTATGTTCAGCCAGTTATGCGTATTTGTTTTTTTATATTCTCCTGATAATGATTTACAACTCTAATGGGCTAAAAGTCTTTTACTTTGCACCAAACTGCTATCATACAGAACTGCTTAATATATATTCTAACTTAAAATACAACAAAGGTTATGATTGTGACATTATTAGCTCGCATCACACTCCATAGCTTTTTTCTCTAACTCTATTTTCTTCCAGAAATTTTAAGCAAGTGTTAATCTCACTAATTTCCAGGAAACTGGGGAAACTAATATATATAGTATTACACTGAATAAATCCCTCAAAACATCTGAGACACTTTAAACGCAATGTTTATTTGGTGTAATATATTCTGTAGTTTTATACCTCTCTCCTTTGTACTGAAATATTTCTTAGGGTAAGGTGTTTATTTGATAACATAAAAAAAAAAACTCTCATGCATTCCTGGTGCTTATGTAATGTAATGTTTACATGCTTACTGTAATTTTCTATTCTATTTTTAATTTATTGGTCAAACAAAAATACATGGTATAAAATGTAACGTGAGTGGTGCCAAATTGGTATTTTTTTTTACATGAGTTTTGTTCCACTTAGCAAGGACATATAGTATTTATGTGTTAATTGTTATTAAAATAAGAGCCTGTGTAGTTGTGATGAAATCCTTATATTTTTTTCTCTGGTTTTGAATAACAAATATATTTTATTTTTTTCTCTTACAGGCGCAGTGCGTGAAAATCCATGCACAAAGACGTGTGCTGTGAAAGACATCAAAGGCACAGTGAAAGGTTGGTTTAAATTTGCAGCATTCTCCATGGGAGGGAAACATAAGCCATATAAATTTTGTGTAAAGGTAAAATGTAAATTTAGAAATTCTGTGTTGTGTAAATATAATTATGAGAATAAAATATTGTTTCCTTGTAATCTGTTATTTATTTGTAAAATTAAGTTGTAATGCATGGCCAAAAATACATATATGGTGCAACTGACAAAAAGCTGTATTTACAAGTCTGTCAGGAAATATAAACAGCAGTAAATTCATGCTATTTAAAAGTTTATTTCTAGCATTTTTTTTTTCATTCTTCTTGAAGCTGTGTGTGGGTCCCAAAGAGTTGGTTGTTTTGTACTACATTTTCTTCTGATTTAACCAAAACTAGATGCAAGAAAAAGATGATGTATTTGTTTTACACAAACAGCTTTATAGACATCAGACAGAGTACATTTTGATAATTTTATTCAGTTGGAAACTATCTGGATCATTTTTATTGAAGCAATGCATTATTGGGATTATTTCTATTTAACATGCATGTATGTAATTTGATTCAAAATAACTATTGGGCTGAGAAAACTGCAGAATGGGGCTAATTAAAAGAAACTTGTAGAGAATAACATTTTTCTGGAGTGAACATTTTTAAAAAATTTTAAACCATGTTTTAATATTAAGTGCCACGTATTTGGTGGAGGTTCAGTGGAAAATCCCTTTTCAACCAAAAATTACTTTTTGGGAGTTTGCTTTATATACGTTAGAAAACAGTTTTTCAGCCTTTTGTAAACTTTAAAAATGGTTGAAAATTAGTTTTTGAATGGTTGATGTAACCGTTTATTAACTGAACATCCTGGGTTTTTTTTTTTTTTATATGACGTGTTTTTTAATGTTGAAACAACCGATTTGTGGTATGTGGGAACATCGCAAACGCTACCTCCCGAAGTACTCATCGGTGGTTACAGATGCTATTTCTTTCTCTGCAGGAAGTTGCACCTGATTCCAATGCTTGTTGAAGTTTTTTTTTTTTAATACATATTTTGCCTGCAATCAAAAACACACTCTTGAGTTTATCGTACAAAGTACTTTTACAGAAGAAGTTGTTTTCTAATTGTATATTTTGTGCCCTACTTCATTGTTTGATGATAAATACTGAACCGGCTTTCCAAACTGTTACCTCAGAATTTGCTTAGTAAAATATAATCAAAACCATAACTTTGCAACAAGTAGAGTATCAACAAAAAAAAAAAAAAGTAATTCAGTTGTTAAAAGAAGGGAATTAAAAGTTTGTTTTGGCCACCCTAGTGGCACACTGGTCTAAGCAATGGCTTCTGATCATTCATCTGAAATGGGTTCGAATTCTGGTGAGGCATGGATGTTGTGTTTGTCTTATGACACTGGCTCTCTCCCTTCCCTGGAACCAGTGGCTCTAAATTAGGGATGGGTGACTGCTGATAGCTCATTAAGTTGCTCATGGTTGTCGTTAAATCTAATTTTTTTTTTTTTTTTTTGAGGTTTAACGAACACCGTGATTAACTCAATGGGCTATAAGCAGTCACCCGTCCCTAATATAGAGCCACTGGTTCCAGGGAAGGGAGAGAGCCAGTGTCGTAAGACAAACACAACATCCATGCCTCACCAGGATTCAAATTCAGACCCCTTTCAGACGAATGATCAAAAGCGATCGTTTAGGCCACCAAGGCGGCAACCTCCAATCAAAAAAAAAAAAAATTAATAATAATAATAACCAAATACATAAAGGCACTGCACTTTTGACATTTACGATTTTCCTACCATTTCACAATATGAATGAAAGAACATGTCTCAGCCACCCCGGTAGTGCAGTGGTCTAAGGCGCTGACTTATGACCATTTGCCCTTGTTGGGTCCGGGTTCGAATCCTGGCGAGGCATGGATGTTTGTCTTTCGGCACTGGCTCTCAATGTGTTACTTGTCCAACACTGGCTCTCTGTGTACATTGGTCATTTAGCATACTGTAAAACCATGTTTGATGTGTACTTGTTGATGTGAAACATTTGTCTCCTGTCTATGTCTGCTTCTTTGTCATGTCTCTGTACCACCAGGTCTAATAAATCAATTTTTTAAACCTTCAATCGAAAAAAAAAAAAAAAAAACTGGTCTCATTTAGTAGCTTAAAATCATTCATATGACCAGGGTTCCACGCAACCTGGAAAACCGGGAATTCTCAGGGAATTTGAAAATTGTTCCAAAAATCAGGGAAAACTCAGGGAAAATTGTGTTTTTCCGTAAAAATCAGGGAATTTTTTATCAGGGAACTTATAAAGGCAGGGAATTTTTATTTTGCCAGAAAAATATTTTGTTTCAGACTTTTGTAAAATATATTTCTGTATTGTTAAGTTTTAAAATAATTCCGAGTTGTTTTATCCTTCGAGGCAACTCCGTAACCCACCCACCGATTAAAGTGCAGCAGCTGTGCAGGGGAGTGCGTCTCTTTGCGGTTTCCCCGTCTCCAGATGATCTAAACTACAACCGAACAAACATACACGTCAAAGCGTGAAAGAAAGCCATTAATCACACACCCATTTCGCAGGCTCTTATCTGCTGGCGTTCGCGAAGAGAGGCAGTCATTTGTTCCTGAGTAGGTGCCCCGGTTCTCTGCGTAGACTGGGAAAAAAATTATGAAGAAGCTATTTCCTCAATTTTTTAGCCCGCACGGGGATGACTGGTTTTCCAGTTATTTGGGGAGCGGCGCCCCCACGGCCCGAGCTGACCTTGTGACTGGTCAACATCTGATGTCATGCCACAGCTTGTTTTTTTCTTATTTTGGTGCTGTTGGTGTTTGCAGGGACGGCTGTTCATCCAGCTGTTGGGGAGTCGCGGCCCCACGTTCCCCGAGCTGGTCTTGTGTCTCGCTTTTTCGTTTTTATTTATTTTCTCCACTGGCTAGTTGCCCGTGTTGTATACTTTACCTAATCGCTACCACGTTATGCACTAACACCCCGGTCTTGTGGTTTTGTTACCCTCCACCACTAACTGTATTATATTAACCGCTCAGTTCGTAGGTTGCTGAGATTCCGTTTAGGTTCCCTTCCAGGATTTGTCTTCTTTGGATTTCTTTTTTCCTTTTAGCTGGTTTGGGTGCTAGACCTACCTGCATGTTTGCCGCGTGCGGAGACCCGTGAGGCGGAAATGGGATGTCTGGCGGCTGAGGTCACAGGAGACCGGATAAGTGCCTCCTGTGTACCAACACTCCCTCTTCGACCCCGGCTTCGCTGTAAACGGGAGGCTAGAGACTAACCCACCTCTAGTCAGAAGTCTTGTACCAAGTTGTGTACACGGCTTTAGCGGCTTTTTTGTCGTATAGCACGGCAGGGTGAGCCCGGGGCTGTGAGATCATGCCAAAGGCGTTGGCATGACGGTACCCGGAGGCCGAAGTGTCCGCCGAGTGCGTGTGATCACAGCCAACGGACTATATCTGCAACGTATAAGCTCCAGAACTGTGTCCAGCGTCATTTTCTTGGCTTGCAGACCTCCAGTTCTCCCTTGTAGGGCTCGGTGGTGGGTGGAGTAGTCTGCAGACGAATCTTCCTCCTTTTTTTCCATGGGTAAAAAGAACAAAAACTCCAAATTTAAGTCACCTGACAAAATGATAGTTGACAACGACTGTCCTTCGTCTTCTCAACCTACCAAGTCTCATACCCTTAAACGGTCTTTAGACCTTGACCTGGACCAAGAATGTGGAACCTCTTCTTCGGCAGCTGTACCAGTCGCTCCGAAGCGTCGTCTCCCTCGATTGCTGTGACTACGCATGCTACTCACTTGCTTGTAGAATCCATCGATCCGCATGAGAGACTGTCCACCAGATCTCCCTTTTTCATTTCTAAAGCTTTGGACGCTGCGGTTGGCCCCTTGAAGTCTGTGAGGAAGCTTCGCTCTGGGGACCTGCTTGTCCAAACTTGCAGTGTTTCTCAGAGTAACACTTTTCTGAACCTCACTAGTCTTCAAGGCATTCCTGTAAAAGTGACACCTCACCCGTTTCTTAACACCTCTCGGGGTGTTATTTCGGAGTTTGATCTCTTGCCATGCAGTGAAGACGAATTCGTGACTGAACTTGCTGATCAAGGTGTTATTGCTGCACGTCGTATGATGTTCCGGCGTGATGGTTCCATGATTAAGTCAAAAAATGTCATCTTGACTTTTAACTCTCCCGAAAGTTCCGACCGAAATCAAGGCTGGCTACTTGGTCTGTGGAGTTCGCCCGTACATTCCCAGTCCTCTGCGCTGTTTCAGGTGCCAGAGGTACGGGCATTCACAACGTTTCTGTAAGAGTTCCGCTCGTTGCGCAAATTGTGGCTCCAGTGAACATGACGGGGAAGGTTGCACTTCTGCGGCCTGCTGTGTTAACTGCGGTGAGGCCCATGCAGCTTACTCCCGCAACTGTATGAAATGGAAGGACGAGATGGCGATCCAGCGCCTCAAGACCCTGGAAGGCCTCTCGTACCCTGCTGCCAAGGCCAAGTTGGGTATACCCACCACCCGACAGCGTTCTTTTGCCGCAGTAGTTCAGTCTCTGCCACAACCCGTGCAGCCCTTTGTTCCGCGCCCTGTAGCTCTCGCCGCCCTTGCCAAGCGATCTACAGCTGACCAAGCGACACAGGTGTTTTTCCCCGAGCTCGAGATTTTCGAATACCTGATTCTGGGCCTTCTCTTTTGCTGCCGACCGTCTCTTCCAGTTTCCAGCCGAAAGCCTGCACGTGCGGAAGACCCGGCCCTCAATCCGCAAAGGTGTGCAGTGTCCATCCAACTGTCTCGGCCTCAGCGAGGTCCCCACCCTCAACCAACATTATAGAGGAACATAGGGGAGGAGAGTGACAGTTCGTCCCCAGCCTCAAACAACATTGCAGAGGAACATGGGGGGGGAAGAGAGTGACAGTTCTGTCCCCACCCTCTGCCAGCATTGCAGAGGAGTGTGGGGGGAGGAGAGTGACTCATCCTTTGTGTAGTTGTGTTTAAAGAAAAAAAAAATTATAATTATAATAGTAAATTAATAAATTTTTATATAAACCTAATTAACTACCTTGTCTTCACAGCTTTCATCATACTCTTTTTCAACTTTTACCAAGCCTGTCTGCTCTTAATCATTTTCCACGTTTTTAAAAATCTGTGGCTGATAGTTCTTTGTCTGGCGCTCTTTGGCCAAACCTGGCCCTTGCGCCAATAAAATCCAACAACCAACCAGCCAACCTCAATTTTTTAAATAACCGACTGAAATTTTTACAGTGGGCAAGATATATGAAAATAACGTTCCATTTCAAATTTCGCCGAAATTCATTGGAAACTTTAGAAGTTGAGCTTCCCCCCCCCCCCTTTTGCATGTTCTATGCGTCTTTTATCAAACCGTACAAAAACATTTTATTTTGCCGGATGTTGGTCATCCTAATAAATCCCCCCCCCTTCCCCTTCAACAGCAGTGTGGATGAATGTTGCAAATTGAAGGCACCTAATTTATTTTGAAAAAGGTTCGTATCACTTACGAACTAAAGCTTCGCTTTCGTAATTCTGTAGCAGAATTGGTATAGTTGGAAAAGTATGTACCTTCAAATGTTAGAACAGGGAAAATATTATGAAATAGGAAGATTCTTCAAAGAGGGGGTAAGATTTATTTTTTTCATAGTACTTATGAGTATTTTGACAAAAAATATATGAAAAATACCATGCAATGAAGCTGGTACTATTGCATACCTACCATATTTCCCAGATTTCACGGCCGTTTTCTAGATTCGTTGTCTTCCGGTTTTACGGCCGGAAAGAGATTTTTTTTTTTATTCTGTCATATTTCTATTTCATAATGCATGAAGAAATTTATTTATAACTATTTTAAGACGATATTCCAATTACTGCAAGAGCTGGCTGGTTGCGAAAAATAGGGTTGTCCGACGCCCGGAACCATAGATTTTCACATCTGGGTCATTCCACGCAAAATCGTCAGATATTGAAATAATTTTCCACCAACACATCTCCGATTCGTGCGATTTTTTTTATTTTTTTTACGGGTAGCTGCCTCTAAGTTATAAAAAACCCTGAAAGTTTCAATTTTTTTTGTTTCTGATAGATTAGAAGATATTATTTTTTGAATTTTTGTGCATAGTAGAACCGTTTTCCGTAAAAACGCAAATATCTCCGTTATTTAGAATAAGAAATATAAAATTCATCATTCTCTCATAATTTTTCCCAAGGTTTCAGCTTATACATAGGGAAAAAAAAATTGCGAGAACAAAAGTTAGACGGGGTAGAAATTTTCTTGTAATCGTAAATTCTTCTTGCGTTGCTGCACCTTACAAGATTTGCATAAATTATTCATTTCACATCTTTACCCTCACATTGCCGAAAAAAAAAAAAAAAAAAAATCTACCTAGTTACTACTGATGAAAATCTTTGCCGTGCGTGTGCTCTATTGGTTTCAGGTTTGTCAGTGCTGGCGCTAAAGCCTCTGTCTCTGTTTTGGATGACGTTATTTGTGGGGAGTTACTGCAAATGACCTGAGTGGGCTCCAGACCTTTCTCGCACTTTGCCTGATCAACATCGCGCAAATGTATTGCCCTTCGTAAAGATATTGTTAAGTATAAACATGCCACTCGCCGCAGGATGATAAATTATGTTGACAAAAAAGTGTTAGGAGGATTTTATGAACACACATGCACACAAAACTTCCTCTAATTGTTTCCCGTACAAGTTATTTGACGTAGCGTGGAAATGACTGTGACCTGCGACAAAAGTTCAGTACTAATGTTTGCGTCACAAACGTAGCCAATTAATTTTAAGACTTCCGGATTTTGGAAGTACTAATATGAATTGTAGCCTCTCAGGCAAAATGGTATTCCGTATTAACTGTTAGTTTTCCCCACTTGTTGCTTCCATTATTTTTCTTTATCCCTGGGTTTAATTTTTTTTGCCGTTATGGCATTAGGATCTCTATGTGCCAGCTTATTGGTTATGAAATTTAACAGCACAATGTCTAAATATCCTATGCTGCGTTATTTAGAAGCAAATAGCAGAGGTGCCAACTATTACGAATTGTCCGTAATTATTACGGTTTCGACTGTCAGATTACGGAATTACAGTGGACAGGTTGGAAGAATTACGGAATTCAGTGTGTTTTG
Organism: Macrothele yani; assembly: GCA_039090855.1. Taxonomy (NCBI): domain Eukaryota; kingdom Metazoa; phylum Arthropoda; class Arachnida; order Araneae; family Macrothelidae; genus Macrothele; species Macrothele yani. The sequence continues at coordinate 60,834,114 of CM077015.1, forward strand.
GAGAATCTCAATTTTGTATCCTTTTTTGTTAAACCCTTTTAGTGCGACGCTGCCGATTTCTCGGCCTTCGATTTTGATCCGCATATTTTCCGAATCAGACTGCGGATTTCGGTGTCTCAATGATCATATCATTTATCAATCATATCGTTTTGAAATGGAATGTCCATGAATTATATCGTCAAACAGCGATATTATTGGAAGAATGGTACCGTAATTTTCGTCGTATAATCCGCAGATTATCTGCTAAAAAAGTTAAAATTATAGGTTTTGCGGATTATACACCGATGCGGTTAACACGCCGATTTAAAAAATAAAAAAAATATATATAAGACCTTCTGATTTAAAAAATCTGCAGCGTGATTGTGCAGGGAAAGGTGTAATAATTGGAAAAGGAACTCCCTCGGAAGAATTTTCCTCAGTTCAGGAGTTTGTACGGAGCGGGGAGGAGGGGGAGGAATGTCGTAATGAAAGATCGGGATAGTTGTGGGGAGGGACGGTAGGGGTCATTTTGTTATCGTTGAAGAGAGCTCTGACTGTCGTGCCGGCTCTGTTTTTTGGCAAAAAGCCAAAGAAGTATGCACAGCGCTTGCTGCACGAACCTATGCGTTTCTCCTTTCGGATTTCATGTGCACGACCTTGTATCTAGTTTGCTTTCGTTGTTTTGGCGAACGTCGCTGCTGCTGTTTTCCTTCATTGCTAATCATGATGTCTCTGAAAAGGAAACGTTTCAGTTACACTGCCGAATTTAAACTTGACATGGTGGACAGAATTGAGGATATTATAATGTCACTGCGCGATAGTTTTGAGGTCAGAACACAATCGTGCAGCAACATACGGAAAGCCTCTGTGTCGCGATCTAAAACGTAAACAAATCCGTTGGTAAATTCCGCGGGAGAATTCACGGGTTTTTTATTGGCCCACGTATAAGACGATCTCTCAACTCTGAAAGCAGGAATTCCTCCAAAAAATTTCGACTTATACGCAAGTACATACGGTATTTCTACGACTTGTTCTGTATCAGCCTTTCGTCATTGGCAGTGTAATGCAATACTCTGGAGCTACATCGGCGTGATCTATGGATGCCACACCCTTTATCTGTTCGGAGATAAAAATATAAAACAGTCAGTAACCTTTAAAAATGAATTTCTTCATTTATTAAAATAGTTTTTTTTTTCTCTTACTTCTTCGGACTCATGTGTTTCTGGAACGTGGAAAGAGCAACGTATTTATTTATTTACCGACGCCACGTATTTGGAGGATTTTCACCTTGGATCTCGCCCTTTGGAATTAACTGCTATAATATATATAACCAGTGCCGTTAATACTCACCAGATAGAGACGTCTCAGTAGCTGAGCCCATCTTACGGATTTATGATGTCAGAAGCTGACTTAAAAATACACATAGCCCCGTGGATTGTTGGCCACCGTGGTGTAAAGCTAACGCGCTCGGTTAGATATCGAGAGATCCGTGGCTCAATTCCCCGGCGGCGGCTGAAAACAATTTTTCGGTTGCTATGTGTTTCTTTAACGTGGAAAGAGCGATGTGTTTATGTGACCGATTTTTCTGTCGGAAATTCCGCTTCTGATTCAACATCTATGATGTGCGGATTATACGGCGATTTTTTTCCTAAATGTCACAGTCTGCGGATGTATAATCCGCAAAAAAAAAAAAAATCGTATAGAAGGATTTTTTTTTATGTGAATTTTGCGGTCTGTGGATAATACGACGAAAATTACGTGTAATATGCCGTGTCATCGTAAAAGAGTTTGCACTTGCTATCGGTTCCCCACGCAATTTCTCCGTGTGACAGGCCAAAACGTTTCTTACTGCAGTTGAGGCAGGGCTGTTCACTTAGAATTGTTGGTGTATTATAAGACGTCGTACTGTCGGAAATCACTTTTTCGAGCCCCGTTCGAAGTGCAATACGATCAACTCGTCGCAACGCGTGGTCCCGCGATGACGGATGTTTATATTTCTTGAGGACTTTCACCGCGCGGAAGAACGAAGTGCGGTGTTTTATTACTAGAAGCTCTTCACATTATTCATTTCTTTTTCCTAAACAAACAGACACAATCGCAAAACTCCGTGAATTACGAACCCCCCTCTTTTTCCAAACTCGTGTTAGCAGAGGATGACTTTATTGACAGCGTGTTCCTCAGACTAGCAGACGTGCTTTTTCCTACTGTGTGAAAATTTTTTCTAAGGTTATTTGAAATGGCTTGTAGTGAGAGTGAAAGTTTGCCAAGTGATGGTGATGATTTTGAATCACCGCCCCGGTGGCGCAGTGGTCTAAGGCGCTGGCCTCTGATCATTCGTCCGTAAGGGGTCCGGGTTCGAATCCCGGTCAGGCATGGATGTTGTGTTTGTCTTACGGCACTGGCTCTCTCCCTTCCCTGGAACCAGTGACCCTAAATTAGGGACGGGCGACTGCTTATAGCCCATTGAGTTGCTCACGGTGGTCGTTAAACCTCCAATCAAAAAAAAAAAAAAAAAATTTTTGAATCATCTGAGAGTGATATTGGCCAAGCAACATCAAGCCAGAAAACTAGCCACAGTGCCACGCACACCATATCTTCTTCAGAAGGTGAAGATCTTCATAGTGAATCTTCAGAACATGAAAGTTCTGAAAGTGAATGGGAGGATGTAATAGAGGGAAGTGATGAACAACCTCAGCATCCTTTTGATTTTCATGAGATGCAGGGGCCCAAACATGCTCCTGCAACTGATGTGGCACCTATTGCATATTTTTACTTGTTTTTTACCAATTTCATCCTTGGAATTATCGTTTCTGAAACAAATAAATATGCAAAGAGGTTTCTCCAGGAACATCCAAATCTTTCTCCCAAATCTTGAGCAAGGAAATGGAAAATGCTGAAATAAAGGTTTCCTTGTGTGCCTTCTAATATGAGAGTAATCAGTAGCCCATGTAGGACGAGATGAGATGAGATGATTGCCGAAGGCATATCCAGTTAAAACAAACACCAGGATGTGTAAAATTAAAGACTCGATCAAAGCCTTTGGATAATTTTTTTGCAAAAAGAATGAAAATAGCGTGATAAACGCTGAATTGCTGTTTACTGCAATCGTTGTGGAGCATAACCTACCTATAGCAATCTGTGATCATGCTGGTCGCTTCTTTCATGCTATGTTCCCAGACTCTGATATTGATGAAGCTGGATATCCTTGAGCAGATGTGGCATGGAATGAAATATCTAAGATGAAGGATTCATCTGGCATTCCCAAGTATTCTGCATTGCCTAAACTAATGTTGGCAATATTGACTATCCCTCACAGCAATTCCTCTACGTAGAGAATATTTAGTATAGTAAGGAAAAACCTCGCATACTTCTGCCCAACAATGAGCACCAAAACATTAAGTGCCCTTCATGTACAGAAAAGTAAAGCATTTTCCTCAGGTGAGCTGTGTTATAAAAAGTTTTCTGAAAAAGAATATACCACTGCAAAACAAGCAACAAGGGAGTTTTTATGTCAGCAATGACATGAGGTAAGTACCATATTGATAATTTAATTTCATATTTTTTTGTTGTGAGGATAGTGTAAACATACAAAGTTATTACACATTTCACGCATTAATTTCTCATGAAATACCCATTCCACGCGTTAGCGATGAGGCTTCGTATGGTGATTACCGATAGGCACCTCATACAAGTATTACAGGTTACACAGTAATACTATAATATTGTCCTTAACTTTGAAAAAAAAATAGCGTGTTACATTACTGAAAGTTTGTGTTCGATTACTCAAACATTACTGTAAAATCCCCTATTGACTACTGATGCGTTCTGCTAGAGGTTGGCCCCTCTGAAATAGCATAGATTCGATGTTCTCATTGCCAAGTGCAAGAACTAACGTTAGCTAAAATAATTACAATTTTGATTTTTAAATGTCAGCAGTATTTTCTCTGATTGCTAGAAATCGTTGGGATGGTACTGGCACACGTTTTTCCTCAGACGCAGAAATGCTGTCACGATTTCTGTTCTCTCTCTCTTCTTTTTTTTTATTTTTTAATAACTGTTTTACTTTGCTTTGTCTTTAAAGATTCTAAGTAAATTCCAATAGAAAATACAAATTGGTAGATCGATTTGATAGAACCGCTCTAACAAAATGTTAAGAGAGACTGTCAGACACTCACCATTTTATCATTCCCATTAGACTTCAATTTCAGCAAACACTTCTGTGCTGTTTAATATTTATGTAAAATAAGCACTTAAAGGATTTAAAGCTTCAGCATTGTATCATTTAAGGGCAATTTATTCTCTTCAGTCACAATTCTCCCAGCTTGCATTTTTAAACCTAACTGGAACTCTAAATGTTATGAGTCGTTTAAAATGTTATTTATATACTTGTGTGCACTTAAAATACAGATAAATCAGTTGTATACTTTCATCTAATCGATTGAAATATTTCATTATATGTAGAATTTAAATTAAGTCTTTGTTCAAATATTCTTTAAAACATGTAAATACATGGTTTACATGTTTTAAAGAATATTTGAACCAACGGTACTAAAAATAATATGCCTCATGCATTTAATTGTTATTAAAAAAAGCAGGTAATTGTATAAAGGACAGTTATTTAAAGAATTAACAAATGTATGCTTTCGTAAGGAACGCAAGAATGTAAGGAAATGCAACAATTTGTCGCAATGTGATTTGATTTGCCGCTCTGGAAAAACTCTCAGGACCACCTGGAAAACCTGGAAAAGTCAGGGAATTTTTTTCTACTTTTGAGTGGGAACCCTGATGACCTTTTGCCACATTTTAGAGCAAGTGTACTGTTCTCGTTAAAACAATTTTTGGAGTCAAACTAGTGAACACACCAACACAACAGCCTATGTTGCTGAAAATGTTTTAAGTCTGCTTTTTTTTTTTTTTAATTGGAGATTTAACGACATCGTGAGCAACTCAGTGGGCTATAAGCAGTCGCTTGTCCCTAATGCAGAGCCACTGGTTACAGGGAAGGGAGAGAGCTAGCGCCATAAGACAAACACAGCATCCATGCCTCACCAGGATTTGAACCTGGACCCTTCTCGGACGAACGATCATAAGCCATCGCTTAGCCCACCGGGGCGGCTAGCTTGTATTGTATTGTATTGTATTGTATTGCTATCTCGCTATGACAAGGAACCATTTTTGGATAGGGTACTCGCATGTAATGAGAAGCAGGTCCAATACAGCACTCCAAAACGTTCCAGATATTGGTTGTCCACCAGTGACTCAGTTCCTCATGCATCGAAGCAAGCACTGCTTCCAGGTAAAGTCATGCTATGGGTATGGTGGACAGCATGTGGTGTTCATTATAAACTCTTGCAACGTGGCTAAATGATCACCGCTGCAGTGTACTGTGAACAACTGAAACGTTGTTCACAGTACACTGCAGCGGTGTGTGTGCATGAGGACCTGAAAAAGAAAGAAGCAGCACTGTTTTACAAAAACGGAGTTCTACTCCTTCAAGATAACGCTAGTGTCCACTCAGCTTCAATCCAGCTTACTCACCAGATATCTCTCCTTCAGACTGTCGCATGTTTCTTTCACTCAACAATCATTTGCGTAAACAAGACTTCTCCAACTTTGAGTTGCAGGCCTCCCTCCAAAACTTTTCTCTTCCCATGACCCGGCATTTTATCGCAGGGGTGTATATATACAATAATTTGTTAACACGTTGGCAGAACGTTGTTAATGCCTATAGTAATTATTTTGATGAATAAATTTCTTTTCTACAACGTATGTGTTACACTGTGTCTCAGTCTTCGAAAACTGCAAATACTTTTTAGGTTACCTGATAACACCGAATTAAAGAGCAAAATGCCCATTACATTCTAACAAAACTGGCTTGAAATAATACTCCAATTTCTAAGCTCAGTTGTAGTGGAGCATTAAGGAATATTAAACAATTTTTAGTGAGCCTGCATTTAAGCTAGTAAATTTGTACTTGTAATGTTCGGACAGAATCGTGCTCCTAAAACCCAGAACAGCAAATTTGTCCCTCGCTCTGACTCAGTTATATTTTTTAAACAAAATTAAAACAAAAAGAAAAATCATTATTTTTGAGGAGCACCTGCAGTGCCGGGCACAATGCCTGAGCTTCGTTGGCTTGCCTGTAAATCTGCCCCTGTGTGCATTGCAGTCCACAGTTCCGTTATGCATGGTGGTGTTGTGACATACTACGGAGGTGACACACATGTCAAGACTGCAAGTAGCACTGGAAAGCTCTTGCCGGTGTAGTTTAATTGGGGAAGCATTTGGCTCCGGAGCAGAACGATGTGGGCTCGACTTGTGCCCCCGGCAAATTTTGATTTCATATTGGTGCCCGAATGCAAAAATGAATCACCTGGCCGTTGGGTTCTTCGAAAAATGTGTGATGTTTCTTCCATATATCGTCTGAAATTAATCAGAACTCCTTCAACTCTTCAAATATGTGTTATGTTTCTTCCACACATCGTCTGTAATTGATCAGGATTCCTTCTACAGTGCCCTCCTTCAAGCATGGTTTGCCGACTGACCCGGAAACCTGCGATTCCCTCCCAGCTCTTTCACAAGGAGGGGGGGGGGTGACGTGCCATAGAGGCGACGCACATGCCAAGACTGAAAATAGCAGTGAAGAGCCCTTGTCGGCATAGCTTAATTGGGAAAGCATTCTCATCCAGAGCAGAAGGGAATGTTTTAGAGTTCCGTCACTAGCAAAATTGGGTTTCACAGTTTGTCCACCTGCCGTATCTGGAATTTCATAACATCCCGAAGATGTGTTGAGCTCAAGTAAGTTTTGGGGCTCAGATGTCTGATATCAGCACTGTGTTGCCGAACCATTCCTGCAGGAGACAGGCCCGATGACATTAGACATTATCGTCCTGGAAGAACTTATCCCCTTGGAGTGAAGGTGTACAACATTGAGGGATGCTCATGCCCCTCTCCCACCGGCCTGGTTAGTTGATCCCATACATTAGGGATTCATAATCTCATGCTGTTGGCCAACTATAGACTACATTAGAGGTTGTATGGAGTACATATTGTGTTTCATCAGACCAACACACCTGCTTCCAATCTTCTATCACCCAGTCCTCATGATGTTGGCACCAGGAGAGTAACTTACGTGGATGGACTATTATGAGAGGGTGGTGAAAAGGGCGCTGCTTTTGTTGTCCATCTGTGCCAGTGTGTGGCGCATTATCATGCGGTATATTGTTCCTAGTTGACCCATTTTGTATTGGGTCGTCAACTACGGAACTGTGGTACGCTGATTATTCTGTAAAAGGCAACGCACTCGTCCTTCACCTCTGAAATTCACCCTTTTCTGCCCTTTACAATTGTGTCACCGGGTGGAAGTTTCGCCATTTTGGTACCACTGCTGGTGACATTTAACCACAGAGGCCATCGAACAACTCACAAGTGTCTCCGTTTTCAATATAAAAGCACCAACTCTTTGTGAGCCTGCAATTTTGCCTTTTGTAAACTCTGATGAATCCTAGGTTTTACCTGAACTACCAACCTCTTACACACTCCCCTTTAGCCTACAGGCCATGCTCTCATCGTGGTTTTACCAGTATCGGGTGTGATACACTTTGCATATGGGTGGTTGTTATTCAGTAAGCACTCAGTTTACACACAAAGGAGATGATGTATCTGACAGAACTGAATTTGATTTACGTGGCAGTTCTCATGAGGATTCTTCTTAAAAAGGGTTTGTGAACAGAAAGTGAGATAGGTTATAAGTTTATAACAAGGCGTTACTTTCCTAAACTGAGCCATTAGGTCAGACGAAACAGATGCAGCATGTCGACAGAAATCAGAGATGTATTACATGATATCATTATGCAGGAGCAATGGGTTCAGCTGATTACTGCGAAAAACGCTAAGGAAAAGAGTCTCTGGGGGTATATTTTTTTTTATTTTAGATCTTGGGTAGGTAGGAAAGTGGTGTTTGAACAGTGACACGAAAAAATATTTGAGACTAATGCATTTCCCCTTTTCCTGTTACAGGATGTCATATTCTGAAAATCACGAGGCTGCATCGGAAACAAACGAAGAACATCTTCCTGTTTCAAGATTTTTTTTTATTTTTTTTATTGGAGGTTTAACGACCACTGTGAGCAACTCAATGGGCTATAAGCAGTCTCCTGTCCCTAATTTAGGGCCACTGGTTTCAGGGAAGGGAGAGAGCCAGTGCCATAAGACAAACACAACATCCCTGCCTTACCTGGGAGATCATGTTGCACAAGGTAAATAAAAAATACACTGAGTGATCATTGAATTATGAACGCCTACCTAATACTATGTAGATGTTCCTTTCGCCCTCAGTACAGCAGCTATCAGACATGGCATCGATTCAATAAGATGTCAGAAGCAGTTCGGAGGTATGGCCAATCAAGCTGTGTGTAATGCGGCCTTCAATGCAGGTATGGAGATGATTGGTGCATTCTGACGTGCCGTTCCATAGTGTTCCAGAAGTGCTCTATGTTATTAATTTCGGGAGTTCGGAGGCCAATCGATGTGCTGGAAGTTTGAACTGTGTTCCACTAACCATTTCGGCACAACATTGGACGTGTGGCTCAGTGCATTGCCATCTTGGAAGACACCGTCGCCATTCAAAAAACAGTGCAACATTGCTGGGTGTGCAGAGTCGGCAAGCAATTCACGATAGTGGGCAGCGGTCATTTGTTGTTCCACATGCACGATGCCTCCTAGTTCTTGCCAGCTAAACATGCCTCACACCATACAACTGCCTCCTCTGGCTTGCACTGTGGAGATCATGCAGGATGGATCGAGTGCCTCATATTGTTTGCGCCAAATACGTCCACGGAGTGGAAGTAAAAACGTGATTCATCAGACCAGCACACTTTCTCCCAGTCATCCAACGTCCAACTTGCATAATCTCCGCACCAGGCGAGCCTTTTGCGCCGCTGAAACGTGACCAACAGAGGATATCGTCGGGGTTGTCTGCTGTTATAGCCCCTACGTGCGAGCGTGTGACACATGGTCATGACAGACACTACTCCTGTTTGACCCCTATTGTATTGGGTAGTTAAATGTTGAATAGTGCTACGTCTGTTGGCCTGTATAAGTTGTCGGTTCCAGCACTCACCTCTCACATCAATCTTTTGCTTGCCCTGTGCAGTTTTGCCTTCGGATCGTTGTCTGACCATTTTTACGCTAGTCCTAATACCCTTTAACTACGGTAGCTCACGAACAACCCGCCAGTTCAACCGTATGGGAAATCGAGGCATCCGCTCTCTGAGCTCCCACAATTTGTCCTTTCTCAAAATCCGATAAGTCCTCCCATTTTCCCATCTCGCTCTGAAATTTACTACTTACTGCTCCACTCAACCTTATACACTGAGTGGCACTTTATTATGACCACCTGACAGTTTTAATCAAATGAGCTATGGCTACACACTGTTGCCGCCAGAAGGCGAGGCTAGTATAAAAAGGGAAAGTTTAGTGCTTGCGACGGTAGTAGAAGTGATTTTTGGGTGACGAGATGGGTAAAAAATGCGATTTGACAGACTTTCAACGTGGGATGATTGTAGGAGCTCAGAGCCATGGAGCAAGTATCACCGAAACCGCCACATTCGTGAAATGTTTCAGAGCAGCTGTTGTTAAAGTGTTTAAAGATTGGACTGTCAGCCAAAAAACTGGGTCTCTACATGCAATGTGTGGTCGTCATCGACTAGTGACTGCTCGGGCGGAATGGAGAGTGCCCAGACTGGTAACAGTGCAGCAAATTACAGACCATCTTAATCAAGGATCCCCTCAAATGATCTCTGCACGCACTGTTCGCCGTACACTGCATCGGATGGGATATGGCAGCTGAAGGCCTGTTCGAACACCTTTGCTGTCTGCTGTTAACAAGAGAAAACGTCTCCAGTTCGCACAGGAGCACAAGGATTGGACAGTCGATAATTGGAAACAAATTATGTGGTCCGATGAATCACGTTTTCAGTTGCACCATGCCGATGGCCGAGAGAGAATTTAGCAGAAACAGCATGAAAGCATGGACCCCAAATGCATTGCTACTACCCTTCAAGCTGGTGGAGGCAACGTTATGGTTTGGGGAATGTTTTCCTGGCATGCCTTGTGCCCTTTAATTCGTGTTGATCAGCGTCTGACTGGCACATCATATCTAAACATCGTTGCGGACCAAGTGCATCCTGTCATGTGGATGGTTTATCCCATTCGCAATGGCTACTTTCAACAAGATAAAAAATGTGTCCTGCCATAGTGCTTGCATTGTACAGGATTGTTTTCAGGAACATGCCGGTGAGTTTACTTTGCTTAGGTGGCCCCCACAATCTCCAGATCTCAACCCCATTGAGAATTTGTGGGATGAAGTTGAACGAGCCATCAGGCAGCTGGATCCGCAACCCTGCAATCTCACACTCCTGGAAAGTGCTATTCATCAAGCATGGTCTCAGATTCCACAAACCACCTATCAACATCTCGTGGAGTCCATGCCACGAAGAATCGACGCAGTATTAAAGGCAAAAGGTTGCCCAACGAAGTACTGAGGGGGTGGTCATAATAAAGTGGCCACTCGGTGTATATGCTTGAATGGTCGACTAATCACGCCCTCACAGAAATCACGAGGTCAAAGGGCAGCAGCCACTTTTGATAGGGTTGGTCATAATTCAGTGATCACTTGGTGTATATCTTGTTTGCTACACAAGAACCGATGAGGTTTATTTCAAGATTTCCGTGCACACATAGCAGCTGGTGTGCGCATCTGTTCATTGTGCTAGTCACATATTTTATTGAAAGCTTAACGACCACCATGAGCAACTAAATTAGCTACAAGCAGTCACCTGTCCCTAGTTTGGCACCAATGGTCCTGTGACGCATACCTCTAATTTAAACTTCCTTTTGAATTTCTGCGTTCTTATTTAAATTTAGTTTCTCTGTGTTAAACATTTTCTGACTTAAGGATGCATGATTTTCCCCGACAAGTTTTCCAAGGTTTCCATCACTGGCAGTGGGTGTCAGAATTCAATAAAACGTAATAACTGAATATAGTAAGAATGCAATTTCTGCAAATCGAGATAAGAATGAGAGCAAAGCAGTATGAGATAACGATTTATTAGACGTGCATTTTGTGTTGGCTATGAGATGAGAGGCTCATTTTATGAGAGTGACTGGTAAGATAAATGTTATAAACAAATATTACGAAGTACTGGATTTGAAGTCAGCAAATTGTATTCTGGCTGACATGATTTACTTGTGCTGAAGTGCCATAGAGAATTAAAAAGTGGATTAATCTTAAGTTCATGTTGATTCATTTCCTTCCATAGCTGTTAGTGTTTTTTCTACAAGTGACCGTGATTGATATTATATTCACACACAAGCAAATGGATTAGGCAAAGTTAACATTTAAGAAAGTAATTCCTACAGCTTATTGTTAAAGCTGAAGGCTTAAACCTACTGTTACAGTGACAACAACTACTACAAACAGTTAGACCTAAGACTTCACAAATACCGTATTTTTTGGCATATAAATCGAGACTTTGTTTCATTCAGAAGTCTGGGCCTCAACTTATACGCTACATCAATTTATCTATTGAAATTTCTCAATGAGAAAAAAAAATTGCGCCTCAAATTTGGTAGTGATCCAAGAACCCTGTAAGGTAATATTATTTCTGAAGAAACCATTCCCAAAGCAGACGTGCCAACTCTCCGGATTTAGGCGGGAGACTCCGGATTTTCAGCCATTCCTCCTGCCCTCCGGATAAATGTCAAAATCTCCGATTTTCGCCGATAAATAGCCGTTACGATGGTCGAAATGATCAACGTAAAAGAAAAAGATTTCGAACCGCTTGTGAAATCTTTTTCTTTCTACGTCGATGTAAGACGGCATTTACAGTTATCAGTATCATACTTTTCCTCTCCTCATGTCTGCAAAAAGAAAGCCACCCCGGTGGCGCAGTGGTGTTTTATGTTGGTTACAAACACAATCGCGCGCCAGCTGTGACCTACTTATCTTTTCACGTCTCCCCGCTCTTAGATGCCAGCTCTGTTTTTGTTTTCTTGAATTTTGAGGAATGCTTTTCAGTTTTGCTTTACTGTGGAGATTTTTATTTCTTGTTTTACACCATGTTTGTCTCTTTTCCCTTCTTCGTCGCATTTTGTAGAAGATTAATGTGCTCCTTTGTTCATCTCTAATTGCGAATCTGTTATTGTCAGCTTTAATTGTTTTATCTTCTATTGCAGCATTTTGTGTACACTTAGTTTGTGAATTTTTTTTTCTCTCATTCCTTTAGCTTACTTTTTGCGGAAGATTTTTCCTTTTGCATTGCGCCACTTTCGCGGTTTTTAATGTTTTATTTTATGTCATATCTTTGGCAATTTGTTTCTTCTTTACATATTAGCTGTTATTGTTTTTGCTGCATAATGAAGTAGTGAAACTGAGTGCCAGTTTCCGACAAATTGTCCGAGATGGGTCCGTGTTCGAATCGCAGTGGGGCATGGATGTTGCATACTTGCCAAATGTTACGGATTTCTGCTTAATTTTACGTTTTTTACGGATTTTTTAATATTTCGATTGCTCAATCGAAATATTTCAGTCCCGTGCAACCATCCACTTAGTAGGCACTGTAACGGGAGTGCTCAAATGACTTGCCGACCAGAGTTCTCCAAAATGAGTAATCTAATTACGCGTCTAGTGCGCATCGAAATTTTACTAACGCGTAAAAATACGCATCTGGAATTTTTCGCGCCGCGTAATAATACGCATCGAGAATTTTTCTCAGAGCGTAAAACTACCGTATATACTAGCGTATAAGTCGAGAAATTTGGGACAAAATGAGAGCTTCAAAGTAATGGGGTCGACTTATACGCGGGGTCTAAAAAAATCATAAGTCCAAAATTTTTTCCCGTGAGGCAAAAGGCAATCCATCCCCCCCCCCCCCCCCAATGCCGATGCGGTATTAATTACGAAATCGCAACCCTCCGAAAGAAAAAAAAAAAAAAAAAAAAAAAAAAAAAAGAAAGAAAGAAAAAAAACGCCGATGTGGTAGAATTACGAAATCGTAAACCTAAGAATTTCTCTGCGCTTTGAGAAGTCTCTCTCTCCTGGCTTTGCGTATCCACAGCGCAGTCACAGCCGCGCATAGAAAGCTCCGACCTAACGGCAAAGAATATCGCGCGAAGCGTTTTTCTTTGGTAACGGAGCCATGCGACAGCCAGTGTTAGGTGTTGCTTGTTCTTAATCGCACGTGTCTCGCTTCTCCTATTATGGGTGACACGGATTGTGTAAAGAAACTGATGTCCTATAACGCAGGATTCAAGTTGAAAGTGGTTTCTTTTGCAGAAAATACTAACAACTGTGCTGCTTCACGTCAATTTGGCATTAACGAAAAACTGGTGAAAATCCCAAAATCGCAAAAGGCGCTGCGCCGTGGAACGACATCTTTCCCAGAGCTGGAAAGTGTCTTGAATGATTGGATTGTGGGCTGCAGACAAAATGGTTACATTGTAACGCGAACTGGTATACGTTTGCGAGCAATGAAGCTCGCAAAAGATGAAAAGTTTGCAGCCGCAAATAACACTTTTCGTGCCTCACCAGGTTGGTGCACAAGGTGTCTACGCCAGCGCACCAAAATTGCACAAAAGTTACCTCGTGACCTCGAAGCAAAGATAGTGGAATTTCAAAAGTACGTAATTCAAAAGAGAAAAGATACTGCTTTTGAACTTTCCCAAATAGGGAACATGGATGAAACCGCCATGTGTTTCGACCTTCCTGGAAATAAGACGGTGAACCAAAAGGGCGAAAAAATACCTTGATCAAAATGACTGGCCACGAAAAATCCAGTTTCACGGTTGTTCTTTCCTGTTTGGCCGACGGCAGTAAGCTACCTCCGGTAATTATTTTCAAACGCAAAACTCTGCCAAAAAGCGTTGTCTTTCCGCCTGGTGTGCTCGTTCGTGCCCATGAAAAAGGATGGATGAACGAATCCGGAACAATTGACTGGTTACAGAATGTGTGGAACAAAAGGCCAGGTGCACTTTTGAGGAAACCTTCTCTTTTGGTGTGGGATATGTTTGTTGCACACCGTTGTGCAGAAGTGAAAAAAACTGCAGAAAATTCAAAAACAACTCTTGCTGTCATCCCAGGTGGGTTGACATCTGTTCTTCAACCACTAGATGTCTGCCTTGATAAGCCCTTCAAGGACAATGTGCGGAGGTATTGGGCAGATTGGATAAGTTTCGATTTGCCGACTGAAACCAAGGGCGGAAATCTAAAGAAGCCGGATATCGTTTTGATTGCGCGATGGGTCAAGGATGCTTGGGATGCGATACCTGCGGAAATGGTCGTGAAATCATTCAAGAAATGTTGCATTAGTAACAAACTTGATGGCACAGAGGATGATGAGATTTTTATGAGTGATGATGACAGTGATTCTGATGACACAGGCATAGATGGGAATACTGATGTTTATGATGACGCGCCGATGACGGAGAAAGACTTTTTTGAACTGTTTTGCGAGTCTGACTCGGAATCGGATTTTGAAGGGTTCCGATGAAGTTTTTGGGTATGCAAATTAAATTTAGTATTATATATATAATTTTTTTCGTTTTCAAATGTTTTTGAATAAATTCATTGAAATTTTTTTTTCTCATTCCGGGATCGACTTATACGAGAGTTTCCGATTTCTTACGATTTTTTCCTCTGAAAGTGGGGGAATCGACTTATACGCGAGTTTCCGATTTCTTACGATTTTTTCCTCTGAAAGTGGGGGGAGGGGGTCGACTTATACGCGAGTATATACGGTACTCATAGAAGAATTTTAACAATTTGTAAAATACGCATCAGGACGATATTTCGTCTTTCAGAGACGGAAGTAAGCGAAATAAATATTTTTTTCCGTGATCGTAATTTCTTTTTCCTGTGATGTTGCCTCTGTCCAGTATTGTTATATATAATTTTATTCCATAAATATTTGTATTTCAGTTTGAAAATGGAGGAAAAATTTTCGAAAAGGGAAATTCGAGGGCGAAAAAATTTCGCTGTAATCTTTTAGGCATGAGAGTGTGACGGCTTCGACGAATTTCTCCTTTTTCGTCATAATTTCGGTTATCCACGAGATGGATGGATAACTGAATAGAAATTTTGGGGCAATTAGTAGTGGTGGCGGATGTTTTCCACCTGAAACTTTTGAAAGAGGAAGTTTCGTCTTTCAAAACTTTCGGAAACGGAAGTTAGATGAAGTGAAGATTTCTCCCGTAATAAAACTTTTATTTTTCACATGATGTTTCCTCTGCCTAGTATTGTTGTTAAATATCATTTTATTTCATAAATATTTGTATTTCAACTTTGAAAATGGGGGAAAATGTCCGAAAACGGAAATCGGACGTAGCAAAGATTTGCCCCGTAACTGTAATTTTTTTCCCCCAACGATGATCAGAACTGTATTCTTAAATACCCCCCCCAAGTTTTGCATTTCAGTTTGATAAACGGGGGGGGGGGGGTCAGAAAACGAAAGTGACAAAGCTGAAAAATTGATGCATGTTGTCAAAAGTATTTTCAAAGTTACACTGTTCATCTTTTGTCTAAAATAGTGAAAGCTGTCATGCATTCATGATGGATAAAATTGTCATCCAAGGGCATTAAAAAAAAAAGATAATAAAGAAATGGGAAGGGAAACAAAGATATCAGCAAATGAAAATTTTAGTTTAGTATTGCAGCAAGGCTAACATTGAACAAAATTAAGATTTTATTTTATGGTTTTTTAAATTATTATTTTAAACATAGATAATACTAGTTTAGTTATTGTGGCATATGCAGAGGATTTTTACTGCCTATTTATTAATATCATTATGTTTTGTTTTGTGGTAAATGGCGTTCGCGCAAAACTTTTGCTGATGCACATTTTCCAAAGTTGCCAAGTATGATGTTGTATTTGTCTTACAGCACTGGCTCTCTCCCTTCCCTGAAACCAGTGGCGCTAAATTAGGGATGGGCAACTGCTTATAGCCCACTGAGGTGCTCACTGTGGTTGTTAAGCGTCCAACCAAGAAGAAAGCTTGACACTTCCACATTTGTTTTGACAGATACCTACCTCTGTCTCTCTCTATTCTAACACTGGAAAAACTGCTGACAGTTAAGTCCAGAATGAAATAAAAATGCTTTGAACGAAACTTTTGTAGATCTTTGTTAAAGAGAGCTAAATTGGCTACTGTACATTCACTAAATAAGGATAAAGATTAATTATGATTAAATAATGTATCAAAAATTAAGTACATATCTTGTATTAATTATTAATTGTATCTGGTTGACAACTATTTTCACTATGCTTTTTATTTTGCATATAAACATACAGTCTGCATTTAGAATAACTTTTTAAACACTAAAAATGCTATGTACCAATAATACTACTTCTGGAAAATTGCTCCTGCATCTGAAAAATGTCGATAAAAAAAATAGCACTCGTGATTTTATGAGCTGTAAAAAATCTCCTGATTTTTAGATTTTGAAGGTTGGCACGTCTGCCAAAGCATACAAAACGTAATATTCGGCTCACCAAGAACTTGCTTGAAAGCCAATGAGAGAAACGGATGTTTCTGTTTGACAGTAGCATTAAAATCGCAGTGAGCAATTTGGAGTGGCAGTTGTCGTGAGTTAATTGCAATCCCATTGTGACCCCTTCAAGGCGTCTGTGTATCATTTACCTCTGGTTTTACAAAGCCGCCAGAACTACACTGGGTACGTACAGTGATTAAACTGACTAAACCTCTGAAACACTTCGCTGGTACACAGTTGATTGCCTGGTGATAATTGTGTCAACAGCCGGCAGCGCATGGGCTTTAAGAATAGCAATGGCCAACTGCTAGCAAAGGCAATCCGTTTTTGCTCTGCCAATCTCTCAATGTTATTCCTCAAATGATTTAAAATCAACCATTGCTTTCATTTATTATGCTCATCTTAATTTATTTATTTTATGTTTCAGATTGAAATCAAAAGCCCTTCTGGTTTCTGATTTCAATCGGACTCTGTCAGCGAGCCATAACTCACGTTGCAAGCATCACACCTATTTAGCGCACTTCTGTGATTTTTGTTTTGTTTTGTTTCACTTACATTCGCAGGCGGGCTTCTCTTACTGGTTGGTCGGAGGGAAGGGATTCGGTAGCGCCAGTTCGTAAGGAAAAATAAACTTACGAAATTCAACATTTTCCCGGAAAAAATGCAGAAGTTTTACCTGTTTTACCCTCATCTTATACTCAGAATCGACTTATATTATCTTTGAATGAAGATAAGGAAATTGAGAAATTTAACCAATTCGATTTATATCCCGTATCGACTTATAAACTGAAAAATCGGGTGATTTAAATCTTTATGGCTCCAGAAAACAAAGATAGATACCCATTGCCTCAATACAAGCACTTTGCGCATAGCTCACCCGGAATTCGAACCCAGATCCATCTGGGACGAATGACTTAAACCCAAAGTCACACAACCACCAGGGGACGGCACTCGTTTCTTTTCAATTTCCTGTGTCTGTCGAATAGGTGATGCTCTTCCATCACTTTCTCTTCTCCTTAGAATTTACAACGAAACACCCAAATCAACCAACGAAACACTCTTTATGTTGCGGTATGCTAACTTTGGCTCACTGTTTGTATGATGCTGTCTGGGTAACACCCATGGCGTAACTACCACCCCTCACAGCTGGGGGGGGCAGGTAACCTAGGGGCGTACCACACTTTTAGTTATAATTTTTTGAAAAAAAGTTGAACACGCACAAATAAACAACCCAAAGGTTCATATTTTCTGTTAAGGTACATTTAGCATGCCTAAATAAATGCCTAGTTTCACTTTTAAAGCACTCAATGTCCTACAGATTGAAGCTATTCGGCCCTTTGGCTCCGAGTTGTGATATGATCGGTCTCCAATCACCCTCTCTTTGCACTGCTAAGGAAAAGCGCAAGACCACATGGGGATTCCCCATGGTGGATGTGGGGAAACAGTCAGTCAGTCACCTAGCATTACGTACACGACAGGCGCAGATCTACCATGTACAAGACGATGATTTCTTCAAGTGATTAATTGTTTTGTACAAAACTAAAATAAAATGTATTGTTAAATCTATTACTTAAAACTACAGAGCTCTAGGTACCGGCATTACTTTTCCAGACACTCTCCCTGACTTACTGACTCCTTCCCCCCATCCACCACACACACATCGCAAAAAATGCATCCTTCCTCGTGCTTGAAGTCCTGGGAAAATTGCTGCGCTTAGGGGCGCTGAAGTAAATCTTGTCAGGGCGCACGTTGTGCTAGTTATGCCACTGGGTAACACTGGAAACATTACTGGCCACAATTGTGAACTGAAGGCACTAAAAAGTGTGCATGTTTTCTGCATAGCAAATTTTAGGCTAAATGTACCATACTAGAGTAGCCAATATTACTTCTGTTATTTATTCTGAGCAATTAATTAAACGCCTTCGCAGTAAAATGAAACTTCCTTGTTCCTAGCGTAGAGCGAAGTAGTACTTGCACGAAATCCAATCTCTTTCTATTAAATCGAGATTGCAAATCCAAGGGGCGGTTCCCGATTTAAAAAATGTCTCCCATACAAGTACAAACATGCACCATATTTTAATATTATAAACTAGGTAAAAGCCCGTCAAAAATAAGAGATTTAGAGTAATTTTATAACAACCAGGTATTCTTTTGTGTGTGTGTGATGTCCAAATGTGAAAGTATGTTTCATGAACATTACAGCAATAATATATATATATAAATATATATATACACAGTCAAGTCGCATTATTGTGACTACCTCCTACTTTTGACGTCAACAGCACGTAGCCAATGAAAGAAGGCACATGTTGCGAACTGGCTTGTAGTGTATATAGGGTTTATAGGAAAGTCCTTAAACAGGGAAATAACTTTTGAACGCAAAATGGTAGAATTGTGGAAGTAGTGTGTACATATAGTAAAGTGACTATGATCTATCAGATGAGACCGATTACAGCACCCCTAGCGTCGAATTTTGGAAGTTAGCGATCCTATCGCGAGAACCAAGAGAGATAGCGAAAAAAGTCCGTAGCAAACATGTAGAGTGTCACCGATTTAGTATGAAATGACGCCCTACATTCACCAAAAACTCCAATAGAAGTCCGGAAATGCAGATCCCTCGGTATCTGATCACTGGCATAAATATGTCACGAATGACATAGCAAAACGTAAAATCTGTTAACGAATTTTGCCTGCAAAACAGCGAAGGATGGATGAAAGTATGCAAATGGAACGCTACGTCATACCTCATCGGGAAGCATAAATTGGCAGTCAGGGAAGGTTTGTCAGACAGTGCGTGGACTGGATCTTTGAGTCTACACATGGCTAGTTATTCCAACGAGGAGTACTGCGAGATGGTTATGTTGTACGGGGAATGCGGTTGTCGGGCAAGAGAGGCAGCACGCCAATATGCATTATGTTTCCTTAATCGTTCTCATCCTACTGCGGCTACTATCATCAATGTTTTTCCCCGGCTGAGAGAAACCAGAAGCATTACAAGTCGTTCCCGTTCAGGTAGGCCGACATTTGCAGGTGTGCATGTGCAGCCAGTGGACGTCCTGGCCTATGTGCTAGCCCACCCACACTGCAGTACAAGAGACATCAGTGAGACGTATGGCCTTACATTTGGTCGTGTATGGCAAATTTCTACAACCCCGTATTATCCTAGCATGCAGTAACGTAACACCTGAAATGCTGCAGAACGTCCAACAAGAAGTTCTAGCTCGAATACAGATGTGTATTGCTGCCGATGGTGGACACATCGCGAATGCTTAAGTATTAGTACTGACGAGATCCAAGTTGAAAATACTCCAAATACGTGGCGACAGTAAATAAATAAATACATCGCTCTTAACCACGTTCTAGAAACACACAGCAACCGAAAAATTGTTTTTCAGCCGCCGCTGTGGATTTCTAGAACGTGGTTAAGAGCAATGTATTTATTTATTAGTACTGACATTTTGTATTTCTAGAACATTATTTTGTGTTTTTCTTCATAATGTCCTACTGCTGTATGAATTTCCTACTACTTTACTGTACAGTACATAATAAATTGTACTTTCCTGACACGTACATGTATTAGTTTTATTAGTAAATTTGCATCACCTTATAATGTCACACTTCTGCACGCGATGAGTGACGCATTTATGCCGGTGATCGGATACCGAGAGATCTGCATTTCCGGACTTCTATCGGAGTTTTTGGTGAATGTAGGGCGTCATTTCACACTAAATCGGTGACGCTCTACACGTTTGCTATTGATTTTTTTTTTTTTTGCTATCTCTCTTGGTTCTTGCAATAGGATCGCTAACTTCCAAAATTTGTCGCTAGGGGTGCTGCAATCGGTCTCATCTGATAGAACATAGTCACTTTACTATATGTACACACTACTTCCACAACTCTAGCGTTTTGCGTTAAAAGTTATTTCCCTGTTTAAGGACTTTCCTATACACTCAGTATATGGATGATAAGGTGTGCTGAAGGCAATCAGGAAACATATCACTCGTTACTCTCGTGGATAAAAGGAGCGATTTATCAGATTTGCAAACAGGGATGATTATCGGCTTTCAGGCCAAGGTGGCAGTATTTCTGAAACAGCGCTATTTGTAAACTGTTCGCATGCTGCTGTGATTAAAGTGTATCGTGATTGGAAAAATGTTACCATTGTGAATAAGCGATATGGAAACTGCGGAGCACCACGTGCCATTGATGTGAGAGGTGAACATCGGCATTGCCGCCCCGGTGGCGCAGTGGTCTAAGCGATGGCCTCTGATCATTCGTCCGAACGGGGTCTGGGTTCGAATCCCGGTGAGGCATGGATGTTGTGTTTGTCTTACGGCACTGGCTCTCTCCCTTCCCTGGAACCAGTGACCCTAAATTAGGGACGGGCGACTGCTTATAGCCTATTGAGTTGCTCACGGCGGCCGTTAAAACCTCCAATCAAAAAAAAAAAAAAAAAAAGAATGTCGGCATCAAAGGTGTGTAAGGCCTGATTGACATACTACAGTGGAGCAACTCACTGGCTGAATAAACCAGGGGGCTACCGGAAGTGAGTCTAAAACGACAGTTCAGCGAACCATGCTGCGTTTGGGACTCCGATGCAGACGGATGATCACTGTACCTATGCTAACGAAGGTGCATCGGCAGAAAAGGCTTACATTTGCATGGCAGTATCGAAATTGGACCTCCGCTAATCGGTAAAGGATTGCCTTCTCCAATGAGTCATGTTTTCTGCTTCATCGAACGGATGGACGTTGGCGTATAAGGCGTGAAACATCGGAGAACAAACACTCTTCAACCGTTGCTGGCAGAACCCAAGCTGGTGGAGACAGCGTTATGGTCTGGGGAATGTTTTCTTGGCATTCTTTGGGTCCACTCATACCTGTGGAAGGCACTATGGGCTGATTTCTTTATAAAACCATTCTTGCAGACCACGTACACCCATACATGCTGATTGTCTTTCCTGGGGCAAATGGGATCTTCCAGCACGACAATGCGACATGTCACACAGCTAGAAATGTCCGAGAATGGTTGGAAGTGCACGATGAAGACTTCAAAGTACTTCCCTGGCCCCCTAATTTCCCCAGACTTAAACCCAATTGGGCAACAGTGCGACCACCTCGATCTTGTTCTTCGCTCTATGGATCCTCCACCACGAACCCTCCAGCAGCTGTCAGATGTACTGCAGTCAGCATGGCTCTACGTACCTCAGGGCGATTAGTCTGGATATTGGCTGGTGGTCACAATAATGTGACTCCATGGAGTGTATATATATAGCAGAAAAACCGAGTAAAAGCATCAGAAAAAACAACTTTGAAATTCTAAAGCGCCCAAGGCTGCACAAAAGAAAGATCAAAACGTATGTGAATATAATGCTAAAACCAAAGGAAAAAAAAATTAAGTGAAAAACATAAAGCAATATTAAAAATAGAGGAAAAAAATGAAAAATGCCAAAACTTCCAAACCAAACAAGCGCCGGAGTAAAAAAAAAAAAAAAAATCCAAAAACTAGAAGAACACAGGGATTACAGATCTTATTACAGAGTCTCTTATGGCTTCTTCAGGGACAAGCAAAAAAAAAAAAAATCTCTCGTATATCTACAAAGACCAAAAAAGTGTAGGTTTCTGCTAATTTAGTTTGCTACAAAGGATAATTTTAATTTATCCTTTGTAGCAAACTAAGTTAGTATTGTTTGCTGTGGTGCTCGTTTGGTTCGGAAGTTTTGGCATTTTTCATTTTTTTCTCTATTTTTAATATTGTTTTATTTTTTTCTCTTAATTTTTCTTGCTTTGGTTTTAGCATTATATTCGTATATATATACATATATATATACAGGTTAAGGCAGGGATTCAACAATTAAAAACATTAATACAACATTGTATCAATAATCATGTAACTCCTGATTGGACTAACACAAAAATTCTAACATCACATAGATCACATGCCCAGATTCTAACCTCCGAGGCTGTAGTCATTGAGAAAACCAAAAGATACAACTGTAACGTTAATAGTCCAGTAGAGCTTCAGTTTGCATGGAGGTACCTTATTGAACAGGAGAGAAAACATTTCAAGAGGAAAAACATTAACAAAAAACATGTGACATCAAATATTACTTAAAAATACAGTTGAATATTTCTACGTAAAAGCTACTAGTGTATTTTTGTTTGACTACAGATGGCGACACCATTGATATGTGCAGTGGAACCCAAATCATGATGCGCAAATATCTACACGACAGGGCTGAACATACATTGGGGTTAAGCTGCATACCTGAGCGAGTGAGTGCGGTAATCCTAATGTCCGTGCACCTACCACTGATGATGGCTACAAATGTTAGCAGAAACTAGTTTGGTGCTTCGCATTCGGGAGATTTGTATGTTTGTATTTTCTTTTTCAAGATTGTTTATTTTTGAGGTTTTGGCAAAAGTATAATTCATCTTCAGTTTTCATTATGTATCAGGGTGATTCGCGGTCAAGATTGTCTCCTCTTCAGGATTGTAGTTCGTTTTTAAAAAATTCAACAAGGTTTTAATTCAGTTTCTTATTTCATCAATGTTAAAGGATTTTTTTTTGCATTGTAAAAAATTCATCTTGTTTAATTTTATCTGGTGCAGATTTTACAATATCATGAATTGTAACTTCACAATTGAAAGAATTCACATTCTTAGATGACGCACATATGAAGCCCCGACAGCCACTATGAATATTGTAAGTACAGATACTTATTATTATTATACTTGACTTCAATTGCCAATACTATGTTAAAGTCCTTTTGCAATCTCCCGATAGCTGAACTTGCATAACGTGTGAAACAGTATTTACAGACATTTAATGTCAACCGAATTAAAATATCGTAGCCAAGTAAAAAGTATGTTCATCGCAACTTAGCGAAAATTGAACAACGATATATATTAAAACAAGCAATCGCTCTTTCCACTGCGCTACCAAAGTGAGAGAAATGTTCAGACAAAGAAAATTATATTGTTTGTGATAAGTAATTCAATTTCAATAAAAGAAACCTCAATTGCAATTTAATATGCATTTAATAAAACATTATTCTGATTCATTATATGAAGAAACATATTTGTACTCATGATTTAAAAAAAATGTGATTCTTATCATTTTAAGGACATTACTCAGACTCAATTTTTGAAGAAATATGATTATCACTAATTATTCTTACTAATAACACTCGTTTGTAAAAAGAATTTCATCTAACTAAAGTAAGTAAATTTTGAAGAGAAACAAAATACTGCAACAAATAAATAGTGATCCTCATGAAATGATGTGAGAAGGATCACCGGAGAGACTTCGAATCCTTTTTCAACCTCATCCCACGGTGCTCCGTGAGCACTTGACGTGTAGTGGAACGAGCTGAAGCCAGTTGCTCATCAGCAGTTTCTCGACGCCGAAACTCTAAATGCTCATGGGTTCCTCGAGCCAGTGGGGTGGTGCGATGTTCATGATGAACGGCGTTCTTCATGCGAGGAAGTTCATGCTTGTCTTTCTCTGGTTTTGAAGCACGACAAAACAAAGTATTGCCACCTAATTAAATAGAAACACATATTTAGTTCACTATGTACCCGCAAGTTCCGTACTATAATCATTATACAAGAGCAAAACCGCAAACTGATAACGTCCCAGTCTCATTTCAATTTGAAAAGTGACCTTTCGTACACCGCTAGTTCACTTCATGTTGGCTGATCAAAAAGTCTTTTTCAGCACTTTCTTAAATCCGACATAGCATTTTTATAAACATTCCAAAATGCCGAAAAGAAAAATGAAATTGTCATATACTTTTAATAATTTGTTTCTGCACTTGCTCGTCAAAAGAAGCTCGTACGGAAACCTTTTTATTTTAAAATGGAAAACTGATTTTCAGCGTTTCCGGTTTACCGTCGCTGATACGAAACGAGATATTGCGGTTAACACACATTTTGGATTATGAACGCAGTAGTAGACTAAAAGAAAATGCCTTCCCGCATAAGCATGGGAAGTGCATCATTTTCTTACACGGAATCTAATACACTCAATGGGCAAAACAGATACTTACCTGATATCTAGTTGGTTGGTCCTGTAGCACGAATAACAGCCAGTACACGCCGAGACATCGACACCACCAGATGCCGGAGGTAATGCCTGCCACGTCTGCTGCAGTATTGTTCACAACTCCTCGAGAGACATCGGTTCAGGATCTGATGTTCTGCTAAACGGCATCCCAGAGAGCTTCCACAGGGTTTAAATCCGAAAACCTTGGGGCCACTGAATGGTTCCAATCTCAGATGTGTGTTCCTCGAGCCGGGGGGGTGCCTTGTCCTAATGAAACAGACCATCGGCCAGAGGATGGGCGAAAGCCATGAAAGCGTGTTGATGATCAGCCAGCTAATGCTAGTAATGCACATCGGTTAAGGACCACTCCAGGCATACTAAGGGGCTTAATGTGTCCCATGAGAAGGCTCTCCAAACCATCACAGAGCCACCACCGTCTTGAACAGCGCCTCTGGAACGACGGGGTCATAGCCTGATGCATCGACGCCACACCCGCATTTTCCCGTTAGCTCACTACAACTGAAAACGGGATTCATCTGACTACAGGACGCGGCGCAACTCTGCATAGGTGCAGTTTTGATGTTCAGGGCACAAGGCGAGGCGTAATGTCGGATGACGAGCAGTCAAAAGTGGCACACGAGTATGGCGTCGGCTCCCGTAGCCCAAGGTATGCAGAGTGTGCCGTACCATTCACTCGCTGACATGTCATGGGCCTCCGACATTTAACCTGGAAGTGATTTGCACTGCCGTTGCCAAGCGGTCGATCTATACGAGCCTGGATAGCCTACATCAGTCCCGTTCATCAATGGCATGTGGTCAGCCATGGCTTGCTATCTGAACATTGGTACGTCCGTCGATACCGAAGCCTTTGGAACGCTATGGTTCTCACCACTTATGCGATAGAATGGCCCATCTGTTTCGCGGCGACAATGAGTCTGCGATCAAAGTCGCTCTGATCACCACATTTACCCATGTTGGTCGACTGCGATACACTGTTGGAAAGCCCTGCTGTCTTCCCATCTATCGCCTGATTTCGTTTTGTCAACACCCCATCATCTCTAATGTTTGGCACCTGAGGGTAGAAACAGGGACAGAAAAAAATTATTCTACCACGCACATTTGTTTTAGTGTCATCTTTCCGAAAATTAACTGAAAAACTGAATACGCTTCAATGCTTTCATATGAATGAAACAAAAAAAAAAAATGGACAAAAAATTCTGTACCGCAGAGAAATCAGTGAGTAAGAGTTGTTTTGTGAATTAGTTCAAGTATGAGTGCGACTTGCACTATGTTAAACGCTATTTAGACTCACAGTATGGTCAAGTAAAAGAGAATCCTGGACTTTTTGAAGCAGATTTAGATGTACACCTGTTGTTTCAAGGAAATTTGGGGGGAAGTGGGATTATTCAGCTCAAAACAAAAAAATTCTCCTTATCATAGGATTAGCTGATACCAAAACAGCAGGAAAATTATGATATATATATCCGTATAATCAAAACTGTGACTGTTTCTGTAGCTTTTCGCAACTGCTTCAGAATTAGGACTTTTGGTAATATATCAAACAGATCGAATGTAGCTTGCATTCACAGTAATGGCTGAATAGCCTCCAGAGAATCTTCAACAACGTGAACGACACCTTTACCTTTCCAACCAACTAAATATAAACCGCGAACTCCGTTGTTGTCGACAAATGCAGTGTTTCCTTAATTAGACAGCTAATACAACTGTGCCTTTATTTCTAAACGTGAATAACAAGCATCCCCTGAACATTTTGAGAAGGGAGAAATTCGAATTTTAAGTGTACCAGAAACTGGTGTAAAAGCTTAAATTCCAATTTTAGTAAGATTGCAAGCAGTGATTTTTGTGACCTCTTCTGAGGCATTATTAAGATAAAAGCTAAACAAACACAAAATACAGATTCAAAACATGTAAGGACCCAAATCCTTTTCTAAAAATAGTGTGGGCACCACCACGAGAAGCAATTTTTTCCCCCAGAAGCTTGCCACAGTTATTTATTATGTTGTGTTTTATTTTATTCCTTTCCAGAAGCAATTCTGTAGAGCCGCCCCGGTGGCGCAGTGGTCTAAGCGATGGTCTCTGATCATTCGTCCGAAAGGGGTCCGGGTTCGAATCCCGGTGAGACATGGATGATGTTTGTGTTTTACGGCACTGGCTCTCTCCCTTCCCTGGAGGCAGTGACCCTAAATTAGGGACGGGCGACTGCTTATAGCCCATTGAGTTGCTCACGGTGGTCGTTAAACCTCCAATAAAAAAAAACAGTTCTGTAGAAATCATGAGGATTGCTGCACAGGAAAGGGCCGCCCCGGTGGTGCAGTGGTCCGAACGGGGTCCGGGTTCGAATCCCGGTGAGGCATGGATGTTGTGTTTGTCTTACGGCACTGGCTCTCTCCTTTCCCTGGAACCAGTAACCCTAAATTAGGGACGGGCGACTGCTTATAGCCCACTGAGTTGCTCACGGTGGTCGTTAAACCTCCAATTTAAAAAAAAAAAAAAAACAGGAAAGGGTTTAAATTAGAAATATACACTGAAGAGCAATTGAATTAGAGATACCTGTCTTAGTAACGTGCAGCACCACCTTTCGCCCTGATGATGGCGGCGATTCGTCTCGGCATGGACTCGCCAAGACACCGGAACCACGACCCCTGAACAAGCTCCCACAGTTCACGAAGATTTCATGGAGCGGGTCATCTCTCTCGATGGCATCACAGATGTGCTCGATGAGATTGAGGTCAGGTGACTTAGCTGTCCAAGGAAGCGAGGTCACGTCGGTGGAGTGTTCATCCAACCAGTCTGATACAATTCAGGAGCGATGGCACGGTGCATTGTCTTGTTGCAGAATGAGGTCCCCAGTGGGATGTTGAAAAAGCACAAACGGGAGCAAATGGTCGTCCAGGATATCCCGGTAACGTTGACCTGTGAGGGACTATGTCTCACGTACCAGGGGTCCCGTTTCAGTCCACGAAAACAGTCCCCAGACGAGAATGCCACCCCCACCAGCTTGAAGAGTACCCTGCTGGCAAGAAGGATCCATCGCTTCATGTGGTTTCCGCCGTAATCGTATCCTGCCATCCGTATGTACCAATGTGAATCTCGACTCATCAGCCCAGGCAACATTTTTCCATATGTCTAGGGTCCAGTGGCGATGTTCTCGCGCCCATGCTAATCTTAGCACCGTGTGATGTGCGGTCAGCAGCTGTACCCTCGTGGGACGATGGCTTCTGTACCTCATAGCAAGGAGATGGTTCTGGATGGTGTGGCTGCTTACACGTTTTTGTGCACCAGCAGTAAATTGCAGAGTGATTTCTTGCACTGTGGCGCGTCTATCGGCTGTTACAATGCGAGCTAGCCAATGATGACCTCGCTCACCCACACGCTGTTGTCCACGGAAGTTGGCTCTTGCAAGGATGATTTTACCGGATTTGATGTACTCACTGTGCACCCGTGACACAGTGGCTCATGAAAATCCCAGTGCCTGCACGATTTTTGAGATGGAGTGACCCATTCGTCGGGCCCCGACAATTTGCCCACAATCAAATGCGCTTAGATCCTTCGTCTTACCCATACCGCGTCAGACTCTTACTTATTCCCGTCGCATCACTCCTTATATTGTTGGATCGCTGGTGGCAGTCATGTCGTTTCCGTTTACAGGGCCGCCCACAGAGTCACATTTGCATTACGCCAGCTGTCTCTAATTCAATGGCTTTTCAGTGTATATTGCCATTCAATAATGGCCCATTTCGATATGCTATTACGTATTTGAAATACCCATTTGACATTTTCAGATTTTTTGGTTTGATAACCAGTGCTTTAGTAGGGAACTCATGAATTAACAGATCCTGGTTCTAGATTAAGTGAAATCCTCACAACTAAGAATCTGAGACCAGTGCGCATGGAACTCATGAATTAACAGATCCTGATTCTAGATTAAGTTAAATCCTCACAACTAAGAATCTGAGACCAGTGCTTTAGTATGGAACTCATGAATTAACAGATCCTGATTCTAGATTAAGTGAAATCCTCACAACTAAGAATCTGAGACCAGTGCTTTAGTATGGAACTCATGAATTAACAGATCCTGATTCTAGATTAAGTGAAATCCTCACAACTAAGAATATGAGACCAGTGCTTTAGTATGGAACTGGTGAATTAACAGATCCTGATTCTATATTAAGTGAAATCCTCGCAGCTAAGAATATGAGACCAGTGCTTTAGTATGGAACGCATGAATTAACAGATCCCGATTCTAGATTAAGTGAAATCCTCACAACTAAGAATCTGAGACCAGTGCTTTAGTATGGAATTCACGAATTAACAGATCCTGATTCTAGATAATGTGAAATCCTCACAACTAAGAATCTGAGACCAGTGCTTTAGTATGGAATTCACAAATTAACAGATCTTGATTCTAGATTTAGTGAAATCATCACAACTAAGTATCTGGGACCAGTGCTTCTGTATGGAACTCGTGCATTAACAATTTTTTTTTTTTTTTTTTTGTGGATTCTGAGTGCATCCATTTGAAACCGGAACATTGGAACCTGAAGATGCATTTAGGATTTTATTGTACTACACCACGATATAGTGGAGCCACAAAGTTACGTCCTAGAGAGTGATAAATTTTAAATAGCACATATATGTGTGTGTGAGTCATGAAATATGAAACCAATTTTTCATCCAAACCGAAAATAAACAACACACTCTTCTCTGATGGGATCAATGTTCAACTTTGGCTGCATCAAGAAGGAACACAACAACGCTGCCTGTCACGCAATTACAATTTAGACACCGAACAGATTCACTCGACACGACTTCATCCCATTTTTCTAACCCCGAGTTAACTCGTTCCAGTCGGTTAAGATGCCAAATTTCGAATTTTCAAGTTTGATAATCAAACGACCCCAAAATTATGAAAAGATAACATCGAGGAAAAAGTTTACAGAGAAACAAAAATCAGTTCCATATAGCTATAGATTATTTTCTTATCAGTTCTCTTAGGACTTTTGTTCTGTTTCTTTGTTGAGGATTTTGGGTTTTCCCGCAGAACAGGGGCTCTCACCCATGGAGATTTTGCAGTCACGTAAGCAGGATGGCTTTTGATGTTTTCGTAAACATTAGCACTTACTCGCGTAGGAATCTTATCTGAAAAGATTTTCTACGATCACAATTTTCTTTTGAGATCTTGTCATTTGAAATGTTACTGAAAAATGGTACAGCGAAACCTGTCTAGCAAGGTCATCTACCCTTCTGTGAAAAAAAGGATCGTCTGGACAGGTGACCACCAAGTAGAGTGGTTCAGTTTTTCAAAATACCTCCCCTTGCCACTTGGAAACAAAATGGAAAAGACTTACCTTTTCTAATTCAGCTTGCTATGAAGTGAAGTTTCTTTCTTCCCTACCAACTTGCTATTTAGGAACGTTCTTTGCTAAATCTCTCAATAAGAGCCAGAAGTAAGAGTGAAGAATGGAGTAAACTGTTCGGTATGTAAGTACGTTGTGGCACATCAGGTTGTCCTACCCCGAGTTCCGCTCGAGGAAATGGAAAGCCATGAGATGCTGAATGCAATAGCAGCACTACTGCGGTCGAGCTTTAAAGCCATTTTCACCCTCCCTCCTCTTTTCTCTTTAAAGTCGGAGATGTGTTCTTTTGCCACCTGGAGCGGACTGTCAAGCCTGTTCAAACTGCAGGGCTACTAAGTGAGAAGGCTAGGTTCTTTGGAACCACAGGTATGAACTCCTCCGTGGGCTTCGCGCTATCATTTATGGCAATCAAAAATCAAAAATGCGTACCCTACTTAACAGAAAACCACACAGTCCACAAACAAAATTTCAAGAATCTGACAAACTCCCAAGGACCAGCCACCATTTACAATCTCGTGAAAGGTGCAACAAAAAGGAACAGGTGTTTGTTGGTTTTATACTCGCAGCCTTTTCGTTATTTTTCTAGAACTTCTTAAACAAAACTTTTTTGTAAGTTTCGTATGCTGGTGACCGGGAACTGCAGGTATATTCCCTTTTGTGTTTCAGAAATGGCTGCCTATAGCTGCATCCTACAGGTAGCAGCCAAATACAGGTCCCTTACGCATTGTTCCTATTGGTCATAACATTTGTCTCCAAAAAAAAAAAAACTATTCGCTTTGGAAGGTGACCGCGGAATGTGAGTGACCGCCAACACACGTTTATCTGTATTATGATGTGGTGTTTTGTTTCGGTTCTTACCACCTAGGGAAAGCAATAAAAACACCAAAAAGAAAAGTAAAACAAAAAGCTATACGTTGTAAGACGGCTTCATTTATTGGTTTGACATTTCTTAGTTGACTAATATATTTACAGAGATGCAAAATTGTTCATTTTCTTACTAAGATGTGTTCTTACATGTATTTTGGAAATTTTGCTGCAATACAAGCCGAAATTTTTAGGTTCAATGGGTAAATGTTGTGATATAGACTGAGAGATCACAGAATTATGACCACCTATTTGATACTTCGTAGGTCCGCCTTTCGCTCTCAGTACAGCAGCTGTCTGACGTGGCATCGATTCAATTGACGAAAGCAGTTGGGAGGTATGGCAGGTATGGAGGTAATTGGTGCATCCAGACGCCTGATATGCCGTTCCATAGTGTCCCACAAGCACTGCATGGGATTGATAACGGGGAAGTTCGGAAACCAATCGATATTCTGAAAGTCTGAACTTCCTCAAAGTATTCATGCACAACATTGGATCTGTGGCTTGGCGCATTGTAATCTTGGAAGACACCGTCGCCATTCGGGAAACAGTACAACATTGCTCGGTGTACAGAGTCATCAAGCAATACACGATAGTGGGCACCAGTCATAAGTTGTTCCACATATACCAGCGGTCCAACTTTCTGTCAGATAAACATGCCTCACACCATACAACCGGCTTTACCGGCTTATACTCTGGAGACTATGCAGGATGGATCAAGTGCCTCATGTTGTTTGCGCCAAATACTTACACGACCATCAACGGAGTGCAGTAGAAAACGTGACTCGTCACAACAGCTCACTTTTACCCAGTCGTCCGATTTGTACCAGGGGAGTCTTTGGCGCCGATGAACTGTGGTTAGGAGAGGATGTCGCCGCAGTCGTCTGCTGTCATAGTTGACACGTGCGACGCATGGCCATGACAGATACCGTTCCAAGTTGACCTCTTTTGTATTGGGTAGTAAACTGTTAAACAGTACTGCATCTGTTTGCCTGTAAGAGTCGTCGGATCCGGCGCTCACCTCTCACATAATCCTTTCGTTGTCCTGTGCAGTTTTCTCTCCGGGTGGTTGTTTGACACTGCATTACTTAGAGTAAGCGATATTGCATATTTTGTAACTTCAGGGCGGAAACTTTGTCTATGTTGTCATGATTTTGTGACCTGATATTCGTTTGTAGTTTTTTCTTATCTTTCAGCACCTTGAAGACAACCATGCGCTTGTGTTTTTCAAATGTTAGGGTTACGACGCACTAAACTGTGATGCTCTGTTGCTGTGGGTCGTGTCTTTCATACACGTTTTACCTAATTTTATTGTCTATGTCATACTGGACACGAGCGATGTCATTGTTTGAATCTTCATCGGTGCTGGCTATTGCATTGTTTTGGTTACTGCTAGTCTCTTTAGAGAAGTACTGAGGTTTGTTATTCGTGAATGACAGGCTATTATTTTTTTAGTTTTTGTTTTATGTTGAAATTACACAGTGCATCTTCTCTCTCGCTGAATTTTGGTTTGGCAACCTGACATTAACGAAACTCATAGGAGTTATATTTAGGATTGTATGAGGGCTCTCGTTAAGAGTCGGCTGGAGAGTGAGATTGTTATACGATTAGCGTTTGATCTTATATAATTTGATTAATTCTTTCACGTTGAATATTACGCTTGTTTGATCACTGGAGTCAAATTGTTGTCGAGTTGCAAGATTTCTATCCTTGTTGTGCGAATCTGCTGTATTTAGATGTCGAAGTATTAGACAATTCGGTAATGTTATGCTGACAATTTAAAGCGAATCGAGTAGACCAAACTAAGTGATTACTGTAAGTACAAGACTATTTATTTACCTGTCGGTTAGTGCTATATAGTGTTTAGTTAAGTGCTAAACGTGTTTTACTCAAGCTATCCGGAGTACGAAGTTAAGCTTTAGAGTGAAGTCAGGTTCTGCAGTTGCATTACGCTTAATACAGGAAGTGCAACCTTACAGTGAAGTAATGTTGAGTTTTGGGTTTAACATAAGTAATTAACAGATATCTTTACCCAATAACACTAAAAACATTACAAGTAAGCACGACGACGACCTGTGCGAGATGGATCATGGGGAAATAATCCGTGCCAAGACGATGGGGTTCTTTCTTTCAGCGACTTTAGAACCTCTGGAATTTCCGTGTGCGGCCGTCATACGTGTCTACCAGGCCTGCATCAAAACAAGCAAAACCGGCAGCCTCCTGGGAAAATGTGACCCCAACCTGGAATTCGATGTTCGAAGTGAACGCGGTCTCCTCAGTGTCGAAACGAACAACCACAGTGGCAGTGGCGCCCATATGAGTAATTTTAGTTGGGGAGGGGGCAGGGGGCTAAGAAAAACCCTTACCTCCTTCAAGGCTGTCAAACATTTTAGTGAATGTACAAGATACTAAAATGCAACAAACATAACTGATACAATCAATCATTAATATCTTACATTTTTTTTTAAATGCTTTAAAAAAAGAACGTTTCGTCTACTTTAGTGTTTTAAATTTATCAAAAATTTGGTTATACCAACGTCTGGGGGTTAGCCACCCCCACCCCCCGGCGTCCTTGCACAGTGGAGATGAAGTCATCATTCAATGACGGGGGGACATACAAAGGTTTGTGCAAAGACCATTCGAATTACGATGCAAAGACAGGGCTGTGGCAGCCAGCGTTTACATGCAGAACCATTGTTATAAGTACCTCACCAAACTACACAGTCTAGCCACATTATTGTGACCACTTCCTACTTTTGACGTCAAAAGCGCGTAGCCAATGAAAGACGGCACATGTCTTGAGCTGGCTTGGAGGGTATATAAGATGTGCTGTAGGCATTCTGAAAACAGATCACTCTTTGCTGTCATTGATAAAAAGGGCGATTTATAAGATTTGCAAAAAAGGAATGATTATCGACTTTCGGGCCAAGGGTGGCAGTATTTCTGAAACAGAACAGTTGGTGAACTGTTCGCGTGGTGCTGTGGTTAAAGTGTATCGTAATTGGAGAAATGGCACAATTGCGAATAAGCGACGTGCAAACTGAAGTGTGCCACTGCTGTGAGAGGTGAACGTCGGCTTCGAAGGTGCGTGAGGGCCGATCGAAACGCTACAGTGGAGCAACTCACTGGCCGAATGAACCAGCGGGCTACCGGAAGTGTGTCTAAAATGACAGTTCATCGAACCCTGCTGCGTATGGGGCTCCGATGCAGATGGATGGTCACTGCACCTATGCTAACGAAGGTGCATCGTCAGAAAAGGCTTACATTTGCATGGCAGTATCGGCATTGGACCTTCGCCGATTGGCAAAGGGTTGCCTTCTCCGACTAGTCATGTTTTCTGTTTCATCGAACGGATGGCGAGAAACATCGGAGAACAAACACTCTTCAACCATTACTGGAAGAACATATGCTGGTGGAGGCAGAGTTATGGTCTGGGGAGTGTTTTCGTGCAGTCCCTGGGTCCGTTCATACCTGTGGAAGGCACTAAGAACCGAATTTGTTTTGAATCCATCATTGCAGACCACATACACTCATACATGCTGATTGTTCTCCCTGGAGCGGATGGAATCTTCCAGCAAGGCAACGCGACGCCTCACACAGCTAGAAATGTCCGAGAGTGGTGCATGATGAAGACTTCAAAGTACTTCCCTGGCCCCTAATTCCCCAGATTTAAACCCAATTGAGCATCTGTGGGGCCACCTTAATAGTGTTGCCCGCTCTATGGAGCCTCCACTAAGCACTCTCCGGCAGCTGTCAGATGCAGTGCAGTCAGTATGGCTCCACATACCTGTGAACACCTTCCAGCCTTATTGGGTCACTCTGGATATTAGCTGGTGGTCACAATAATGTGGACCGTGTATGTGGTTGCAGTGGGAGAAGAAACAATACCACTGGGTTGTGGAAGACTGGAAACTGGTTGCTTGGTCCGACGAACAGAGGTTTCACCTATAGCATTCCAACGGGATGGTGCATGTGTGGCGTTGACCACACGAGACCATGAACTCGTACTCACAGACGAATACCTTCTTTAAACAAGACAATGCCGCGACTCATGGCTCCCGTTTGAACAACGGACTGGTTAGAGGAACATTCCAGTGAGTTGGTAACCCTAGACTGGCCTTCTCCATCTCCGGATTTGAACTCAAGTGAGGATCTGTAGGACCAAGTGGAGTGGCACATTCGAACCCGGACTCACCACCGGCAACTCTGGGCAATTTACGGATGGCTATCCTACAATCGTGTACTTCAGTAGCATCCAGGGGAGCTGCCATTCGTCCGAGATGGGTCCGGGTTCGAATCCCGGTGAGGCATGGATGCTGTGTTTGTTTTACAGCACTGACTCTCTACCTTCCCTGTAACCAGTGGCTCTAAATTAGGGACGGGCGACTGCTTGTAGCCCATTGAGTTGCTCACGGTGGTCGTTAAACCCCCAATCAAACAATGGTTCAGGAGGTCTGTTCGCCATTGCGAATGCGAAATGACGAATAGCAAAACATTCCAGGTGTTCAATCAACATCACTTATCTTGATACCAAAAGGTCAATTAGTGTTATTCTGTTGCGAAATAAGAATCCAAAAAGTGATTGGATAGAATCTGAAAAGGGATGTTCGCCCATTTTTTTTTTTTTTTTTTTTTTTTTTTTTTTTGTGATTGCAGGTTTAACGACCACCGTGAGCAACTCAATGGGCTATAAGCAGTCGCCCGTCCCTAATTTAGGGTCACTGGTTCCAGGGAAGGGAGAGAGCCAATGCCGTAAGACAAACACAACATCCATGCCTCACCGGGATTCGAACCCGGACCCCGTTCGGACGAATGATCAGAGGCCATCGCTTAGACCACTGCGCCACCGGGGCGGCTGGCCCATTTCCAATTGGTCCAACCGTAATTGGACTGGGTGTTCCGAAAGCATTTTGGTGCAATGGTCTTTCATACCTATTTTCATCAAGTTCGATTCAGTATTTTGGGCTGTGATTCTATTGGGTTTTCGAAAAAGTCATGATGTATTTCAGCCATGTTTTGCAAAGGTTATTTATTGATAGAAAGAACAAATATCAATCAATGATATAATGCCCGTTTTGTTCGATAACCTTTTGCCATCTTTCAGTGAGCTGCAGAATGCCTCGTTCATAGAAGGACCTGTCTTTCATGGCGAAAAACTCTACAAGGTGCTCATTTACAGCCTCATCTGAATTGAACGTTATACCACCCAAGGACTGTTGAGGTGAAACAAGTGGAAATCTGACGGCCCAAGGTCAGGCGAGTATGCTGGGTGCGGCAACACATCCCACCCAAGCTCCAATAATTTTTGGCGGGTGATCAAACTTGTGTGTGGTCTCGCGTTGTCGTGATGGAACACAACACCTTTACGATGAACGAGTTCTGGATGTTTCTGGATGACGGATTCGTTCAAAATGCCCAACTGCCGACAGTACACATTCGAATTGATTGTTTGGTTCCGTGGTAGGAGCTCGAAAAACATGACACCTTTAAAATTCCACCACACTGAGAC
Source organism: Macrothele yani (assembly GCA_039090855.1). Classification (NCBI taxonomy): domain Eukaryota; kingdom Metazoa; phylum Arthropoda; class Arachnida; order Araneae; family Macrothelidae; genus Macrothele; species Macrothele yani. The sequence continues at coordinate 60,870,436 of CM077015.1, forward strand.
CAGAACCTTCCGCTGATGAATGTCTGCTTCTGATGTCGTTTGAGGTGAAGCAGCAGGTCGGGACCAAGACCGTTTGCGCAGCACATTGTTGTACACAATCCACTTTTCTGCACCAGTTATCAGTCGCTTCAAAAAAGGATCGTTTTCCTCACGTTTAATGAGCATATCACAGATGTTTATAAGCGCCGTCAATTGAGCTTCTTTGAGTTCATGAGAAACCCACACATCCAACTTGCTTACGTATCCCAGCATCTTTAGGTGGTCATGAACGCTTGAATGATGAATGTGCAATGTATCTGCAATCTCTCGTGTCGTGTAATGTGTGTTTGACTCGATCAATGCCTTGATTTGGTCTTCATCAACCTCGGTGGGCCTTCCGGACAGAGGAGCATCGTTGAGGTCAAAATCACCAGCACGGAATTTTGCGAACCACCGCTGGCACTGACGTTCTTGTAGAGCATTATCACCGTACACTGTACGCAAGTTTTCACAAGCTTGACGCGCGTTCTTCCCTTTACGGAAATAAAAACCGTAAAATATGGTGAAAATGCACAGTTTGGTCTTCCATTTTCAACTTGATGTCACAGATCCGCAAATCAACCAAACCGCTCACTATTCCTTTTAGACTGCAGCTAGAACTGGTACCTGTCAAATGCCATAGCGATAACAGAACTGTGCATGCCTCTAGTACTTCCAAAACTGCCCAACCGCCATCGGGTGCCAAAATAGTTCATGACTTTTCCGACAACCCAATAGTATACGGACACAACCTACCCTCAGGGCGCTCCTCAAGTTGAAAACAAATTCATTTTGCTTTCCTTGCTATTAGAAGAAACGCAAAACTCAAAAACCGAGTTTGGGGTTATTTTTATGCCAGGTTATTTTGACGCGGGTTATTTTGACGTGTAATCACTATACGTTACGAACGCCTCAAATGGAAAACAAATTCATATTGCTTTTCGTTGCTATTAGGAGAAACTCAAAAAATCGAGTTTTTCCAGATTTTAACTATGGGTTATTTTGACGCCGGGTTATTGGCGTTGGGTTATTTTAACGGGGATATTCTGACGCGGGTTATTTTGACATGTAACCGGATGCAGTGGAACCCAGAATTCACCGGTCGCCGAATTCAGAGACATCGTTTTGTCCAGCTGGTGCAGAATACCTAAGCACACCTTCCTCGCTTTATTAAAGTCGATGTACCACTAACGGTGCAAGATGATATCTGGACGAAAGGCTTACCAGCAACCTATTTGATCGGTGATATACACTATGTATGTTTATTCATTTCATCGAAATACGGTGACTTGCTTATATAACAGACTTGGAGAGAACACATACTTTTGCCGAACTTTTGTGAAATTCGAGTTGTGTTTCCAGTTATCGACTGTACATGTAGGATGGTACGAATTATGTTTTTTATTTCTATGTTCCAAAAACCCATTTGATTTTCGTTTTGCCTAGAACAACGTATGACCTTTCGCCGATGGTCTGATTCGAACTCACAGTTTCCTACCACGGAGCGGCTGTTCTCCCAACTGAACTACGCCCGGCAGGCTTATCGCTGCTTTATTGTCGATTTCACTCATGAGTCAGCTCAGTAGTACGTCATGTTGCGTAGTACGTTACACTAGAAACAGTGAATAGCATCTAGAAGTTCACATACCTAGGATGATACCCAGTAAATGAAATATGGTTATGACTAAAAAGGAAATTATTCAGCCACGTGGTTTATGTCGATAAAACAGTAGAAACCATATGGCTGAAATGGTGAAATGACAGCTAGGAATGTTTACATCTCAAGAAATCGTACAAAAGGATTAGTGCCTTTCGAGTATTATTTAAGAGATTAAATACCATTCTTTTTAAGAGGTTAAGAACCATTCCTTTCCTAAATATCATGCATTTGTGGAAATAATTTTTATTGGAAATCCGTAGAAAGAAGATGCTTGTATCAGAGAAGTCCTGCAGTTTGTTGAAGTGTGTGCTGCTTCTCCTTTTGCAAGCAGCTGAAGATGGCGAAATGTACAGTGAGTGATCACTGAATTATGACCACCTACTCAATACAAAGTCCTCCTTTCGGCCTCAGTACAGCAGTTATCCGACGTGGCATCGATTCAATAAGACGCCGGAAGCACTTGGAAAGTATGGGCAACCAAGCTGTGCGTGATGAGGTCTTTAATGCAGGTATGGAGGTTATGGATGTATCCAGATGCCCGATATTCTGTTCCAGAGTGTCCCACAAGTGCTCTATGGGATTCATATAGGCGGAGTTCGGAAATCAATCGATACGCTGGAAGTCTAAACTGTGTTCCTCAAATCATTCCTGCTCAGCATTGGTATGCCCTACATCATACAACGGCTTCCACCGTGAAGACCATGTAGGATGGATCGTGCGCTTCATGTTGTTTACGCCAAATGCGTACACAACGATCCACGGAGTGGAGCAAAAACGCGACTCGTCAGACCAGCACACTTTTTCCAGCCATCCGACGACCAACTTCCGTGATCTTTGCACAAGGTGAGCCTTTGCGCCGATGAAACGTGATTAGGAGAGGATGTGTGCTGTTATAGCCCATACATGCGAGCGCGCCACGCATGGTAATGACAGGTACTGTTCCGGGTTGACCACTCGGTTGTATTGGGTAGTCAACTTTTGTACAATGTTACGTCTGTTAGCCTGTACAAGTCGTCGGATTCGGCGCTCACCACTCACATCAGCATTTCTTTGTCCTATGCAGTTTTACCACCGGGTCGTTGTTTGACAATTTTCACGCCCGTCTCATACACTTTAACTACGGCGGCTCGCGAACTACCCACCAGTTCAGTTGTATTGGAAATAGAGGCACCCACTCTCAGAGCTCCCACAATCTGTTCTTTCTCGAAGTCCACCAAATCCTTCCCTTTTCCCATCACGCTCCAAATTTTACTACCTACTGCTCCACTCAAACTTTATATATGCTACGTCAGTCGACTAATCGCGCCCTCTCGGAAATCAAGTGGTCAACTGGCCGCATCCACTTTTGATAGGGGTGGTCATAATTCAGTGATCACTTGGCGTTTACTACTCTTACTAACCTTGAAAATCCCAAAAATTAGCAGTATAAACAAGGTAAACAGTTGATCGACAGTGGTGGAACAGAGAGAACCACTCAGTGGACGACTATATAATTCTGGAAGAAAACGCCTCTCAGCACAAAGAGTAAATAACTATTTTCGCTGTGTCTGCCTTGGAGAGAGAGAGATGTATTTCTTCGGAACTAATCAGTGGAAACAGAAAAATGGATCCAGAGTGTTTGGTATAACTGTACGCAGAAGATTCCTGGAATATAAATCACATTTCATCGTTCTATATAAAGCCAAAGTTTGCTACAAAACCACAATTAACTAGTGTTCTGTGGGACAAAGAACTTCAGCATTGATCTGAAGTAACAGTGTCTGGTATAACTGTACGCAGAAGATTCCTGGAAACAGGGCCAAATGGATTTTTTGCGGGGCCCGGGGTGAAATTTCATTGCTTGCACTAGGAAATAAATCTCATATTTTAATAAAGTCGTTACGTGAAAGATGTCCGTAAAGAATACACAGGATGTGAAACCCACAAATTTGCCTGTGACGTTGACGAATTCGCATCCCTCTGCGCTCCGGAGCTGAATGCTTTAACGATTAAGGTACACCGATGGAATTTATCTCTGCAACTTTTCCTTTTTGACATGTGCTTTACCTCTGTAGTACTTCAAAACGAAAACAATCGTAAAGACAAAATGATTATCTCAAAGAAGCATTTGCTTTAAGCTCAAGAAAAAGACCAGAATATGCATTGGAAGTTCAGAAAGAGAGAGTAAAAACTGTTAAAATCTATGATTTTCTTTCCGAGGAGATGGGGTTGAGGTTGTATTTTCACTTATTGTATAAAAACTGCTTCACAAAATGACAAAAAGCTACGTGCGTAGCGAACATTTTTGGATTGCGAATATTTTAGTTGTAGAAATACTAAATAATAAATTCGTATAAATAGTTTTTTTCTCCTGATACATGTTTTAGTGATTGACTTTTAATGCAAAATGGAGTAACTGACAAATTGGTGACTTTTTAAACTTTTATACGAGCTCATATGTGATTTTTTTAAGAAAATTTCCAATAATGTGTTTAAAGTCACTGAATAAATGGCCTCTATGTGTTGCCCGAAACCAACTTTGATATTGTTCTTTTTTATTTTATTTAAATTTAAGTATCTGGTTTGCACGCAAAGTTTTAAATATATAAAAGCAAGGGCCACAAAATAATGAAATTAAATTTGCGATTTCATGAATTCGGAAAATATCAAGGTCGTTACAATAATCACTTGAAATCTACAGATCTCTGTATTTGTACGGCGACGGGCGATAACCTATTCAAAAACCGGGGGATTGGAAACAAACAAAAAAACTTAAAAAAAAAAAAAGAAACATCTTTTTAAGGGCCTCGCACCCGAAAACTTACACACAAAAAATAATAATTGTAAAAAATTCTACCTAATTTTTTTTTTTTTTAAACTGCGGGTCCTCTTAAAGGTGCGAAGCCCGGGGCAACTGCCCCGGTTGCCCCTATGGTCCAGCCGGCCCTGCCTGGAAATATAAATCACATTTCATCGTTCTATATAAGGCCAAAGTTTGCTATAAAACCACAATTAACTAGTGTTCTGTGGGACAAAGAGCTTCAGCATTGATCTGAAGTCTAAAGTTTTATTTAGTAAAGAAACAAGGACTACTCTTGGTGATAGCAAGTCCTCTAGAATTTTTCTCAGTACATTACTGCTTGCTTCATGTACCACTCAGATTGTCATATTTCCTCCTATTAGCATAATCTGGGAACGCTTTGTTGCTAATAGTGTGCAATCATTAAAGTCATTTTGATAGCGCTGTCAATGCCAAAATGTGCAAAATGCTTTTTACAGCGAGATATTCAGCAACCAAAAACGAAGTGTCTCAGAAGATCCTGCCTCATAATACCGAGCAGAACTCGTTTGGTAATTTCAGCGTTTCCAAAAAATGTGAAAACACTGCCGTTTTGTTTAGTAAGTTCTGACGCATATTCTAATTTAACTTTCATTTTTAATTCATATTAACAGTTCATATTCAGACTTAGAAATCGATCGGAAAATGCTCCTATTCATTTTTACGTGCATTATTTCAAAAACTTGGAAATATTCTAGTTGGATAATGCTTACTTAGGCATTGCGTTTGTAGCGATTATTCACTTTTCACGCGTTTCAGGTCTTCGTTGATGCTATTGTCCGTTGTATGTGCATCTACCTTTCACATCCAACACTCTGCTTACTTTGGGTAGATTCAGTAGATTTTCACTTTAGGATTCAATAACTTCAATTCTTTACCGTTATTAATGCTCTAAATTTTTCACCCAGTCTTTGGGCATCCTCAGGAGGTTGACGACTTTCCCAACGATGTTCGTGGTTTATTTCTCGTCAATGAGTCCAAAAACCCACGTTGCCATTCGTCGGATACGCTGTATTAGATACTTTTCTTAATTAAACCCAGCTAGCAACATCTATGTTTCTCTAACTCGACATTTTTTTTTTTTTTCTCTCTTCAAATGGTCGTTGATGTCGACTTTCCGTATTCTTCTTTATTTCATTTCCTATTCTCTTGTCTCTTTTGTCGGTTTTTCTTTTGTTGTTCTTTTTCTTGTCTTATTAGCTCTTTCCAAAGGCTATATAATGTATTAGGTTCATTTTGGTTGCACGCCCTTGTTTTATTTTTATAAATTAGGATCGATTCCTCCATTCTCATTTGTCTCTCTGATTTTTTATTCCTTTTTAGCATTTTAATTTCTTCGAATTTTGGGAATGTTCGGTGGTCAATACAGAATTGCACTAACACAGTTTTTGCTTCTTTTTTTCCCAGTTAGCTATGTGTTGTTTTAGTCTCTTTTTTTAACCTGTTTTTAGTACTCCCTATGTACGATATTGAGGGTATATGTGCAATGGGAATTTCGTAAGACCCTGATTCCTCTAATATTTTGCTCTCAGTTTTTTTGTTAATAGTCAGATTTTTCAAGGTGTTCACTGAACTTCTTAGTTGTAAGTCAAATTTGGCACATAGCCTATTAATTTCTTTACTGACACCTTCCAAGTAAGGGAATGCACCTATATATTTTAATTTATTTTTTCTCATCTTTCTTTGATTATAAATTTCATTGTCTTCATTTCTCTTAGCCTTACGTTTTTTACTCTCATGTATCCATTTTTTAATAAGTTTGTTAGGGTAACCATAATCTTGTGATATTTTCAAGATAAAATCAAGCTCTTGATTCTTTAGCCTATTATTAGAGGTGTGCGTAAACGCTCTTCTAATCAAGTTTACTATGCTATTTTTTTTTTTTTTTTTTGTATAACAGAATGGTGCGATGAGTATGGAATGAGTACCGGAATGTACGTTGCTTTCCTGAAAACAGTGTATTCAAACCTATTTTTATTTTTTTTAAGTAGAATGTCTAAAAATGACAGACTATTATTCACTTCAAATTCAATCGTCAGTTCAAAGGTGTTGCAGAATACGTTGAAAAGATGAGCTAGATCTTGTAGCTCGGTATTGTTGAGTTTTGAAATTATGATGATGATGTCATCAACATGTCGAGCATATAGTAGTTGCTTTTCAGGTAAAGTTTGAATAATTTTTCTTTCGACGTACGCCATTATCACTTCTGCGTATAGCGCCGATAATGGAGATCCCATAGGGCCGCCTTGAGTTTGTTTAAAAATACTTCCCTCAAATTGGAAGATATTGTTTTCTTTAATGAAATACACTGCTGGACAATTGCTAAGGACGGATCATAAACGGCTATATAGCGCATAAAAAAGTAAGTGCGGTTGGATGCCAAGTGAAATAAAATAATGTCAGAATGCCAGGACATTACAAAAAAGACAATTTATTGTGCTCTGAAATCCCGAAGGCTTTGGAACGTGTTCAAGGGACAAACAGGCCATTTTGTGCAGAATACGTAAACGTGAAAAAAATGCAATTACCGTCCGCAGGCGTTCCGGCGTAAGATGTCAATACGGGATATGGCCACCATGGAGGGCGATGCAAGAGTCCACACGTCGTGTCATGCTTTGCACAACATTATCAAGCAGCTGTTGGGGTAATTTATCCCATTCCTCTGTCAGTGCACGGATGAGGGTGTCCTTGTTTCTTGGAGGGCATTGGCGACCAGAAAGACTCCTCCCCAAAGCATCCTACACATTTTCAATGGGATTCAGATCTGGAGAACGTGCTGGCCATACGAGGCGTTGAATATCATCGCTCTCAACACACTCCTGGACAGCGACTGTTCGATGACATGTTGCGTTGTCGTCCATGAAAATGAATTTATCACCGACAGCACCACGGAACATGCGAACATGAGGTAGCAGAACATCATTAATGTATCGTTGGCCAGTCATAGTCCCAGTTGGAAGCACATAGAGGGACGTACGGCCATTGATCATGATGCCAGCCCATACCATGACACTACATGTTGGATATCGGTCCCTTTCCTGTATGTTTGCTAGACAATATGCAGTACCACTATCACGCCAGATCAGTTGTCGTCGACAATCAGACGATAGACTGTATCTACTCTCATCTGAGAAGAGGACAGCAGACCAGTCGTTATCAGTCCAATTGCGATGTTGATGGCACCATTGCAAACGGGCGGTACGGTGACGTCTGGACAATGGGATGCACACAACAGGACGGCGGGCTTATAGTCCTCCTTCATGCAAACGTCTGGCGACAGTTTTTCGGGAGATCTGCTTGCCAGTAGCAGCCATAAACTGATTTGCTACCTCACTAGCTGTGCTGCTCCGGTGTCTTTTTGTTGATAGCACTATGTACCGTTCTTCTGCAGGTGTCGTACTGCGAACACGACCTCCCCCGTGACGTTTGCTACACTCTCCATTTGTTTGAAATGATTTCCAAAGCCTTGAAACAACACTGTGGCTGACGTCGAACTCCCTGGCAACATCTGTTATTTTTCGCCCTTCTTCAATCTTGCCAATAATACGGCCACGCGTAAAATCATCTAGGTGATATCGGGAAGACATACTGAAAATTGCAAGTTCGTCAATTGATTCTTTCCCTTTCAACTTTGCGTTTGAACAACAACGGTCAATACGCGTCAAATCCTTTATATCTCTTATCAGCGCTATGACGTCACGAACAAGTTCGGCAATCCAAAATTTGCATACGCACAACACGTCTTACTGTATCCCGCACTTATGCTAATTTCCACATTTTCCTGCCTTCCATTTTATGGTTGCTATCGTTGCTATTGTCATCCGTCCTTAGCAATTGTCCGGCAGTGTATAATGTATCTTTTAATTCTTTCAGTTGTGTCATATTTAGCTCTTTATATTTTTTTGTTGCATGATCAACTCGATGGCTAGCTCGACAGGAGTATTAGGGTATAAAGCCTTAACGTCCATAGATGCCATTGTGACGTTCGTAAGGTCTTGATTTTTCTTGATTTTTTTCTATAAATTCGTAGCTATTCTTTAAGGTAAATTGATTCTTTATAAAAATTGGTGATAGATAGCTGTATATCTTTTTTCGAGATTGAAGAGAGGGGAATTTATTTTCGAGAGAATCAGTCTCAATGCAGTGTTTTCTTTATGGGTTTTAATTTTCGAGAAGATTTTTGGTATCCCTGCTCCCATTGGTGGGTTCGCGTTTTTTATTTCTGCAGGTAAACTACTATGGTTCCTTACTTTAGCGAGGAAAGTTACTTGTTTGTCTGTGGGATCATAGTTAACACTTTCACATTTTAACTCAGATATCGCTGTCTGCATTTTATCATTATATTCTATTGTGTCCAAAATAACAATTTGTCCAGTCTTGTCCGCTTCCCAAAATTTAATCGCTGGGTCTTTACATAAACTTAACAGTTGTTGTCTGTCACACTGCAACTTATTGACCTGGTAGTTTTTTTTTTTTTTTTTGTGCTTATTGTTATATTCTTTGATCATAATCCTGAATAATTTAAACCTCGTATCGATAGCATGCTTTGAGGTACTCGATGTACAATATCTTCGAATATTGGAATGTACTCTTCTGTTCTTGGTGTTTTTGATGGAAAAGCGTATTTCTTCCCACGTTGTAACGCTGCTTTTTCGCTATACGTTAGCACTCTTGATGACTGATTAACATACACTGGATATTCTGTTCTGTCTTCATTTCTCACTTTGATTCCGTCTATTAAAGCGTTATATTTTTTTGCAATCGTACCTTCCGCTGTTTTTTGTTGGCCTTCGACGATTTCGTTAATTTCTGTTAGTACATTGTCAATAATCAAATTTTTCCACGTGCCCTTAAAATTCTTATATTCCGTATTCTGTATACGGTTCCACAAATTATAGCGCTGAATGTGGTTTTGGTACATTTGCTTTCTTTTGTTAGTGATTTCTGTACTTAAGTCTTTTCTCTTGACATGTTACTAACAACCTTTTGCCCTTTCCATGAATTGGTTTATTGGTAATCCGTAAGTATCTGGGTATTATTTTAAGGTCTCTACAATTCGTTAAGAATCCTAAAGTGAAAATCTACTGAATCTACCCAAAGTAAGCAGAGTGTTGGATGTGAAAGGTAGATGCACGTACAATGGACAATAGGACAATAGCATCAACGAAGACCTGAAACGTGCGTGAAAAGTGAATAATCGCTAGAAACGGAATGCCTAAGTAAGCATTATCCAACTAGAATATTTCCAAGTTTCATTTTTAGTTCCTTTTCCTATGTAAATTTGAGTTTGTTCTCTTTAACACTTTCCAAACTTAACGTGATATCTTCTCTCTCTCACATGAATGAGGTTGGCAACACTTTTGAGATCAAAGAGAGTGACGTATGAATGTGATAAGAACGATAGATAAAAAGAATGATACAGCAGTTGCTTAGTGTATGTGTATGTGTGGAGATGTTCGTTCTTTGTTAAGATAGATTATACGACAGATAATTAAGGCATTATATGTGAAGTGTAAAACTCGCGGTGCTGAATTTTGGATTTCATCAAATATTGCTGGACCAATAAAAGGTTATCGTAAGTTTGGCTTCTGCGTATGCTTCGTCTGGCCGTAAAACCTTAATCCCGTGCAACTGCATCGTATTCTCATTTAGTTCAACATTTCCTTAGTCATGGTTTTAGACATAGCATAACTAACACCAATCTCGCACACAAAAAAGGATTACGTTATAAAGTCCTCTGATATGAACCGTATCTAGAGTGTGTGGATGCTACTTAGAAAAAGTACAAAAAAAAAAAAAAAAAGGTTCCATGCACATCGAGAATCTACAGAGGCACTTATCGGAGTATGACAGTATGAAATTTCACAAGAAACACTAAATGATCCCGTGTTTTCCACAACCTGGCGCTACAAAGGTCATATACACGTCGAAGAATATTCAACAAAATTTGAAAAATGTTTAGATACCGTCAGTCCTAATTACACAGGTCTGCAACCAAAAAACTGCACAGGTTTTGTATACTGTTTCTTATAGATTTTTACTCACTGAAACCGGGAAAAATACTAAAAAAATTCTATCACGTCAGGTTTTCTTGTAAAACTCGTGTTTGAAGTTTCATTTAGAGTGAAACTCCCGTTTAACTCGAAATCTGGTATCCTATTCTTGATTCTAAAAATCCTATGCAAAAGTGATTTCTTACTTTCATTTAATATGTATTACAGTGAGACTCAAGAATAAATACAAAGAGAAAATGAGCGGAATGGTGGGGGGGGGGGGGGCTGTGGAAGGGTGGCAGGGCAAGGGTAGTGTTAGCGGTGTGAGGAAGCTCAGGTTGATCATGTCCCAACCGGTTTCATTTGTTTATAGCGAAAAGTGAGGAATCTTACTGGCTGGGTTGAGCATGTTTATACACGTTCTCTAGGGTATTATAGGAATGCGTATAAACAAGCGTATTGTCAGATTTGATCATGTTTTCAGCATGCTAAATGAGTTCAGGATCTAGGTTGCTTTAGTTATGTTGCATAGCTTATATAGATGACTACTGGATATTCGAGGCTAAAAGTGCCTAGAGAATCCCTCGAAAGCATTAATTTTTATCTTTAAGAACGGGAAAAAAGAAACTTTTTGCTGTTTTTCTTTTATTTATATGCAGCGCCATTTTGGAATTTTTTTTTATCGAGCCAGAGGAAGAAGCAAGTGTTGGCGATTAACCTGCCACAGAGAGAGACGATCGGCAGACGCGCAGGTGTCAACATAACCTCATTTGCTCTCGTGTTCACCTATGTTTTACGTGTTATTTCACTGGTCTTTTTGAAGGGGGCGAGGCTAGTTTCCATCTGCTTCACCACAGGAAAAGCGTTTGCTTCTAGATGTACGGAGAGTTAGTGTGTGTACTTAATGCGGTGTATACAAACAGCGAGGAGCCACACTCAGTTTACATTTGGCATTCAAACGTGACTGTGCTCGTGTTTTTAGTTATATATTATGGCTCCAAGAGGTTGTGTTATTTCTCCTGACAACTATTGTTTTATTTGTGGTGAATACACTGTTAAATGTCAACAAAGAAACAAGTGATTTCGTGAAGAAAGTGTATTTTGCTTACTTCAAGTTGAAACTTGGGGATCAAGACAAAGCCTGGGCTCCTCATAAGGTGTGCAGAAGGTACGAGGAAGATCTCTGTTTGTGGTTTAAGGGTAAGAAACACTCATTTGGTTTTGGCATTCCTATGATGTGGCGTGAACAGCAAAACCTCACTACCGACTGCTATTTCTGTTCGGTAGATGTGAAAGGTTTCAATACAAAAAATAAAAATAAAATATCTTACCCAAACCTAAATCCAGCTATTCGTCCAGTGCCTCATAGCTCTGCAATACCAGTTCCACACCCACCTTCCAATTTGGATGATATCCTGAGTGATTCTGAGGACGGAAACACATTGCCTCCCCAGGACGAATCTAGTTCAGATTTTTCTGTTGATCATGATCATATGTAGAGAATTTTAGGAAGGGAGTGTCTGACCCCAGGTCTTAAACAACCCTTAGAAATAGGAAACTAGGAGATTGGAAAGTAACACGGAAGCGAAGTAGAAAAGGGAGCCCGATAGGAAAGTAACACGGAAGTGAAGTAGAAAGGGGGACGAAGACGCCCTTATTTATTACCGGGGGCCAGTATCCGGGGTCCGACGGCTTAACGTGCCCATCTGATGCACGGCGGGTATTTAGTGGATCGAGTGTTCGTACCTGCCTGGGATCGAACCTGAGGCCCTTCCCGTGGCAGTCACGAACGTTGCCCACTCGGCCACCCGCGGTCTTTTTTTTTTTCTGTTGTGAGGGACCCAAACTTTTCTATCAGAGCGAGCTCAATGACCTGGTCAGAGATTTAGGCCTTTCAAAATATGCTGCCGAATTGCTAGGGTCAAGATTAAAAAATGAAAACCTGCTGTCACCCGGAACTTCATTTTTGTGGTACAAGCACCGAGAGAGAGAATTCACTACATTTTTCTCCAAAGAGGGAAATCTTTGTTTTTTGTAGTGATGTTCAAGGGCTAATGAAGTGTTTTGAAATAGAATATGATTCATCTGAGTGGCGCCTATTCACTGATTCCTCAAAAACAAGCCTCAAAGCAGTCTTGCTGCATAATGGGAATAAATTTGCATCACTTCCTGTAGGACACTCGCCTCGGTACATTTGAAGGAAAACTATAACAATGTGGCAATGATTCTTAAGAAAATAAAATATCAAGAACATCGCTGGATGCTTTGTGGAGACTTCAAAATACTAACCGTGTTGTTGGGCCAGCAGGCAGGTTATACGAAATATCCCTGCTTCCTTTGCTTGTGGGACAGTCGAGCCAGAGATCTCCATTGGGCAAAAACTGACTGGCCACTTCGAGGTTTAATCCCCGGCGAAAATAATGTCCTTAATACAACCTTGGTTCATCCTAAAAAGGTTTTATTACCACCTCTTCATATTAAATTGGGGCTTATGAAGCAGTTTGTGAAATCGCTACCAAAAGATGGGGAATGTTTCAGATATCTGTGTTCCAAGTTCCCAAAACTGTCTGAAGCCAAGTTGAAAGAGGGAGTTTTTACTGGCCCAGACATACTAAAACTGTTATCCGATCCCCTCTTTTCAGATACAATGGGAGAAAAAGAAGCGTGGGACTATTTCAAAGACGTAGTGCACAAGTTTTTGGGTAATACTAAAGACCCTCACTACAAAACTATTGTACAACGCATGTTGGCTGCGTATAAAGCTCAAGGATGCAAGATGAGCTTAAAAGTTCATTTCTTACACTCCCATGTCGACTATTTTCCTGAAAACTTGGGAGCCCTCAGTGAAGAGCAGGGTGAAAGATTTCACCAGGATGTCCGTGATATCGAGAGACGCTACCAAGGACGATGGGACGTCAATATGCTAGCTGACTACTGTTGGATGCTCAAGCTGTAAACAGAAAGTGGAAAGCAGAAGCGTGTTCGGAGAAGTATCAAAGAGAAGAAGAAAAGGTTTCATAAGCAAAAAGAATGAACACGGAATGTTAAATACATTTCATGAAGAAATTGTTTGTTTATTATAAGAAATATTTTTAGTTCATTGTAATGAAATGGTGGTTTTCTCATTATTGTTATGCTTTTTTTATGCAGACACCTTGTATTTTGCAAAAAAAAAAAAAAAAAAAAAAAAAAAAAAACTGTACGTGATGGAGGGAAATGGAGGTCATTTTTGGTTCAGCACACTCGAAAACATAATATTTACCAAAAACATCCCATGCAGCTGAAAAAAATAATATTTTTTTGCAGACCTGTGTTATTTGGTCCAGTCCAAACACATGTCAGATTCAAATATATACGAACGATGAAGAAACGGTTTTCTGTACACCCAATTAATGAGAAAGACGATAAAAAGTGACCTCCATTTATTATGCGTATAAAATAAAGGGATCAAGAGATGCTAGCTTTCACTACCTCCAGGTAGCTTCATCAGGCATTTAGTAGCTAAAGATCGCAGAAGCAACTGGAAAAAATATTTCTAAGAATATAACTAAATTCAAAATAAACAAGACACTTGCACGATGTCATGTCAAGTATCAAACAACTCGTGACATCGTGCAAGTGGCTTGTTTATTTTGAATTTAGTTATATTCTTAGAAATATTTTTTCCAGTTGCTTCTGCGATCTTTAGCTACTAAATGCCTGATGAAGCTACCTGGAGGTAGTGAAAGCTAGCATCTCTTGATCCCTTTATTTTATACGCATAGTAAACGGAGTTCACTTTTTATCGTCTTTCACATGTCAGATTTTTTTTTCAGTCAGTAACCGTATTTTCTTTAGTTAATATCATTCTGAGAATGTGAACTTCTTGGTGCGCTCACTTTCTTGTTAAGAAAAATAACAAGAAAGATGACACCGAATTTTCGGGTGTAATAAGCATGTCTTTCGAATCCGTTCTGAAGCAAATTAAATTTATCAAAGCTATTCAAAGGCAATGGAACCGGTATGGAAAACAATAGTATCTGACGGAAGAAAGAAGTTTTTCAATCGGGTCTTTAATCCCTCAGATATTGCTGTAAACGAAATCGTGAGCTTACGAACTCTTAGTAACAGAGTTATCGACAAAACTAATATGTGACTTTACGTCCCTTGGTGGGAAAACCATGCATTATTTTAGGAAGAAAGTATTCACAAAAGGTTTATCCATATGAGCGGTATCGGTCCAAGAAAAAAAATTTTAGTCGAGTTTTCAGGAGCCCAGATTTTGCTACAAATACATCAGAAGTAGAAATTAACACTTATGACCCCTGGTAGCGAAACCATCCTTAACCAAACATTAGAAATTACGTGAAAAATATTTTCCGTCAAGTCTTGTATGCGAAACAGAAAGAATTTTTCAAATCGGAGTTTTAGGAGCAGAAAACGCAATTTACCATTGTGCGCCCTAGCGGAAACTCTATGATTTACTTGAAAATTTTGAATTTATAGGAAAAACATTTCACATCGGAAACACTATCCAACAAAGAAGGAATTTTTCAGATCGGAGATTTAGAAGCAGAGATATAGGGGGAAACACAATTTTCCTCTACGCCCCCTAGCAGAAAGTCTATGAATTACTTGAAAATTTTGAAATTATATGAAAAACATGTCAAACAGTAAACACTATCCAACAAAGAAGGAATTTTTCAAATCGGACTCTTAGAAGTCGAGATATTGACAAAAATAAGATATACATCTACGCCCCCGCGGAGAAACTGTGGAATATTTTAGGAAGAAAATATTCCGAAACGGTTTATAGATGTGAGTGGCATCAGTCCACGAAAGAATTTTTTGAATCGATATTTTAGAAGCTCAGATTTTATGGCAAATACATCAGAAGCGCAAATTAACACTTACGCCCCTGGTGGCCAAAATATTCTTCACCAAAAATTTGAAATTATATGCAAAAGATTGTGCATCAGATGTATCCGCTGAAAAAAAAATTCAAATCTGAGTTTTAGAAGAAGAGTTATCGGAAAAAATGCAATTTACTTTTACGCCCCCTAGCGGAAAATCTATGCGTAATTTGAAAAAGAAACTATATCCAAAATACTCTTCGACATAAATGGAATCGAAAGATAAAAGATTTTTTTCAATCGGATGTTTAGAAGCAAATATGTGGAATAAAACGTATTTTTGAATTCGACATCATCTGCATTTACGCCCTCTAGTGGCGAAATTGTACACCGTTAAAAAACGCAATAAAGGATCATCATTCGCATATTTCAAGCTTTCGAATGCAAAAAGAATTTTTCAAATCGTACTAATAGTTGCAGAGATACCGTGGGTACAGACGGACGGACGGACGGACAAACCGATAACATAAGCACGATCTTTTTTTACAAAAGACGTGCTAAAAATGATATGATGAGGTTTTTGTACACAAAATAAATGAAAAATCTTTAAAATTGATGATCCTAGGTCTAGATTAAGGGGAGGTCAACGTTGCTATAATCAAGGGGCCCCACCAAGGGCCCAGAAGACATACTGCTACACCACAAATAATACATAGCTTATGTATACACATACAAAGGCCGTTCCTTTAAAAACTGAGAGTAGTTTTTTATCAGTTGGCAACAGTGCGAAGGGAAAAAATAACCACACAGACGACTAACTGAATTAAGGAAGTATCTATGGCAACAGTTAGTAGCCGTGGCAGACGATTCTGATTTTGTTATTGCGCAGTTGTTTAAGATACTCAAAGCAAACAGAATACAAATTTCAAATTTGCTTGTACCAATTACTGGTCATCCATGTAACATCTTTCAGATAACTTGAAAATTTCCGTATTTTTTTCCCGCTCCAGGGCGATAAAATTTTCAAGTTTTCTGAGAGGTGTTACATGCGAATGAGCACTAAGTGTCACAAGCAAATTCAGAATTTATATTCTGTTTGCTTTGAATACTCTATCGATTTCCCATGTATTATGAGGAATATTTCTTTTTTCACTGTTTAAAGTACGTCTGCATTTCGCCATACAGCTATGGCGGTGAGTAATTCAGAGTTAAGAAGTGAAATGCCTTGTGCGATAAAATTTTGCTATCATTTGGGCAAAACGACTCCCAAACCAGTTGATTTAATGAAAAAAACTTACAAAGATAATGGGTGAGTCAACGATTTTTAGATGACACCATGATTTCAAAAAAGGGCGTTCGTCAGCAGAACTCTCTCCTAGGCCTGGTCGACCTGAAAATGCTGTTACGGAGCGTATTGTTAACACTGTCTGGGCAATCCTGAAAGAAGATCGGCGAATGACGAGTGAAGACATAGTGGCGTCAACTAATATTTCAAAAACGTTGGCATTCCGCATTCTACGCGACAAATTACTGCTGCATCGTGTGTTCCAGATGGGTACGTCATCCCCTAACGAGACAATTGTTAGCCGGAGTTCAGGTGTGTCATGAGAGGAAACAAATGATTGCAAAGGATCCAAACTTTCTAAACATAGTAATTAAGTAATTACTGCCGATGAAACATGGGTCCACTATTTCGACCCCTCACGAAGCATGCAACGAGTGTCTGGAAACACACAGGCTCGCCTCCTCCGAAAAAGTCTGCCAAACCAAATCGGCTGGGAAGGTGGTGATGATAATTTTCTTTCATCATAAACGTGTAGTCTACCAGCATGCAGTTCCTCCACAAATTACTGTCAATGCTTAGTATTACACTTCAGTCTTGAAGCCACTGCAATGACGCATATTTTTTTATTAAGCGACCGGAACTGGTGGGCAAGTGGACCAACATGACAACGCCCGCTTACATGTGGCTGCTTGTGTTCAACAGTTTCGTACGAAATGCAGTATTAAAATCATGCCACAGCCTGTCTACAGTCTTCACCTCGCCCTGTGCGATTTATGTTGTTTTCAACAATGAAGAAGTTCCATGGCACAACATTCAACACAGATGCTGACGTTATGAAAGCTGTACAGAGGTCGCTAAAGCAGCTTCCACAAAATGCCTTCGCCACATGCTTTGAAAAGTGGACTGAACTAGGGACCGTTGCATATCATCCGAGGGAAGATACTTTGAGAAAGAATAACATATATTTTGCTGTACCTATATTTCTTCATTACGTGTGATTTTACTCTCAGTTTTTATGGAAGGGCCGTTATATATATGGAAATCATATATGTAGGATTTCCACTGTATCACAGACAGAGGCTACGAGACGAACAGATATTAAGGCAGTGATTCACTAAGTGTCAACGTTTCATGTCGCTGTGTATAGTGGGTCGGAGTGGCAGTGTTTCAGCTTTTTCTCTACCATCCACCCACATCTCCGCACTTGCACTTGGGATCGTTAACAGGCGAAGTCCCCTGTGGCCTCACATAGCATAACATAAAACATGCACTAAGAAAAGTACACCATGATAAATCCTTAAAAAGTCCAAGACAAAATTTAAGAATCTTAAACGTCTAAGAGATGTTCTTGTGAGAAAAATGAAAAATACAGTGTCTTGTGTTATGGCGGGAAAAAAGAGATTAATGTTAAATATGTTATGGCGGGGAAAAAAGAGATTAGTTATTCCTGGGTAATTAATATTTAGATTTAGGTAAATAATAAAATTGAGGTAAAGGTTGAATCTAGGTGAATATTAAAATTTGGGAGATGGGTGGATGCATTTCGAAACAAAAATAAATTCAATTATCGTAAGGCCATGATAAATGAAAATATAAATAAAATGCAACACTGATGTTTGAAAATAGCAAAAGTTATTATTGTAGGTTTGCGTTGTTTGAGTATATGATGAGTTAAGACACCTGCAAGTGTAAAATAAGTGATTTTTGTTTACATGTGTACCAAATTTGTAAACACTAAAAATTAGATGGTATACAATGTACACGAGTAATAACTTTTGAAGGCTGTGATGATCAATTTAGTGGTTAGGACAAAATGCATTAAATAAATAAAAACAAAATTCCTGGAGGGTCGTTTCCGGCCTTAGGCAAGCTAAGGTGGATTAACACGTGACCCTGCGATGAACTTCAACTGAGTCAACTAATTCTTCACTGCACAAGGTTTGGGTTTTTGAAAGGCCACTTGGCCTGCATTTATTGTTAAAACTTAACCAAATAACAACAAAAACAAAGCATGTCATTTGAGTTTCAAAACACAAAAACCCTTGTGAGTATAGAACATGCATAACACCAGATTCAACATAAATTGACAAGTTCTGTCGCTGAAGTGCAATGTCTCTCTCAACAACCCCCTCAAACCAGATTTATTAACACATTAATTTTATATATCACAACCACTGACCAAAATTCACTAATAAAAGTTGTTACTAAATGGTTCTACACTCCCCAGGAATATTTGCCTTACAATTAAATATACTCAACATTCTTGCATTACTCGATACAAAATCACTCTACTAAACATACTGCACTAAATACCCCACTCAATTACCTCAAAAGTTATCATTACACAATAATGCTGACAAATATACTTAAAATTCACCCTATCATCTGGAAGAATTCAAAATACTTCACTATACAAACCGGCTCTGAGTACTCAATATCCCGCTATATAAATAAAAGGCAAACACTAACTCTCAACACTCCTGGACACAAATTCATACTCATCTGCACTCCCACTGTTCATAACAATTTAAAATTACACCACTAATTCCGATCAGCAATTTATAAACAAATTAATCTAAAAATTCAAACTAGTACCATGTAAGCTTTTAGCAATTTTTTTTTCCAACTTATGTGGTATGCCACTGAGGTAACGGGTAGGCAAAACATCTCAGTTATCAGACTTACTTTTCTTTGAAAATAAAATTTACATCTCGAAGAAAAAGATCAATCAAGCTAAAGGTGAGGTATTGGGTCGTGATGCCAATCAAGCCTATGCAACGAAATGGAAAGTCAATATGTGTGACCCATTACCCAGTAATTTCTTTCCTCGCTCATTGTCTTTGGGACAACACTCGAACGCCACTTAACAGGAGCTGCTCCTTACTGGCAGACGGTTTCACTCGGGGCCGAAGACGAATCCCCCAATTCATCTTCATAAGCACCCTTTCAGTACCCGAAGTATGTTCACGTAAGAAAAACTCTCCTGCAAGAAATCACTTGCCCCCCCCCCCCCCCAAATTCTCACTCCAGGCACACATCTCCCAGAGAAAAACTATCTGAAAACTCACATTATCTCTAGAAAAAATCCACATAAATCTCACTTTCCAGAAAACACATATATCTATTTCCAGAAATCCGTATCACCTCCCGAAGCACTCTCTATTTCCAGAAATCACTATCACTCTAGAAGCACTCTCTACTTCCAGAAACCATTATCACTCTCGAAGCAGTCTCTATTTCCAGAAATCACTATCACTCTCGAAGCACTCTCTACTTCCAGAAAGCATACCCCTTGCGAAGAAATCTCACTGTACACAGGTAATGAACAGGCCTCACTTTCAGACCATCCTAGTCTGCTTGCATACCTTCTTCGATATCCTTCCCCTTATGCAAAATCAAATTTTCAAACCCACTGGCTCCTATTAGCACCAGCCCCCACACTCTTATCAAATATTACAAAAATATTTTAATCCCACTATTAACCAAACTCCAAAATCACTATTTCCTCGTAGAACAAAAATGTTACATGTACCTTACTTTATGCTTACTACTACCAAATGCAATTTATGCAATATTAAAAATTACCAAGCACACAGAGTTAAATTTCAATAATACTACTAATTACTGGTTTGAGGAATCGCTCTTTCCTGATAGATGATAACACAATTTTTGACACTAAATACTCTCGTTACAAAAAAACATTACATCATTTTTTATTTTATTTTTTTGCTTAGCTCAAGAAATAAAAAGAACAGGACAGGAGTTTTCCCATGCTAGCTATTACTTGACCACACATACAAGACCTGACAAAATGATATTGACAACTTTTCCACACCCAGCTAGCCTCAAAAAAAAAATCATCGAAATATATATATATATATATATATATATATATATATATTCATATACATTTAACATGTATTGTTCCACTGCAAAAATAATTTTAACTTAACCTCAACAATATTCGAAAAAAATTAATGCCAAACAAAACCATTTACTTTAGCACAGAATGTACAAAATTGAGAGTTCACAAAATACTACTGTTACATCCAAAAATAGGGCCCTTCCTGAGTTGAATTCCTGAGAAAAAAAAAACAATTTACTTTTTATAAACTCATTCTACACAGCCACACCCAGTGACGAATAATTTTTCCTATGCATAGCTCAAAGCAAAAGACCTTGGCTACGTATAATGGACGCTCCCTATCTTCTGATTCAAGGCTTCTTGAATTGGAAGAGGAACTACAAAGGCTCAAGTGGGACATCGTGGGGCTAAGTGAGGTAAGGAGAAAAGGAGAAGATCTCATTGAACTGAAAAGTGGACATCTCTTCTACTATCGTGGGACAGATACTGGCAGAACTAGTGGTGTTGGATTTATAATAAACAAGAAACTGAAGGATAAAGTTGTAGAAGTTGAAAGTTCCTCTGACAGAGCTGCACGACTTGTTATCCAACTCTCGAAAAGATACCAGGCTCAGATTATTCAAACTTATGCACCCACCACAAGTCATCCTGAAGAAGAAATTGAAGAATTTTATGAGGAAATTTGTCATCTAAATAATAAAGGTAAGCAGCACTTGAAAATAATTATCGGAGATTTCAATGCAAAAATAGGGCAACGGCAAAAGCAACAGAATGAAACTTCAGTAGGTAAATTCGGTCACGGCAACAGAAACCAGCGTGGAAATACTCTCGTTGAGTTTGCAGAGGCAGAAGGGTTTTTCATCTTGAACTCCTTCTTCAAGAAAAAGCCACACAGGAAATGGACATGGAGACATCCAAATGGGACGACAAGTGAAATTGATTTTATTATGTGTAACAAAAAATTCGTCATAGAAGACTGCAGTGTGCTAAACAAGTTCAACACAGGTAGTGACCATAGATTGGTGAGATGTAAGATGCACCTCAACACTAAACTTGAACGTGGCAAGCTCATAAGACAAACAAAATCTATTGACATAACCAACCTTAAAAAACACCATAATACCTTCAAGTTTGA
Organism: Macrothele yani; assembly: GCA_039090855.1. Classification (NCBI taxonomy): domain Eukaryota; kingdom Metazoa; phylum Arthropoda; class Arachnida; order Araneae; family Macrothelidae; genus Macrothele; species Macrothele yani. Next base: position 60,892,042 of record CM077015.1, read on the forward strand.
ACTGAAGAACAGGTACTCTGCTTTAGAAGGCCTAACATCGGAAGAAGTGGACATCTCTGAAGTTAACAGAAAAGTAACCAAAGCTCTTATGGAAACAGCAACAAAATTAGCTGGGTCTAAGAACAAGCTGCATGTAAACAAATTATCAGGAAAAACGAAAATGTTGATGCAAAAAAGAAGAGAGATGAGGACAACTAAAGAAGATGTGACTTCCAAAGTGGAATATATAGAGCTATGCAAGACAGTAAGAAAAAGTATCACTGAAGATGTAAGAAAATTCAACTGTGAACTAGTGAGGAAAGCAATTGAAAACAACCAAAGCCTAAAGATAGCAAAGGGACATCTCAGTAAGGGAAGAAAACAGATTATGGCACTGAGAAAAGAAGATGGTTCTGTAACAAGAAATAGAGGCGAAATTTTGACAAGAGTGAAGGATTTCTATTGATGATGATGATGATGATGATGATATATCATCATCATCATCATCATTGTCAACCATTATCAATCCACTGCTGGAGGAAGGTCTCCCCAAGTTTCCTCCACAACAGTCTGTCTTGTGCCAGTCTCCTCCATGTCACTCCCGCATATTTACGAATTTCATCCACCCATCTCCCATGTGGTCTTTTTCTGGGTCTTTTCCTGTCCCTTGGAATCCAATCTAAAATTTCGGCTGTCCATCTATGGTCTGTCCTTCTGGCAGTATGTCCAGCCCATTGCCATTTCAGGGATTTAACTCTGATCATGATGTCTTCCACTCTCGTCATTTTCGGATCCACGAGTTCCTCTTCTTATCTCTCCTGGTTATACCAAGCATGCACCTCTCCATGCTTCTTTGAGTTGTCTGCAGCTTTTGTATGTCTCTTTTAGTTAAGGTCCACGTCTCTGCACCATACGTAAGCACTGGAAGGATGCATTGATCAAACACTTTTCTTTTAAGACATAATGGCATATTGCTCTTGAAAATTATGCTGTTTCTTCCAAAAGCTCTCCAGGCAAGTTTTGTACGCCGATTAATTTCTTCATCAATGTGACCCTCACTTGATATCTGCTGTCCAAGATAAACATACGTATCTGTTATCTCCAGTTTTTCTCCATCAATCGATAAATCTTCATTTCTTGTAAAAGCATTGAACATCACTTTTGTCTTCTGAAAGTTCATTTTTAATCCCACTTCTTTACTCTTGTCAGCAAGTTCCTGGATCATACTCTGCAGCTCTGATGGGGTAGTTGCAAAAATGACTACGTCATCAGCAAAACGAAGGTGGGTTAGATAATCTCCATTAATCTTTATCCCTTTGTTTTCCCAGTTCAGTGATTGAAAGACATTTTCCAATGTGGCATTAAAGAGCTTCGGAGATATGGTGTCACCTTGTCTCACTCCCTTTCCAATTTTTATGTGTGTTGTATTTTCAAACAGCCGAATCTTTGCACTTGCATTTTCATAGATGTTATTAATAATATTAATGTATGCATCTTCAATACCGCAGGATTTCAGAGCCGTGGTAACTGCTGATGGTTTCACCGAATCAAAGGCTTTTTCATAATCGATAAAAGCCATGCACAATGGAAGTTCATATTCCCTCGCTCTTTCAATCAGTTCTCTCAGTACGTGGATATGATCTATTGTGCTGTAGCCACTCCTGAATCCAGCTTGTTCTCTCGGTTGAGCCATGTCCAGTGTTACCTTCAAGCGGTGTGAAAGAACTTTAGTGAAGATTTTATAAACCACTGATAGGAGGCTGATAGGTCTGTAGTTCCTGAGATCCTCAATGTCACCTTTTTTATGTAGCAGGATCATTGTAGCATTGTTCCAATCCTCAGGAATCTTCCCTTCATTAAGGCATCGAGTGAAAATTTGGGCGAGTACTGTTTCAATTTCTCCACTTGCTTCTTGTATGATGTCTATAGTAATTCCATCTTCTCCTGGAGCTTTCCCTCGCTTCATGTTCTTGATTGCATGAGCAACTTCTGCTGGGAGGACTGGAAGAACTCTGGTACCTTTCATGATGTCTGGAGTACATGTATCATCCCTTTCATATAATTTGGAGTAGAAATCTTTCACTCTTGTCAAAATTTCGCCTCTATTTCTTGTTATAGAACCATCTTCTTTTCTCAGAGCCATAATCTGTTTTCTTCACTTACTGAGATGTCCCTTTGCTATCTTAAGGCTTTGGTTGTTTTCAATTGCTTTCCTCACTAGCTCACAGTTGAATTTCCTTACGTCTTCAGTGATACTTTTTCGTGTTGTCTTGCATAGCTCTATATATTCCACTTTGGAAGTCACATCTACTTTAGTTGTCCTCATCTCTCTTCTTTTTGCATCAACATTTTGGTTTTTCCTGATAATTTGTTCACATGCAACTTGTTCTTAGACCCAGCTAATTTTGTTGCTGTTTCCATTAGAGCTTTGGTTACTTTTCTGTTAACTTCCGAAATATCCACTTCTTCCGATGTTAGGCCTTCTAAAGCAGAGAATCTGTTCTTCAGTTCCAACTTGAAAGTATTATGGTGTTTTTTAAGGTTGGTTATGTCAATACATTTTGTTTGTCTTATGAGCTTGCCACGTTCCAGTTTAGTGTTGAGGTGCATCTTACATCTCACCAATCTATGGTCACTACCTGTGTTGAACTTGTTCAGCACACTGCAGTCTTCGATGACGAATTTTTTGCTACACATAATAAAATCAATTTCACTTGTCGTCCCAATTGGATGTCTCCATGTCCATTTCCTGTGTGGCTTTTTCTTGAAAAAGGAGTTCAAGATGAAAAATCCTTCTGCCTCTGCAAACTCAACGAGAGTATTTCCACGCTGGTTTCTGTTGCCGTGACCGAATTTACCTACTGAAGTTTCATTCTGTTGCCGTTGCCCTATTTTTGCATTGAAATCTCCCATAATTATCTTCAAGTGCTGCTTACCTTTATTATTTAGATGACGAATTTCCTCATAAAATTCTTCAATTTCTTCTTCAGGATGACTTGTGGTGGGTGCATAAGTTTGAATAATCTGAGCCTGGTATCTTCTCGATAGTTGGATAACGAGTCGTGCAGCTCTGTCAGAGGAACTTTCAACTTCTACAACTTTATCCTTCAGTTTCTTGTTTATTATAAATCCAACACCACTAGTTCTGCCAGTATCTGTCCCACGATAATGGAAGAGATGTCCACTTTTCAGTTCAATGAGATCTTCTCCTTTTCTCCTTACCTCACTTAGCCCGACGATGTCCCACTTGATCCTTTGTAGTTCCTCTTCCAATTCAAGAAGCCTTGAATCAGAAGATAGGGAGCGTCCGTTATAGGTAGCCAAGGTCAGCATCAAATGGCAGCCTAGTCCGGTCCTCCGGGGATTCTTAGCACCCTCTGCCTTCATGTCGCACTGGCCGCTGCCTTGGCCAGGTACATTCCAGCTGCCGGAGACTGAGGGCCAAGATTTAAGTTGTAGAGTCATTTTGGAGGTGTTTGGCCATAACTCACCACGCTGGCCAAGCGGGTTGGTGAGTGTGGGATAGCATTTCCTCTGATCCCGATGGTATAGTTATACCGCTATTGGCGGTCGTCAGAGCCCCTTTAGTGGGAACAGGATGCACCACGAGAAGGCGGGGTTGACATTTGTCAAGGAGAGGCTGTGATGTTACGCATCACCTGACCTTACATATATATATATATAAAAACGGGATGTAAGGTCAGGTGATGCGTAACATCACAGCCTCTCCTTGACAAACGTCAACCCCGCCTTCTCGTGGTACATCCTGTTCCCACTAAAGGGGCTCTGACGACCGCCAATTGCGGTAAAACTATACCATCGGGATTAGAGGAAATGCTATCCCACACTCACCAACCCGCTTGGCCAGCGTGGTGAGTTATGGCCAAACACCTCCAAAATGACTCCACAACTTAAATCTTGGCCCTCAGTCTCCGGCAGCTGGAATGTACCTGGCCAAGGCAGCGGCCAGTGCGACATGAAGGCAGAGGGTGCTAAGAATCCCCGGAGGACCGGACTAGGCTGCCATCTGATGCTGACCTTGGCTACATATAACGGACGCTCCCTATCTTCTGATTCAAGGCTTCTTGAATTGGAAGAGGAACTACAAAGGATCAAGTGGGACATCGTCGGGCTAAGTGAGGTAAGGAGAAAAGGAGAAGATCTCATTGAACTGAAAAGTGGACATCTCTTCTACTATCGTGGGACAGATACTGGCAGAACTAGTGGTGTTGGATTTATAATAAACAAGAAACTGAAGGATAAAGTTGTAGAAGTTGAAAGTTCCTCTGACAGAGCTGCACGACTCGTTATCCAACTCTCGAGAAGATACCAGGCTCAGATTATTCAAACTTATGCACCCACCACAAGTCATGCTGAAGAAGAAATTGAAGAATTTTATGAGGAAATTCGTGATCTAAATAATAAAGGTAAGCAGCACTTGAAGATAATTATGGGAGATTTCAATGCAAAAATAGGGCAACGGCAACAGAATGAAACTTCAGTAGGTAAATTCGGTCACGGCAACAGAAACCAGCGTGGAAATACTCTCGTAGAGTTTGCAGAGGCAGAAGGGTTTTTCATCTTCAACTCCTTTTTCAAGAAAAAGCCACACAGGAAATGGACATGGAGACATCCAAATGGGACGACAAGTGAAATTGATTTTATTATGTGTAACAAAAAATTCGTCATAGAAGACTGCAGTGTGCTAAACAAGTTCAACACAGGCAGTGACCATAGATTGGTGAGATGTAAGATGCACCTCAACACTAAACTCGAACGTAGCAAGCTCATAAGACAAACAAAATGTATTGACATAACCAACCTTAAAAAACACCATAATACCTTCAAATTGGAACTGAAGAACAGGTTCTCTGCTTTAGAAGGCCTAACATCGGAAGAAGTGGATATTTCTGAAGTTAACAGAAAAGTAACCAAAGCTCTTATGGAAACAGAACAAAATTAGCTGGGTCTAAGAACAAATTGCATGTGAACAAATTATCAGGAAAAACCAAAATGTTGATGCAAAAAAGAAGAGTGATGAGGACAACTAAAGAAGATGTGACTTCCAAAGTGGAATATATAGAGCTATGCAAGACAGTACGAAAAAGTATCACTGAAGACGTAAGGAAATTCAACTGTGAACTAGTAAGGAAAGCAATTGAAAACAACCAAAGCCTAAAGATAGCAAAGGGACATTTCAGTAAGGGAAAAAAACAGATTATGGCACTGAGAAAAGAAGATGGTTCTGTAACAAGAAATAGAGGCGAAATTTTGACAAGAGTGAAAGATTTCTACCCCAAATTATATGAAAGGGATGATACATGTACTCCAGATATCATGAAAGGTACCGGTACCAGAGTTCTTCCAGTCCTCTCAGCAGAAGTTGCACATGCAATCAAGAATATGAAGCGGGGAGAAGCTCCAGGAGAAGATGAAATTACTGTAGACATCATACAAGAAGCAAGTGGAGAAATCGAAACAGTACTCGCCCAAATTTTCACTCGATGCCTTAATGAAGGGAAAATTCCTGAGGATTGGAACAACGCTACAATGATCTTGCTACATAAAAAAGGTGACATTGAGGATCTCAGAAACTACAGACCTATCAGCCTCCTATCAGTAGTTTATAAAATCTTCACTAAAGTTCTTTCACACCGCTTGAAGGTAACACTGGACATGGCTCAACCGAGAGAACAAGCTGGATTCAGGAGTGGCTACAGCACAATAGATCATATCCACGTACTGAGAGAACTAATTGAAAGAGCGAGCGAATATGAACTTCCATTGTGCGTGGCTTTTATCGATTATGAAAAAGCCTTTGATTCGGTGAAACCATCAGCAGTTGCAATGTCTCTGAAATCCTGAGGTATTGAAGATGCATACATTAATATTATTAATAACATCTATGAAAATGCAAGTGCAAAGATTCGGCTGTTTGAAAATACAACACACATAAAAATTGGAAAAGGAGTGAGACAAGGTGACACCATATCTCCGAAGCTCTTTAATGCCACATTGGAAAATGTCTTTCAATCACTGAACTGGGAAAACAAAGGGATAAAAATTAATGGAGATTATCTAACCCACCTTCATTTTGCTGATGACATAGTCATTTTTGCAACTACCCCATCAGAGCTACAGAGTATGATCCAGGAACTTGCTGACAAGAGTAAAGAAGTGGGATTAAAAATGAACTTTCAGAAGACAAAAGTGATGTACAATGCTTTTACAAGAAATGAAGATTTATCGATTGATGGAGAAAAGCTGGAGATAACAGACACGTACGTTTATCTTGGACAGCAGATATCAAGTGAGGGTCACATTGGTGAAGAAATTAATCGGCGTACAAAACTTGCCTGGAGAGCTTTTGGAAGAAACAGCATAATTTTCAAGAGCAATATGCCATTATGTCTTAAAAGAAAAGTGTTTGATCAATGCATCCTTCCAGTGCTTACGTATGGTGCAGAGACGTGGACCTTAGCTAAAAGAGACATACAAAGGCTGCAGACAACTCAAAGTAGCATGGAGAGGTGCATACTTGGTGTAACCAGGAGAGATAAGAAGAGGAACTCGTGGATCCGAAAAATGACAAGAGTGGAAGACATCATGATCAGAGTTAAATCCCTGAAATGGCAATGGGCTGGACATACTGCCAGAAGGACAGACCATCGATGGACAGCCGAAATTTTAGATTGGATTCCAAGGGACAGGAAAAGACCCAGACGAAGACCACATGGAAGATGGGTGGATGAAATTCGAAAGTATGCGGGAGTGACATGGAGGAGACTGGCACAAGACAGACCGTTGTGGAGGAAACTTGGGGAGACCTTCGTCCAGCAGTGGATTGATAATGGTTGACGATGATGATGATGATGATGATATAAAAACTAGCACACTACCTCACTAGGTCTTCACATCCTTGTGTTGATCATCATATCGCATACCCAACAAACGAGTGACTTCAACAAACAGTTCGTGAGGGTACTTTCTCACCGAGTTCCATGGATCTCATAGCCTAGACGTGGCATCCTGGAGAGGAACAAAATTTTTCACAGGCTGAGCAAGTTCAGATTTTAGTTCCAGGGATGGCGCAGGTTTATTCTCCTTATTGGCCGCTGGGGTGGTCTCTTCTTGTATGAGTCATCACAGCGACTGGCTGGTCATCACTGGACTTCTGGTCTCAGGGGTTAATGACGAATTCCCTCTTGGATTTGAATGCCGCATAGGAAGAAACCTTGCAGCTCAGGCATTCAGATCACTGAATGAATTAATTTACTGACATAATTGGAGGTACCAATAACGGCACGTACCCACGCTAGTATTACGTATTTTCAAGTGCCTGCACCGCCATTCTTACTGCCAGCTAGGCCAACATCCTGGCGGGCGGGATGCCCCTTAACTGATTTTTTTTATGATCTTACATCGTGGCCAGCACAACGAGAAGAGTCAAGAGAGAGAGTGACGATTTCTCAAACTGAAGCTGGGGTGCTTAAAACTGCTGACCCCTCATTGGCTAAAACTTCCCCGAGTAACCAACAGCTTTGATGGCTATTGGCTAAGAGTTCGCGCCAAAACTCTGACTGACCACATGGCCTTCCTCACATGCCAGCTCGGGTGACCACTGACCTCCACTCGGAGGAAACGTTGTAGCCTTCAGCATGCTTTTGAGCTAAAAATAGCCTGACGCTGGCTTGAGGGAACTTTTCGGTGATACGTTTAGCGACATCTAAACTTTCCCAAAAATTGCGGACTCTAAAAGAAAGATTTTTTTTTTTTTTTTTTTTGCTTTTGCACAATTTTTACAAAAACGCTTTTTCTTCAAACCATGATTATTAGCGAATAATTTTGTTTTCTGAAAGGGTTGATGATGACTTCTTGCTCGCCTTTTTTTTAACTTACTACAGTAAATTAATCCAAAAGAGAGAGAGAGAGAGAAAAAAAAGTTTAATGCCTATTATTCCCCTTTCTTTTACGAAATTTTGCTTGTCTGGTCAGGGCTGAGAAATGAGCAAACATGGCCACTATTCCCTCACCTCTCTCCTCCTCCAACCTAAATTTTGAAACGTGGACTGTCTAGTATTTTCATTCTATGTATTTTATTAATTTATTTTTCGTAAATCTCAGAGAAGCGATCAGTTTCCCCAAGATTTATGAACATAGAAATTCTCGACAGGACACTTGTAATGAAAACTGCAGATAGTTTATTAAACTGAATATTGCACTACGTGTTAATTTTCAGTCGTATGACACAATTTCATCTTTTTACTGACTTCACACAATGCTTCTCCGTCATACCTTCTTTGGGGCTCACTCAGATGCCTTAGCTTAGAGGCCCACTTAGATGTCTTAGCTTAGAGTCCCACTTAGATGTCTTAGCTTAGGGGCCCACTCAAATATCTTAGCCTAGTGGTCCACTGAGGCCTTAATGATTCCCTGTTAGTTGTCCGGCAATAAATACATGATAATTGTTTAATTTTACTCAAAATCACATATTTCATGAGAATTTCGAAATAATGCAAAAATTTGAATTGGTCGCTGGCCTAATTAAATCCACTTGAAAAGTTTGACTAAAATCAGTCAAAAACTGCACTTTCAATCACTCTAACATAAAATGTCAAATTTTGTGGGACATTAGTCCAATGCTTTAAACATTTGAAAGGATAACACTTAAATACACCTCCCTGGTTTCTTTGGCATGATCGCTAAGTGTCTGATCTATAATATTAGCTTTGTGAGTTTTGCGATAATGGAGCCAACTGGTTTCGTAAATCTGAAACCAAGAAGAAAAAATCACCCCTGTGACAAGAGCCCATTTGTAAAAGCCAATTTGCTAGAGATCAGAAATTACCACTATGCTAAGTTTCTGGTCTTCAGGAAACATTTTTGTGTAGTTATCTCATTGTCAGATCCCTAAGCACAGTTGCTTTGGAGTAATCTTTTAATCACGTTATGTAGACAAGCTCCTGCACCATTGCAAAGGACTCGTTTCATTATTTTTCTAATTTAAAAAATTTTGATAAATCTAATTCGATAAAAATCAAGAGACCATTTTAAAGTTTGTAATCATTATTCTTAAGAAATGTAAAATAAAGACTATTACGCGAATAAATGGGATATTACTAAATTAAATAAATGGGCTTTACATATCTACTGAACTTTTTCTTACCTTTAGCTGTAGGATTTATCTTGGGTAAGGGTTTCTTCACTCGCGGTATCGAATTTATGGCTTGACCTGTCAAACCACCAATCGGAGCCGACGAAGCCGCAGATGTTAAATTGGAGAACCGGCCAGGTTCAGACGCTTTCGAGCTCTCCTTTGTTGCTTCTGTAGCACTACCCCAACCTGGATTACTCAAGTTACGGCCCGGTGCTGTTCTGGCTGGAGAAGTTGCCTGAAAATATTGTTCTTCGTATCGACGACACATAGGTTTGGTGGATGGCTCGGAAAACGCAAGACTTGTATTGTAGGAGAGAGACTCAGCTCCTCGTTCCTTCTTGTTGCACATCAACGGTGTCATTTTATTAAAAGTCCCAAAGTCGTTGTGTTGTATGGCTTGCTTCGCTAGTCTGATATTTTCAGCAGAACGTTCTGCATTTGTTTTTTCTCTGTTGAAATCAGAAGCTTTGTGCTTTCGTGCCATAAACTTCGCGGACAGAGACTCAGATTCTTGTTTCTTCTTGTTGAGCATGAACGGAATTTCTTCATAAAAAGCCTCAAAATACTTGCTTTCCACTGCTTTTTTTTTGCTGCTCTGATACGTATAAGCTCATTGAAATATCGGACAATTTCTGCCACAGTTTTTATTTCAATTTCATCCGGAGGATCTATTTCTTGATTTGGGAGTGGAAAATCAAAACGTCCATAATTTGCCTGTCCCAGATATGCTTTTCCGATGTCTCTGTTCTCTGTGAAATGTCTTTTTGGTGTTTTGTTGATGGGTAATGATGTACTCCTACCACGTCGAGTGCGAGGTACATATTTGATCCAGGTTTCAGATTTTTTGTCGTAGTGCCACAAATGTTTATTCCAGGTTTTATATTCTTCGTCGTAGTTCCACATATATCTTCTCCGGACTCTGGATTTTTTTTGGAGAGCACGGTCCTTTTCCGAGGCATGGAACTGGGCAGCTCTGCTACTGGAATCATTTTGGTCTGTACCAAAGATAACTTTCTGTCTCTTCATTTCGTCAGCGTGCTTCCTCTGGGTAGTTATTACTGAGTGAGTGCGATTTACAGAATCAGAGTTACCCGCCTCGCCATGTCCAAATAATCCGTATTGGTCAACTGGTGCCCTAGCTCTTGTCTTCAAATTTCCATTAAATGGTGGCTTCATATTTTGATCATGAGCAACCCGATGTCTCTCCGGTTGCAGACAAGAATGTTGAGTATCAGTTTCGCGTAATTTCATGACAACAGCAGAGGACCTATAAGAGACAAGTACACTTCAGTATTAAATCATTAAGTTCATCAACGAGTATAAAGCAGAACATCATGTTCACTGCTAATAAATCAAATTTAATTTACTGCTAAATCAGTGAACACATGGGGCATTTATAAACCACATTTTCCTTCTAAGTGTACGTAAATGATTTGCAATTATAGGTGCAATGTCATAAATTTAAACAACTAACTTTCAGCACAAATTCATTGACAACGGCAGTGACATAATTCAATAAATACCTTTATGCACTCACGTGTGCAATAAAAACAATATTTCAGCTAAAATCTCCACTTTTAGGTTGGAAGAGTGCTTCGAGGCTGAGGCAAACTTTTTTTTTTTTTTTTTTTATATAAGACGATGAGGCCTATAGACTGAGCTTTGTGCCTCACAGCAACTAGTTGGCCATGCGGTAATAGCGAAAATGTCTCCTGATCACTAAGAATCTCGAAGATGCACGACCAGCCAAGGAGGTGGACCAACACATGTAGCCACGGCAGCATCACAAAAGTCCATCATAGGGCACGCTCATGAGCAGGAAGGCTACAAATGGAGCGTTCTCAAGGAGAAGCGCCTTGAAAGAGTTATAAATTTCTCCAAGGCCCGAACTTTACGTTTTGCCACGAAAGCGTCCCGAAAGTCCAACAAGGAATACGTTTGAGCAGAGACGGAAGTTGTGGGAGGAGGGGTTGTCACTCCAAAACAAACCCTCCGATATGCGCTGTACGCAGGGCAGGAGAGAAGGAAGTGAGGAACAGTCTCAGGCCCGGAGCCACAGAAGCACATCGGGGAAGAACGTTTCCGAATCAGAAAGAGGTAGCTGTTTAAAGGTGCCATGTCCGTGCGTAATTTCTTAATTATGATCGCTGAGGAACTTCAATAACAATGTTCGCTAGGCCATCTGTGACGGAAGCTGATGAACGGATATCGCTCTACCCACCCGGACGAAAGCCAGGTTTAATCAGAAGCGGAAATGAGCATGTTACCACTGTGCCGAGCAGCGTCGGAGGCTGTAACTGGGGGAGACAGGGCCAGGCCCTCAGCATGGCCCCGTCGGGTGGCAGCGGCCTCATTCGCTGGAAGACCAGCATGAGCCGGGTACCAAACGAGCACAATGTCCTCGTAGAAAGATTGGAGGCGTTGAAGAGAATCATGCAGAAGAACGATAATGTCTGGAGATTTGCGATTTAATGCCAACAAAGCCTGTAGAACAGAACGACTATCAGTAAGCAGCAAGAAACCACCGCACGGGCCGGGAGCAAATTCAAGCGCTGTTATTAGGGCCCACGCTTCAGCCGAGAACACTGAGGAAATAGTCGAGAAGGAGAACGAACGGCTGGAATTGTTCCGTGGAAAAAAATGCCCGATCGCCACCGAGGAGTTAATCTTCGAAGCGTCAGTTGCAATAATGTGGTGCGCCGCTGAGTACTGGACCAAGAACACGCCAAAGCAATGTCTGAGAAGCATCGGATGCAGATATCGGTACAGAAAAGGGAGACCCGAGCAGATAATCGAGTATCAGGGGGCAGACGAAACAGGAGGGACCGGCAGATCCTGAAGAAGATCGCTGTTGACGAAAAGCGGCTCCTGAAGATCGCTGTTGACGGAAGCGACCGAGCACGATTCCAAGGGGAAAGCCATAGGATCTCCAAGCGTAGAATGACAAGGCGTCCTCTTCCAGAAGAAGAGTAGCGATAGGCGAACGCTGACCCATCGACAGGTGGCGGTACAAAAATTGGACTGTCAAGAGGGTGATTCGAGAACGAACGCTAGCAATTCCACATTCAGCACGCAAGACCGCAACAGGCGTCGGAGGGAGGTGAATGGCTGCACGGAGTGCATATTTAAGAAGAACTTCTAGAGCGTCGTAGAGATAGGTGGGGGATGCGAACAGGACCAGAGCCGTATATTCCAGAATAGGCCAAATCGCAGCAATGACAAAGGCAAGAGCGTTGGGGAAGCCAAGACCCCACCGGCGATGACAAACAACTTTAACAGCAGACAAGGCTCGGAAGACTGACTTCTTGACGTGCGTGAGGTGGGAAGACCAGGTCAGGGAGGAGTTAAACCAGACCCCTAAAATCTTAATGGAGGACTGGCAGGTCACTGAGTCGGAGCCCAGCCGGAAAGGAGGGGCCGGCGACCGGCGCTTACGAGAGAAGTCAACCGCGAAGCTTCTAGAAGGAGAGAGACGTAAATCCCAGGAAGATGCCCACTGAACAAAGGAATCAAAAGTGGATTGCATATAGCTAATTGCCGCCGCCCGGTTGGGACTATAGGAAACAATAAAGATGTCGTCTGCAAATAAGAACATGTGCGCATTTGGATGACAGCAATCTACCACATCATCAATGTATAAGTTAAAAAGTATAGGCGAAATGGAGCTACCCTGATGAACACCTCGACATTGCGGAAAGGAGGATGACACCGTTCCCCGCCAACGAACGCGAAATCTGCGCCGAGCAAGGTAGTCAGCCAGCCAACGGAGAAGACGTCCACAAACACCCAGAGACGCCAATTTACCCAGGAGAGCAGGATGACAGACCGAATCATATGCCGCCTGAAGGTCCAAAGTCACCAGAAAAACATAATTATGTCTAGCTCAAGCCACCAGAAGATGACGTTGGATCGACAGAAGGCACGCCGATGTGGAACGTCCTGGCGAAAATGCGAACTGCAGCTTGCTGATCCGTTGATGAGAGAGAATGAAGTCTGTGAGGCGAGAGACCAGGACTTTCTCCAAGATCTTCGAAAAAACCGATGTGAGAGTGATCATTCGGTACGATGATAAGTCGAGAGCAGATTTGTTAGGCTTCTTCATTGGGATCACCCAGGACTCCTTCCAGCATGAAGGGTGAACGCCGGCAGACCAAAAGAGGTTAAGGAGGTCAACCAGCCATGACGAATTCCACCTCCATATACGTCTCACCAATTCGTAAGTACATCCATCAGGACCTGGACTGGAGCACAGCGTCGGAGCAAACCAGTAATAGCCCTGGCAACTTCACCGGCTTAAGTAACGCATCCATCACTAGGGAAGAGTCATCATGGTCAATAGAATAGGAGTGCACCGAACAGCCTGAGGCTGTGGAAAAGAAATCACCAAACGCCGAAGCCTGCTCCACCGGATCAGCAACAAGGCAATCGTCAATCCGAAGAAGCAGGTGATCCGGGCTCGATCCAACATGAGATTTCAGACGGCGCAAGAGGGAGAAAACGAAGCCTGGCCTCGAGGTAGCGTTGGATTGTGCCTTCCAGTAGACACGTCTCTTAAGTGTGAGGAGGTGGCGAAGATTCCGTTCTTCCTGCCGATATAACGTCAAAGCGAAGAGGCAGCCGGACGACTTGGCATAGCGAAGGAGGTGGCGTTTCTTGCGAAGCCGCTGAGCACAATCAAAGTCTCACCAGGAAGACCAATGTCGACGCTGATCGCTGGGCCGACGAGAAGCATGGAGAATCTGGGAAATCCGGTCCAGGATCAGCGCAGCACCGTCAGGGGTGGAAGGAAGTTCACCTCGGATAATCTTCTGAATGGAAGGCCAAGCCACAGACCAAGCAACTGGCTGCAGACCCAGTGAATGAGGGGGGACCCAATCATCCCTGCCGCCAATGCTGTTATGACAGGATGATGGGTGCTACCGTAGAGGTCACTATCCACTGACCAGGAGCAGTACGGAATCAGCTGAGGAGAGCACATGGTGAGGTCCAAGACAGAACAACTTGACCCCCTGCAAAAGGTAGAGGCCCTTGAGTTTAGGAGACAAAGATCCTGTGAGCAAAGCCAGTCCACGAACTCAGTACCTCCCCGGCTCGGAGAAGCAAAACCCCAGCTAGGATGATGAATATTGAAATCCCCAACCACCATACAACAATCAGTGAGCAGTTGTTCAATCCGTCCAAGCAAGAGCGCCGAGAGGGGAGGTGAGGGAATGTATTAATTAATAATCCTGATCGTGGTGTCGCCAGAGAAGATATCCATAGCAAGAAGCTGTTCGTTTGAATCCGAGCTGAAGATGTCCACCAATCTGGAAGAGATATCCGATCTGATTGCAGTAAGGAGCCCCCCCCCTTCCGATCACTTCTATACACCGTACGGGCTGGGAGGGAAAAAGAGATACCAGGAGATAGCCAGGATTCTTGGATAGTCAAGATCGTGGCTGTATCAAAATTAGAACTGCCGGTGAAATAAGGTCTTTTCGAGCGAACGGACTGCGCATTCCATTGGACCAGCGACCAACTATTCATGAAGAGAAAAATGATCCGCTAGGCCAGATGCCGTCTTGAACTGCATGGAACAGAGGCTACAAAGAAACTTACCGTCGTCACGATGAGCTTTCAGGTGAGACAGCAATGCTGGACGAGAAGAGAAGGACATGGCGCATGGAGGACACGAGAAGGTTCTGGAGTGAGAAAGTTTGACGGATTCCGCAGCAGACTCCACATACGGAACCACAGATTCTTCGCATGACAGGAATTCATCTGCGCTTTGGCCAGTGTCAGGAGTTTGCTCAGCAGGCACTGAAGAAGCTGGGCATGCTGCAACTGTAGTGGGAGGATTTTGCAAAACTTCAGCCTGTTGCACCTGTGCATCGGTTGAGGTGGGACCGGCATGTAGGGAAGGAGGTGAAAGAAGATTCGTCAATGAGTCCAATCTACTGGTGAGTTTGGAGATTATGTCTAGAAGCTGAGGGAAGGCAGAAAAGCAAGCACACCGAGGTTGAGCCTGAGTCGCCGCCGCCGCCGCATATGAGGCCTGGTGGACTTGACGCACAGAGTCCCGAGCTTCTGGATAGCTGAGATGCGTAGAAGCCATAATATCTAGGATCCGCTTTTCTTGGAGGGAAATTGGGCAGTTCGTGTCATAAGCAGGATGAGAGCCCTTGCACAATACGCACTGGAAGCTCGACGCCGAGCATACCGAAGAGTCGTGTCCTTCACCACAACGAGAACAGCGAGCAGCACTGCGACAGGTTGACAGCAGATGTCCATAACGCTGACAATTTTTATACTGCCTAGGCGAATACAAGAAGGGTCTCACCGCACATCTGGAATACCACAGATAGATAGTGTCATTGTTAGTAAAGCCCAGTTCCTCCACTAGGACAGAAGAAGTAGGGACCCTCGAGGAATTTACTGAACGTCGGAACCGAACAACACGAAGACAGTTCACACCACGGTCCAACAATTCCGTAGCAATCTCATCAACAGGGGCTTCAATGTCCACATCTCGAACTAAAAACTTTGTTGTCATAAGCTTAGTGAGGACCTGAGTTTTGACAGGTACCTGAAGCAAATTAGAAAGTTGACAAATTTCCAGCAAGCAAATGAGATTCGAGGAACGCACCAATAAGTCACCCAAACGTAAAAACTGAACGTCTGAAATTGAGTCATGCATTGAAATATTGTCTACGAAGAATCTTTTCAACAACATGGGACGGTCTCTGGGTAGCTTCGTAGAAGTCGCGGAAAGAAGTATTTCACCCCGAGTCACTCCGCTCACAAATGCCCTACGCAGCAATTCCTGCGGAGACCATTGAATCGAACAAACAAAATCATTAACTGGTACTAGCAAAGCACCCAGCTGAGGAAGCTCATCACCCGGTGAAGAACGCATCCTTTTAGCCGGAATCAAGGAATCAGAGTCCCCCATCCCCGCCGGACCCACCGGTGGTAGCTAGGGCCCACCCCGAATCAACTAACCACAACAGACAAGAGCATGCAAAGAAAGATATCCTACCTTGGATATGGGAAGAACCAACCTCCCGCAAAACTTTAGCAGGCAAAGAAACGAAAATAGAAGAGGAATCAGCACGCCGCTGTCTCAAAAATGCAACGAAACAAGAACGCTTTCGCCAACGACGACACACCCAAAACAAACGGTATCCTACGGGGTTCACCGATAAGAAACAGGAGAGCTAACTTCACAGCAGCCAACCGTTGCCAATCAGCACCAAACAGAGGCAAACTTATGGTGTGTAACGTTTTAAATAATGACAAGGCAATACATTTTGAGATGTTAGGTCATTCAGGAGGTCCGTAAACACATTAATTGCCGTACATTTCGGAAACCTGAGGTGGCAATACAGACGATGTTTGGCGGTTGCATACTACGTACATCTGACTAACTTTGTACCTATCGATCGGTTGGTGATAGTTAACGGTAGCGTTGCTGAGTCGATCAGTTACAATAAAAGAACCGAACGTATTTGCTTTTTCTTAAGTTTTGTGTCTCATGCAGAATTTGTAGAGTAGCAAACGGTCGTCTTCGGAAAGCAGTAAGCCAAAATTCTCTCAAAAAAACGACGATGCACCATTGGATGAAAGGATATAAAGAAGGAAAGATATCACCCAAAGATGTTCCAAGAAGCTGTCGACCGATTTCGACTTCCAGACAAGAAGCCAAGTGGTGCATCCAAGAGGTATAACAGTAGCCGTGTTAGGGGAGTGTTAATGATCAATCCGCACAACTAGGTATTCCTCATACAGCGATTATACCAGGAATAATAAAAAAATTAAAGGCAACATACCCTTTAATACCGGTAACTGTGAGAAAATGAACATAACAGTTATATTACTTCCCCACATATTCCCTCTGTGGGTCATGCACTTCTTGTATCGTTCAACTAGCTTCTTCATTCTTAAGAGAAGAATCCAGGTCTGCACAGATACCTTAACCTCATCATCAGAGGTGAGCTTACGACTGCGTAGAGCCTCTTCAATGAACCGAAGACGTGATAATCGCATTGCTCCAGATCAGGGCTGTAAGGGGTATCTGGAAGACTTTGAAACCGCAGTTATTGTATTGCCTCCATCGTTGCGGCAGCTACATGGATGACATGCATTGTCGTGGTGCAGCAAAACTCTTTTTGACAACATTCCTCTTCTTTTACTGCGAATTGCAGATTTCAGTTTGTCCCTAAGCATAGCCCAATACGTTGCACTGGTCACTGTTTGTCCGTGTTCCTGAAAATGCGCCGGCATAGGAACCTTCATGTCCCAAAAGAAAGCCAGCCGGATTTCCTTGGCGGAGGGCTGTCGTTTGAAGTTCTACTTTACTGGAGAAGACGGATGTTTCCACTGTACGCTTTGTCTCTTGCTTTCCGGCACAGGGATGAACGAATATCTTGTTGCCGGTGGCAATTCTTTTCAAAACATTCGGATTAACGTTTCAGGAATTGGGTCGCAACCACCACGCAGTGTTGCTGGTGCAGATCAGTAAGCCGTTTGGGTCCCCATCTTGCGCAAACTTTACGGCACCCCAAGTCATCATGCACTATTGCATATACGGATCCATAACTGATATTCAAATGTGCAGCAACAGCGGACGACGTAATCCGTCGGCCTTCTCGGATCAAGCCATTCGCCCTGTCTTTTTAGGCTTGTGTGCGTGATGTTGACGGCCGATCAGATCGAGCTTCGTCGGTTAAACTTGTTCTTTCCGCTTTAAACCTTTCTACCCATTCATAAACTTTTCGTTGAGTCATGCTGTCTCACTTCCGTACTCAGCCAACATCCTTCGGTGAATTTCAGCAGGTTTCACTCCCTCTACCCAAAGAAATCTCGCTGCGGCGCGTTGTTCAACAATGGTGCAATCCTGCAGCAGAGCATCCATATTTATTTTACCTTGGCCTAAACTAGACTAACGGCAGAGCGCGTGTTCGAACTACCCATATGAGATTGCGAACGTGTTGTATTGAGTCAGTTTCTATTCGTTGAGGTTACAGCGCAATTTTCATATTGCCTTTACTTTTTGATTTGCATACATACTGTGCTGAAGGAAGATTTAAGCCTAATAAGCAAACTAGAGACATGGGTACCGCACGGACTGATCAAGAAGGAATTCCGCTATAGGAAATTGCACAGAGTAACGTTATGTGATATCTTCTCAATAGTAGGGGGCTCACAAGATTCATAAGTTAGGTGGATTTTTACGCACCTAGACTACACCGGTCACTGTCCTAGTTTGAACCCGTTACTAGGCCGGGGCCTTCAACCCGTGCAGAGTTGCATGAGTCTAAAATCTTACTGGTCCTTCGCATGGATGTTCTCGGCATGGCTTGTTGGAAGATGTCTATTGAGAAATACACCATGATATCGAAACAGTGTAAGTCGTTTCTGGAGGACATACCTGGCATGGGCACTGCAACATCATTTGTAGCGACCTGTCCTCATACACAACAACGCACAGCCGCACAAGGCAGAGATTGTTCGGGTGTTCAACGAACATAATTGTTGGAAGGAGCTGCCGAACCCACCGTATTCACCGGAAATAAACCCCTGTGATTTCAGCTGTTCTGGCCATTTTAAAAGGAAGGTGTCTGGCACTCTGTACAACAACAAACAGGATTTTGGAACTACAGACATTTTCCACAGACTTCATGACACTGGTGCTTTTAATGGTGCTCGTGAGCTGCCCACAATTTGGGAACGTATTATTGATAATAAGTCAGTTTCTATTCGTTGAGGTTACAGCGCAATTTTCATATTGCCTTTACTTTTTGATTTGCATACATACTGTGCTGAAGGAAGATTTAAGCCTAATAAGCAAACTAGAGACATGGGTACCGCACGGACTGACCAAGAAGGAATTCCGCTATAGGAAATTGCACAGAGTAACGTTATGTGATATCTTCTCAATAGTAGGGGGCTCACAAGATTCATAAGTTAGGTGGATTTTTACGCACCTAGACTACACCGGTCACGGTCCTAGTTTGAACCCGCTCCTAGGCCGGGGCTTTCAACCCGTGCAGAGTTGCATGAGTCTAAAATCTTACTGGTCCTTCGCATGGATGTTCTCGGCATGGCTTGTTGGAAGATGTCTATTGAGAAATACACCATGATATCGAAACAGTGTAAGTCGTTTCTGGAGGACATACCTGGCATGGGCACTGCAACATCATTTGTAGCGACCTGTCCTCATACACAACAACGCACAGCCGCACAAGGCAGAGATTGTTCGGGTGTTCAACGAACATAATTGTTGGAAGGAGCTGCCGAACCCACCGTATTCACCGGAAATAAACCCCTGTGATTTCAGCTGTTCTGGCCATTTTAAAAGGAAGGTGTCTGGCACTCTGTACAACAACAAACAGGATTTTGGAACTACAGACATTTTCCACAGACTTCATGACACTGGTGCTTTTAATGGTGCTCGTGAGCTGCCCACAATTTGGGAACGTATTATTGATAATAAGTCAGTTTCTATTCGTTGAGGTTACAGCGCAATTTTCATATTGCCTTTACTTTTTGATTTGCATACATACTGTGCTGAAGGAAGATTTAAGCCTAATAAGCAAACTAGAGACATGGGTACCGCACGGACTGACCAAGAAGGAATTCCGCTATAGGAAATTGCACAGAGTAACGTTATGTGATATCTTCTCAATAGTAGGGGGCTCACAAGATTCATAAGTTAGGTGGATTTTTACGCACCTAGACTACACCGGTCACGGTCCTAGTTTGAACCCGTTACTAGGCCGGGGCCTTCAACCCGTGCAGAGTTGCATGAGTCTAAAATCTTACTGGTCCTTCGCATGGATGTTCTCGGCATGGCTTGTTGGAAGATGTCTATTGAGAAATACACCATGATATCGAAACAGTGTAAGTCGTTTCTGGAGGACATACCTGGCATGGGCACTGCAACATCATTTGTAGCGACCTGTCCTCATACACAACAACGCACAGCCGCACAAGGCAGAGATTGTTCGGGTGTTCAACGAACATAATTGTTGGAAGGAGCTGCCGAACCCACCGTATTCACCGGAAATAAACCCCTGTGATTTCAGCTGTTCTGGCCATTTTAAAAGGAAGGTGTCTGGCACTCTGTACAACAACAAACAGGATTTTGGAACTACAGACATTTTCCACAGACTTCATGACACTGGTGCTTTTAATGGTGCTCGTGAGCTGCCCACAATTTGGGAACGTATTATTGATAATAAGAGGAAACATAAATATTTACCTTCAAATATTGTGATCATTGTTTTGCCAGAACAGGAATTGTTGTTAAATTGAAAATCTTCACTTATTTTCAAAAGACCTGATACTAATTTCGCTAAAACCATGTTACTGGTAGCTCTTATAAAGTAATTTTATTCGAAATACCGCGGTTATACGTTTTTCACTTTTGTACGTAATTCTGCGCCAGTCTCGATATTTTACTATGGTTTTTATCGCTTTTTCAATTCTGTTATGCGTAATTCATTTATATGCTGTTTGCGTATATACGTTAAATTTTGAATTTCAGATTTCCAAAAATTTTATTCTTTTATGCCTAACCCGGTATGTAACGGATTTGGAAGAATCGAGACGGGTTTTTTTCTCTCTCTCTCTCTCTCTCTCTCTCTCTCTCTCTCTCTCTCTCTCTCTCTGTCTCTTTCTCTTTTCAGCGTTAAAATAAATGATGCAACTAAAAATTTACTAAACAGTGTTCACAATTTTTTCTGAATTCTAGAAATTTGAAACAAGCAAAGATTAGTTTATATTTTACTGAGCACTAATGCTAAAGAAGAGTATCTCCCAAGACAGAAAGTTGCAGAAGACACTTGTGGAGACCATCATCCAGCAGCGGACTGTGAATGATATATTATTATCATATATAAAGGCAAGCTGGAGTAAAAATGAAGTACACATACAATTTCAAACTTCTGCGCACGAGAAATTTATGCCATTTTTCTGGCATGATGGGCTACACCTGCTTTCTATTCCTTCATTCAGATCTATTCTGATGCCACGGTGAACTACGAAAGAAAGACTTTCTTCTTTTAATATCGGGCTACGTCGAAGTACAACTTAATTGACGCATAAAGCTTTGCTGGAGTGTATTTGAAAGAAAGAGTAAAGTTTTCAAGAACAATAGACCATTAAGTCTTAAAAGAAAAGACTTCAATCAATGCATCCTTCCAGTTCTTACTCATGGATCAGACACGTATAACTTAACTAAAAATACAGACTGTGAACAACTCAAAAAGCATATACATTATATTCACTGGTCGACATAGAATGTCACACTATGAGACGAAACACATTTAGACAGGTTCGTGAAAAAGAAGTGATTTAATCCCCGAGGGATTTCATGAAACTGATGGGTGAAGAGATAGTATGATGTGCTCTGAGTCATGTAATGTGTACCATGCTTGGCTATACGTTTGGCATGACGGTGTGGCATCGATTGGAAAAGTTCCCGGATGCTGTCCTGAGGTATTCATTGCACTTGAGAGGGGATCCTGCAGGTCCGTCTGCCAATGAGATCTCGCACGTTCACTTTTAGGAAAAAGTCTGGAGATCACTCTAGCCAAGGCAGCACCTGAACATCTTGTCGGAACTCTCTGCTGATGATGGCAGTGTGATGGCGGGCATTGTCTTTCTGAAGCTTGGCATCAGAGATACCGCTAAGATACGGCAGAAAAATGGGCTGCAGCACCTCATCAACGCATCATTCTATCGAGTGACCACTATACGTACGAGCGGCTGTTGAAACTGATTGCGCCCCAAACCATTACACCAGGCTGAAGAGGCGTATGATGCTCAATGACGGCAGCAAGTCCATCCCGGTGATCACGTCGCCTATCATAATCTCAATCGCTGATTGTCGGCGGTGAAATAGAAGCCAGACTCGCTGCTGAATATAATTTTCGCCCACCACGCATATCTGGTACGGCACCACTGGAACCTTGTGTGACGATGTGCTGTGGTGAGTGGCAGTCGTCATAATGGCGGGCAAACGCGCGAAGCTGCCTTAACCAATCTGTGATTCACAGTCAATGTCGGTTCGGGGATGTCCACAGCTGCCTGTACACCTCGTCGAATGTTATGAGCTGTGGATTGTGTAGCTGCTGTGGTTTGCCATCGAATGCGACGATCGAAGCATTCAGACTTCCGTCTACGTGCGCCAGTCCCACTACGGCGATGAACGTCACCTTCCTCCAACCACTGTCAGCACATTCGGCAGACAGATTGTGCATCCCGGTACGTTTCAGCCCCGATGCGACGCAGAGGCAAATCAGCCGTGCGTAGTCCTATGATGATGGTTATGGTAAATGTGTCCTATTGATCGTCGGGTTCCCGATGACGTCTCCTAAGCATTCTCACTTCTTACACGTGCTTTCTCCACCGAGATGGCTCTAATGTAGTGGCCCACGCGCCCAAATGAGTAGCACCAAACTTAGCTATACGCCAAGCCGTTTTACCGTTTTATCTCTCTCACTCATCACGTAGTTTGTTCGCAACTGCATTCATTTACATAACCCAGATGTCGACACACGATCACCAATTCGCTTTGCACTCCGACAAATAGTTTCTGATGTGACATCTCCTATGCCGAACAGTGTACGTAATTTTAAAACAGAGCTGGCTCCTATTTAAAAAAATCTTAGAAATGGAAAATATGTCTTAGCAATAACATAATACAGTAATAGAAGGTTTGATCAAAAAGAATCCAGGCTGTTTGCGTAAGTTCGGAATCGTGCTTCGTAGCAGGAAGCGGCATGCTACAATTTCATCTTGAAACTTACTACGCATGTGCTGTGAGTAACGTCACTCGTGCTCGTCCGATTTCTTTTTCTTTTTTTTTCAGTTGTGCTTGTTCTTACGTGTCTGAAGCTATTCGTCGTATTTGTCAAGTCGGAAAAAAAAGAGCAACGAATTTTCATCAGATTTTGTCAAAAACTTGGCGAAACTTGCAAAGACACATATTTACAGTTCTAAAAAGTCTGTGGGGAGGATTGTATGAGTCGGGCACAAGTTTATAAGTGGTGTAAACGTTTTAAAGATGGTCGTGAAAGTGTTGAGAGTGATAAACGGTCAGGAGACCCTCACCCAGCAAAAGTGGAAATAATATCAAATTTGTACCCACAGCTGTGCGAGAAAATCGCCTAATCACACTACTCGTGAGTTATCTGAAGACTTCAACATTGGTTTCGGTTCAGATCAGTCGATTCTTACGGAAGATTTGGATATGAGACGCGTCTCATCCAAATTTGTGCCAAAAATGCTCTCAGCTGAGCAAAAACAGGCATGTGGTTTAGCTGCTAGTTCCCTGCTTGAGTAAGTCGGAAACGACGAAAACCTTTTAAAAACTTCATAACTGATGATCAATCGTGGGTTTATGGGTGTGACCCCGAAAGTAAGTCCCAGTCTTCACAGTAGAAGACTCCAAATTCTCCCAGGCCCAAAAAAGCACGACAGACTCGCAGCAATGTCAAGACGATGCTGACTGTTTTCTGCGCTTTCCAACCGTAGGTTGAAGAAGTGTATATGCTCCAGCTTTGTCTGTCTGTCCGTCAGTCTGTCCTTCTGTCTGCCTGTCCGCACGATAACTCGCGTAAAAATGGTTCCATTTCGATGAAATTTCAGTATGTGGCAGGGGACAAACCCTATTGAAAATTGACGAAATGGGGTCAAAGGTCAGGACATAGGATCAGGATCCATTCCATCGCCCTTATCCCATACTATTAAAGGAGCAATTCTTGTATGTATGTAAATTTTATTTTGAAAACGGCTCTAAGGATTTTGATGAAAATCGTTAACCTACCGTTTTCTGGTACTAGAAATCGATTTAGCTTGATCTCGACTTTAAGAAAATCCGTTTAGTGGGATAAATAACCACCCCGAATTACCACGTTTTTAGTGTCATGGCGTCGTCCTATTAATGTTACCCATGCTTAGAAATCTTATGACGTCACACGCTCGCGATTGAGATGTTGGCACGCGGTCACGCCATCCGTCTCATTACGTCACGCGTTGTGTGTGGATCCTATTAAAGTTTTATGACGTCACACTCTGGCGAGCAGATGGTCGCGATTCCCATCTGCCTCATTACGTCACGCGTTGTGTGCGTATGTCCATTCTCACGATAACTCGCGTAAAAATCGTGCGATTTCGATGAAATTTTAGTATGTCGTAGGGGAACACCTGGGAAGGAACCCTGTTGAAAGTGAACGAAATGCGGTAAAAAGGTCAGGACATAGGAGCGGGATCAATTCCACTGCTCTTATGGGTCATAACTAACGTAAAAAAGGTTCGATTTCGAAGAAATTTTAGTATGTGGTAGGAGACCACCTGGGGACAAATCCTATTTAAAATGGGCGAAATGGGATCAAAGGTCATGACATAGGAGCGGGATCACTTCCATCGCCATTATGCGTCATAACCAACGTAAAAATGCTTCGATTTGGATGAAATGTTAGTATGTTGTAGGGGCCTGGCTGGGGACGAATCCTATTGGAAATGGGCGAAGTGGGGTCAAAGGTTAGGGCACAGGAGCGATATTTATCGCACAGCCATTATCCTCATAACTTGACTAAAAATGCTTCTATTGCGACAGAACTTTAGAATTTTGTTCCAGAGTTATACTGAACCTATTCTGTTTAATATCATCGAAATGGAATCAAAGGTCAGGGCACAGGACCAAGATTTATTCCACAGCCATTATCCTCATTACTTGGGTAATGATTTCTGGTATGTTGGAAAGCGTATCATAATAAATGCATTGCATGATTTTACTAACTTGTTTTCACCCATGAGGGAATTGTGCACAATGAATACGCTCCATCAGGCCAGACAATCTACTGTCAAGTTTTGTTGTGTTTGAGGGACGCAGTTCGCCGGAGAATGCTGCATTGCATACGAGTGGTAACTCCACCATGACAATGCGCCTGCCCGCATCGCAACTTGTGCAGCAGTTTCTTGTTGAACACCGCGTTGCACAGGTCCGATAGCCACCATATTCACCTGAACTCGCTCCTTGCTGTTTTTTCTCTTCCCAAAAAATCCAATACCCCTTAAAAGGAAAAAGATTTCAAGATATTGTGTGGATACAACAGAATGCGACGAAGCATCTGTTCGCTATTGCAAAAGATTATTTCAAAAAATGCTTCGAGCAGTGGAAACAGAGCTGGGATAAGTGTGTGTCTTTGGGTGGAGACTTCTTCGAAGACGAAAAGTTTCAAATCTGTAAGTCGTTATTATTATTATTTTTTTAATAATTCCAGTCTGGAGACTTTGTGATCATACCTTGTATACAATTATTTCAAAATTTCTTACAAAGAAGTCGGGTTGTTGAAATATTTTAGTTTATTTTAAAGCAAACTAACATAGGTAAACATTAGCGTTCAGTAGCAATCACAGCTGTTAAAACAAAACATGACTTTATAAAACAATGTGAATCACAATACAAACAATGGATCACTTTATAAACAATGTGGACCGATTCTTTTCATTTCTACATTAAACTTTTGATTTTAGTTTGAATTGAGTAAAAAAAAAACGAATTATTTTTCGGAAAAATGCCTTTGTTTCTTTATTAACTTAATGTTATCTTTTGTTTGAATATTTCCATGCAAGAAATGAAATTTCACCAGTGAATGAACGGTGTAGTACACATTTTGAAACCACGCTTTTAATTCGTGTATAAAAAAATTCCCTTATTAAACGGCATTTTCTGTGTGACAGAAATGCAATTTCTTGTGGAGGCTGCAATGTGGAAACTGGAAATCTACATCTGAAAGCCTTTATTCAGAACAGTATAAACAAATATTCATGCAATAAAAAAAGGCAAAACACTGAGCCAATGACAGCATCTTTAGGAGGAGGTACGTAAAAATTTTCAACTTTGTGCTTGTGGTCACACAGCGTTTTCATTTCTGACCTAACTAACTACTTGCGAGTCAGAACTGAAATCATATCTAGGCAGAGTGAAAATATGAATAAAAAAACCTTGTCTTTAACCATTTTTTCTTGCATAGCGATATCATGCTTTTTTTTTTTCTTTTTTTTTTTTTTATTGGAGGTTTAACGACCACCGTGAGCAACTCAATGGGCTATAAGCAGTCGCCCGTCCCTAATTTAGGGTCACTGGTTCCAGGGAAGGGAGAGAGCCAGTGCCGTAAGACAAACACAACATCCATGCCTCACCGGGATTCGAACCCGGACCCCGTTCGGACGAATGATCAGAGGCCATCGCTTAGACCACTGCGCCACCGGGGCGGCATATCATGCTTCGTGGTTACACATACATACATACAAAGCGCTATGAAAATGGTAAGGAGGCCAGGACCCAGGGACGTCGCAAGACTTCGAAATCAGTTTGGGAGAGTATTGTTTTTGCTGGGGCAAGTTTGATAGCATATTTACTTACGAAACACTGAAAGAACTGTTAATGCTTTTCACTACTTGCTGCAAAGGAATTCGTGCAATCCTCTTCCCTTTTTTTTTTCTGTTAGTCTTCTGTCCATCCACTTTTAACAGAATTAGTAAAATACGGAGAATTACCCGTATAACAAACATAATACACTGCCACCAGGGAACCAGTCGCCCGTACTCATTAAAAGGAAAAAAAATGTGAGGGGGTTAACGAACATCGTAAGCAACTCAATGGGCTGTAAGCAGTCGTCCATTACTGATTTAGGGTCACTACTTTTAGGAAAGGAAGAGAGACAGTGTTTTAAAAAACAGCATCCATGCCTCATCGGGATTTGAACCCGGAGCCATCTGGAACGGATGGTCAGAAGCCAGCGTTTATACCACTGCACCATTGGGCAGGTGTGACGTCACGGGTGGGCTACGATGAGCTGCAGCCCCCTAGCCCACCCCCCAAAAATGTTTAAGCAGTTAGAACACATGATAAGTGCAACCATCTAAGATTTCTGGGGAAATTAATAAAAGTATGCAAATTTTTCAAGTGCACAGGCATTTTGTTATTTAAAATGAATTCTTTGTTAAATTTAGGGTTGTACTATTCTGTGAAATATAGGGAGACACCATTTTCGTAATTATAGTTTAAAGCGATGTGTGTGTGTCAGTGCTGAGGCTAGTCGAGCCTGGGCCCGAACCGGGCTCGGGTTCTGAGAGAGGGAGAGAATTCTCTTTCTTTTTTTAAAATGTGATTTTGCATGATTTAGGACACGAGACTTTTTTTACACTTTCTAGTTGTTAAAGAGAATTCTCAGGCAACTGGGTCTGGATGGGGAGTGGGAACTCGGCAGGGCTATTCATTCCGTCATTAAGTAACAAATACATTTTACCATAGGACATGAATCATTGGACTTCTGCAAAGGAAAAATTTCTTCGAGAACTGTAGATAGTAGGTAGCACGCTGCCCAAATTTTACCTAATACCTCCACGTGGCAGCTTCTTGCTAATTCTATTAAGCAACGTACGACATAGCCCGTTTTTTTCTGATGACCGGCCCACCGACGCATCTCAGGAAGAAATGAATGGTCAAAGAAACTATAGAAATATAGACTCCCTTCCCCACTCCGCAGTTGAGAAAGACATTGGTTAGCTGCACGGTGACGAAAGTGTGGAAGTCTGGAAGAGGAGATTTTTTTTTAATACCAAAATCGGTTAATCATAGTTTTTGGGATCACTCGGGCCCGGGCTCTATCTTGCAATATAAAATTCGAGATCGGGCGGGCCCGGTCTGACATAAACCGATGAGCCACTACATTATGACCACCTACCTAATAAGCTGTACGAACCCCTTTAGCCCGCAGAACAGCGGCTACTCGATGATGTGGCGATAGGTATCCTGGGGTATCGGGTACCATAATGTCAACAGCAGATGCTCCACACATTTCGGGGTAGTGGTGGTTTAGCGCGAACCCGCTTTTTCAAGTTGAACAACAAATGCTAGATTGGGTTCATGTCAGGTAAATTTGGAGGTCAGGGAATTAACAGAAAGTGACCAGCATGTTCCTTGAACCACTCCTTGACGATTCTGGTAGTGTAGCATATAGCACCATATTGTTCGTAATGGCCATCACTAGCAGGGAACACAATTGTCATGAATGGGTGAACTTTGTCCGCAACGATGTTCAGATACCTGACAGCTGTCAGGGATTGTGCTATTGGGATAATGGGGCCTAAAGTGTCCCAAGAAAACATCGCCCACAACATAACACCGCTGGCTGCTGCCTGTTTTCACCCAACAGTACATCCAGGTGCCATAGCCTCCGTTGGTAATCGGCGTATCCGCGCTCAGCCGTCTACGTGATGCACCAGGAATCTTGATTCGTCAGACCAGGCCACTTTTTTTCCAATCATCCACTTTCCAATCTCGATGATCTTGGGCCCATTTCATGCGTTGTTGGCGATGACGTGCAGTGAGCATGGCACATTGCCTTGATCACCACTGTTGTAGCTGCGGGTGGTTTGTCGCACTGTGGCCCTGCGGTCGCGGTGAACAATGCGCGTCAGTCTACGCTCCTCTCTGTCATCAATGAGCTGCGGACGACAGTTCGTCCTTTGGCCATGTGTACACCACTTTTGATACGCACTCACTACAGCGGCACGTGAACAACCCACAAGCCCCGTTTCTGAGATCGTAGTTCCGAGGCGCGTGCCATCACAATTTGTCCTTTATCAAATTCCGATAAATAGGCAGTTTTTCTATTCTGACTCGGAACACTCTACTAACCGAAAACTGGTCCTCGGGTTGTATATATACTACTCTGTGAACTTCACCTACGCCACCGTTTTGTCTCTAGTAGGGGCGCTCATTTTTCTAGGCTGAGGGGGGGGAGTCATAATGTAATGGCTCATTGGTGTACTTCTGGCTCGGACAGGTTCGGGTTCTTAAATTGAGCCCGAACTCATATAAGATTTTGTCTTTCTTTCTTCCTTTTGTCTTGCACTCAGGCTTAAAATTGAGCCCGAACTCATATAAGATTTTGTCTTTCTTTCTTCCTTTTGTCTTGCACTCAGGCTTAAAATTGAGCCCGAACTCATATAAGATTTTGTCTTTCTTTCTTCCTTTTGTCTTGCACTCAGGCTTAAAATTGAGCCCGAACTCATATAAGATTTTGTCTTTCTTTCTTCCTTTTGTCTTGCACTCAGGCTTAAAATTGAGCCCGAACTCATATAAGATTTTGTCTTTCTTTCTTCCTTTTGTCTTGCACTCAGGCTTAAAATTGAGCCCGAACTCATATAAGATTTTGTCTTTCTTTCTTCCTTTTGTCTTGCACTCAGGCTTAAAATTGAGCCCGAACTCATATAAGATTTTGTCTTTCTTTCTTCCTTTTGTCTTGCACTCAGGCTTAAAATTGAGCCTGAGTGCAGGACACGATTGTTGGTTTCCTTCATTCAAGCCAACAGTCTTGTCGTGCACTCATCAGTTATAAAGCAGTCCTATCAGCCCTCCTCATTCGTCTCTGGCCGTACTAACATGAAAGAAAGGCTTGAACTAAGGATATGGAAGAGTGGAGAACAACTGAATTTTATGGCCCTATGGATGCTATCTTGATAGCCTTTAGTAGTAAACAACGCACTTCGTAGGAGAAAATACGTAGGGCTACACGACGAAAAGCACAAAACTCATTATTACTTGGCAAAGTCCAGATTTCAGTTTTAAAGTTCAAAAAGCTGAAAAATGGCACATCTTGAAGTGAGTGGGCGATTGGGTGGGGAAGGGAAATTTCCTCGCACCTCTTTAGCGACGTCCCTCCAGGGCCATATTCACCCTTCCCTGTGCCAGCGTCTACCAAAGACATTGCTAAGTCAGAAAAAAACGGGTTTCACCGTGTTGAGAATTTGGAACAAGAAAGATGACATTAAATTCTCGGGCGTGATGAACCCATCTTTCGAAGTTTTTTCGACATAAAAAAGAATTTTCCGAATTAGTTTCAGGAGAAAAAAATATCTTATTCTTAAATACTCCAGGTTGTGAATACGCAAGGAACGCATATAGCGTAGTAAATATGTTTACTTTCGTTGTATAAATTTTTATAAAGATTCGCCAAGCTTTCACACTGCACTGGGAGGCTTTCGCAAGGCAGTGTAGGCATAAAATGCATTGCCTTGAAAAAGCCTCCCAGTGGAGTGTGAAAGCTTGGCGAATCTTTATACAAATTTACACCACGAAAATAAACGGATTTACTACGCTATAAGCGTTCCTTGCGGGAAAAAAATATTATTCAACAAACAAGAGGATGTATTCCGGCACACTGGGATCGAACCCCAGTGTGCCGGAATACGAACCCCCCACTGCAGGGGGTTCGATCCCAGCAGTGCCGGAATACAATTTTTCAGTCGCTATGCGTTGTTTAAAAAATAACGTGGAAAGAGTGATGACATCATCCATTTACATTATCTTCACGTATTTGATATATATTAAACAAGAGGATACATCAATGCCTGCCCGTAGTGGAAAATATGTAGAAATATAACACGTGGCCAGTGTTTTTTTATTGCGATTGGAATCAGTAGCTCTACCCCCCCCCCCCCCCCACTTTACACAAACACAAAAGTCACGAAAAATTACAAATTGTACAAAAATGTTCCTCATAGTGGAAAATATCCGAGGCAAAATGAATTAAACAAATAGAACAATTAGAACAACAGGAAAGGAGATGAACGTGATATAACTTTACATAACAAAAGAGCAAAGTCGGGCACTATCTGAAGAAGAAAATGGGCGGAAAATATTCTTCATAATGAAATATTCTAAGGGATTTTTCGAATCGGGGGTACTATTTTAAAAATCAAAATGTACGCTAAAGTTCCTGCCGGAAGATTCGCGAATCATGAAAGCATAGAACTCTTTATTATAAAAACTATGCGATGGAAGATTAATTTTTCAGGTACCACTTCTAGAAGCTGATACAGCAAGAAAAATCGTGTACAATATACACTATCTACCAACAAGTAATTGGACACCTGTGATAGCAAAGGAAAACGAAGTTTATTCACCTACAATAGTTGGTGGAGCCTCCACGAGCGGCAATTACACCTGCGGCCCTCCGGAGCATACTCTCAACCAGGCGTTGTACGACGGCTAGCGGTATTTTCTTCCACCCGGCTTGGAGAAGACAGGTCAGTTCCTTCACCGATTTCGGACGGTGGGGGCACCCCTTAAGTCGACGCTCCAACTCGTCCCAGAGGTGCTCGATAGGGTTAAGGTCCGGGCTCTGCGCAGGCCAGTCCATTCGATTAACCCCATCGTCACCATACCAAGCCATGGTGGACCTCGCAACATGACAGGTGGCATTGTCATCCTGAAAGTAACATGGGTCCACCTCGTAAAACTGCCACAACGTAGGAAGCGCATGGTCATCCAAAATGGTGCAGTAGGTCTCGGTGTTGGGTCTACCAGGAATTGCGACCAAGGGTCCCGTGCCATACCAGGAGAAACACCCCCATAGCATAATTCCACCGCCGCCGAACTTCACAGTTGGCACAATACATTCCGGCAGGAGGCGTTCTCCAGGCAGACGCCAAACCCAGACCCTGCCATCCGAACGGTAGAGGGTGAACCTTGATTCGTCGCTCCAGAGAACCTGTTTCCACTGTTCAACGGTCCACTGTCGACGTTCTTTGCACCACGTTAGCCGAGCAGCGCTATTGGACTTGGTGATCAAAGGCTTGTGGGCGGCAGCACGTCCATGATAACCGAACAGATGGGCTTCCTTACGGATGGTATTCATAGAAAGAACACTCCCGGATGACTGTTGAAACTCCTCGCAGATGTGGCCCATCGATTTGGTGCGGTTCTTCCGAATTTCTCTGGCCAGCACCCGTCGGTCTCTAACTCCCATTTTTTTGGGTCTGCCGGGTCGGAGCACATTCCGACAGTCACCACTCATCTTCCACTTGCCAATCACATAGGCCACTGTCGATTTTGGGTATTTCAACTCGCTGGATATGTCACGTATGGATCGGCCATTTCTGTGATACCCGACGATTACACCTTTCTCGAAATCAGAGAGCTCCGAACTGCGCGGCATCTTGCATGCGACTTGTGCCGTTGTTTCCCACACGAGATTTAACGGCGACAGCCGAGACGTGTATCAGGACCGCAGATATCGTCGATTGCAGGGGTGTCCAATTACTTGTTGGTAGATAGGGTACATCCCTTAGCAGCATTGCTCGAAGAGGATTAGGATCACAATTTTTACCTTGACGAATGGCATACAGTTGAAAAAGAATTTTTTCAACAGGATATTTTGAAGTGGAGATACATTTGCAAGCCGAATTTTAATCAAACACCACCTAACTTCAGAACTATGCACTGTTAAAATCCAAGAGTGTATGTAAAATGTTTCACGAAATGCACGGTGACCGTTGTTAAAAGAATTTTTCAAATCGGGATTTTAGAAGCAGAGGTATCGAGAAAAACGTGCTTTACTTCTACGCCTCCTAGCGTTTAAATTGTGCTTTTTTTTATTTATCTTTTTATTTATTTGACAGAAAATAAGCTTAAACTATTTTCTTTGTGAGTGAAGTCTGGCCGAAACGGAATTTCTTCATCGCAAAAGTTAAAGACCACCTGTCAATTTATTGAAAATTAAAACTTTCAAAGAAACAACTAATTATTAGTCAGAGATATTTGAAAAAATCACACCACAGAAAAATACTTACTTTCTTTAGAACACAAAAAGACCGAAATCAGTACTTTGTGTGCCCAACTTTGTTTTTCATTACGAACAGAAAACGATGTGGCATACTCTCAATGAGGGGTTTGCAGTAGTCACTTGAAATGTCTTTGCAATACACTTACTTTATCGCGAATCAAAGCTGGGGAATTTGATGGCTGTTTTTCTGCTACCTTGTCTTTTGAAATCGTCCACAGATTTTCGATGATGTTAAGATCGGTACTATTGCCGGGCCAGTCAAGCACAGTTATGTTTTTCCTCTGCAGGTAGTCCTTTACTGTCTTTGATCTGCGGCATGGAGCACAATCATGCATAAAGATCGTGCATCTGTACACTCGCATATGAGTTAACAGCTTCTCACGTGACTTTTCCACATAAAAAGGACCAGGCATGGTATTGCCAGTCGGTAAAAAGGAAAATAAAGCAGTACCGGATGTTGACATAGCACTCCATATCATCTGACTAGGCCGATGTCTCATGGTGCTAACGGTGTATTTTTCATCAAACCTTTTGTTGTTTGGTCGTCGGACATGTGCTTCACGGTATTCAAATTGACGCACAGTTGATTCTTTGGTGGGGAAAAACTTGGCTCCAATTTTCAGCAGTCCAGGATTGATGACGCTTCGCAAACTGGAGTCTCTTCTTTTTCATGGCAGAGGTTAGTCTAGGTTTATTTGCAGGTTTACAAGACTTTAATCCAGAATCTTTGCTAAGACGTTAGAAAACAGTGCTGATACTAATATCAGACACTTTTGAAGGTAGAAAGGTCTTGATTTTCTTGCACGAACTCCTTGGAGAACGCATAACTATTCGCCTTATGGTGTTGGTATCACGCTTGGTAGTTTTCTTAAGACGTCCACTTCTCTTTTGGTCGCTAAATTCACCTGTATCTCGATATTTCATTTTTTTTTTTATTGAAGGTTTAACGACCACCGTGAGCAACTCAATGGGCTGTAAGCAGTCGACCGGCTCTAATTTAGGGCCACTGGTACCAGCAAAAGGAGAGAGCCAGTGCCATAAGACAAACACAACATCCATGCCTCAAACAAAGATCTTCGCTCTTTCCACGTTTATAAGTGAATCCTGGGTTCGACTCCCGGTGGCGGCCAATGAGAATTTTTCCGTTACTTACTTATAAACGTGGAAAAAGCGAAGATCTTTGTTTGATGTTCCTGGTCCATGTTAAATGTCTGTATTAATTATCCATGCCTCACCGGGATTCGAACCCGGACTCTTCACGGACGAATGGTCATAAACCATCGCTTAGACCACTGCGCCACCGGGGCTTCTATTTCATTTTCATGATCGTATTATGAACAGCAGTCTTGCTCACATTCTCCTTTCTGCTTATGTCATGTCACGTTCGGAGCATCCTTCATGATATAAAGTCACTATTTGTGCCTCTGAGTAACACTTAATGACGGTTTTCTTTAGGGTGGGGGGATTTTTCTCTATGTAGAAAATACATTCAAAACTGCTCAGCATGAAAACCAGAAGCAAACTGACGCTCGCACGTTTCCCCCAACTCTATCAACAGCTGGTGTTGTAGGATGATGCAACATCGACAGGAAGCTGAGCAATACAGACAGTAACTGACGCAATTTGCAGAATAATACCAACAGGCGGTGTTAAACTTTTGCAAATGACTGTATATATATAAACCATCAGCAGTTGCAATGGCTTTGAAATCCTGCGGTATTGAAGATGCTTACATCAGTATTATTAATAACATCTATGAATATGCACGTGCAAAGGTTCGGCTATTTGAGGATATAGCACCAAAAAATATTGGAAAAGGAGTGAGACAAGGTGCCATTATATCGCCCAAACTTTTCATTTCCACTTTGTAAAGTGTCTTTCAATCATTGAACTCGGAAAACAAGGGGATAAAGATTAATGGAGATTATTTAACTGATCTTCGTTTTGCTGATGGCATAATCATTTTTGTAACCACACCTCCAGATCTTCAGAGCATGATCCAGGAACTTGCTGACAAGAGTAAAGAATAGGGATTAAAAATGAACTTTCAGAAGACAAAACTGATGTACAATGCTTTTTCAAGAAATGAAGATTTTGCGATTGATGGGAGAAAGCTCAAGGTAACCGATACCTACATTTACCTTGGACAACTAGGGTCACATTGATGATCAAACAAGGGTCACATTGATGAGGAAATTAATCCGCGTATTAAACTTGACTGGAGAGTTTTTGGAAGAAGCAATACAATTTTCAAGAACAATATGCTGTTATGTCTTAAAAGAAAAGTGTTTAATCAATGCATCCTTCCGGTTCTTAGATATGGAGCAAAGACATGGACCCTAACTAAAAAAGAAAAACAAATGTTACAGACAACTGAAAAAAGCATGGAAAGATGCATGCTCGGTGTAACCAGGAGAGATATATGAATAGGCGCTCATGAATTAGAAAAATGACAAGAGTGGAAGACGTTATGATCGAAGTAAAATCCCTGAAATGGCAAAGGGCTGGATATGTTGTCAGAAGAATGGACCACCGATGGACAACCAAAATTTTCGACTGGATTCCGAGGAACATAAAAAGACCCAGAAGAAGACCACATGGGAGATGGATGGATGAAATTCGAAAGCAGGCCTGAGTAACATGGAGGAGACAGCCTCAAGACAAACAGTTGTGGAAGAAATTTCGGGAGACCTTCATCCAGCAGTGGATTGGTGAAGGTTGACAATGATGATGACGCAAAATTGTGTCCCTAGAGAGCGTAAGTGCATATATATATACAGTGAAACCCCAATTTTATGCTTTTCAGCGGACCAGCATAAAAAGTCGTACGATGCGGGAAATCGTAAAACCGAGGTCGAGGTAAAACATGCTTTACACGCATGTGTATAAAGAATAGAAACACAATGTACACCAGTAGTATTATACTAGTGCGTAGTATGTATTGTAAACACATTTATGTAAGAACCAAAAATGCAGTATAACTACGTACGTACTTCCATTACGGGATGTTGGTTTGAAAAAAAATCGGTATTTTCCATTTGCTTTCTATTTTTAGTGTTCAGCTGAAGCAAAGCTTTCTAAATAATTGAAAGGCTTTGCAAGTGTTTTTACAGTTTTTTAAGGTTTTGTAAGTGTTTTTGCAAATGTCTTTACAGTCTGAGGAATGCAGGACTGCCCTAACTGGGCGTCACGTCCTTTTGACAAATTCTGGGGTAGAAGAACTGGTTTAAGGCAACCTCGTCGTGAGATTTTCCTGAAGACTGTGGCAAGAGGAGGAAGAGCCGGTTTAAAACAATCTTATATGTACGGAAACCAAGAAAGACACGAAATTAGAAGAAAATCAGGTTGGGCACCAAAAATATTTTAAACTACGTTTAATGCGGGAAATCGTGTGAATGGAAAAACGTATAACACAGGGAAAATATAGGAGAATCATCGGGACTTCAGAAAAACATCGCTCAAAATGGAAAAACGGAAAATGCGGGGACGTACAATCGGGGTTTTACTGTATATGTACACAAGTCTATATTCTCGTATACATATATACTGTATCTCCTTGCGCTCTCTAATGACAAAATTGTCTGTAAAGGAATTTTGTAAATGTTATGTAAAATATTCTTCATCAGGAAACTGCCTGTCGAAAAAAAAATCAAATTTGAGATATTAGAAGCAGAGATTTTGCAATCTATTAAGCCCCTTTCGTAAAACATGTGCATTCTTATCAGCAATAAAAAGATGCAAAACGTTTCCCGTCGTGAGCATTATCCGA
This sequence comes from Macrothele yani, assembly GCA_039090855.1. Classification (NCBI taxonomy): domain Eukaryota; kingdom Metazoa; phylum Arthropoda; class Arachnida; order Araneae; family Macrothelidae; genus Macrothele; species Macrothele yani. The sequence goes on from CM077015.1 coordinate 60,928,574, forward strand.
CTGAAAAGGATTTATTTTTTTTAATCGAATTTTTAAGAGCGGGGATACAGGCTGCAATTAAAGCATAAACGAAAGTACGGATATGCACTTACACCCTTTAGTGACGAAATTGTTCTTTACAAAAATTTTAAAACTATATGAAGAAATGTCTTCACCACGAACTCTATCCCACACAAAAACTAATTTTCTAATGGGGCATTTACAAGCTTCGATATTGGGGAAAATGTGGTATTCCGTTACGTATTCTAGCAGAAATTTGCGTAATCTGAGAAAGAAATTGTAAACAAAACTGCATCCGTTCTGTAGTTCTCAGATTGAACTTCCGTAGACCAGTCCATCAAGTACTTCTGGAAGAGTTTTGCACCGCGATATGTCAGTACGCTGGACGCATCACTCCCATTGAAACTCCGCCTAGGGAAAAATTCCGATAATAGACCCTGAAAATGATGAACAGTTTTGCCTAATTACTGGTGCCGAGACTTTTCCTCAGGCGCAGATGTACTGGGAGTTATGCGTCCAGCGAACAGGTATGTATAGCACAAAAAACTTCCAGAACTACTTCATGCTTTGGCCTGCGGAAAGGCTACGAATATTTTCTAGCTACACACAGATATGTAAATAATAAATTTAAATAAATTTCATTCTAAATGAATGCACATAAAATAATAAACAATTGAGTTTCATTTACCTGTTTCTCAGAGGCAATGTCAAAAAATTAAGCAACCGAGAAACTGCCTTGTGAAAATGGTTGCTTCTGGCTAAGATATTGCTATGAAAACAGAACTTTAACGGTGGCGTATTCTCTAGTCAGATATCGTTGCCAGATTCCCTGAAAATCTCAGAAACACAAGATAAATGGTTATACTTCCGGCCGTATGCCATGAAGTATAACCACAGATCAAGATGATATGTATAGGAAAACACATATTTGTATTTTTTATTTTTATAAAGTAGTAATTTTCATTTTCTGGTTAACGAGTAACTTTCTTAAGAAAAAATGTATTGTTTCTTCAGTTTGTCCGACTTCGTTTATTGGATATCTGAAGCCCGACTTTTAAGCTTTTTAAAGAGAGACATAGAGAGGCTTACTAATTATAATTCCGAGGTATTTAGCCTTAGTTTTCCACGGAATTGGTTGATCAACGCCAAACGTAGTATTCATGTATATTACATTTTCTTATATATATCTTCATGGTTGAGGAGGATGTCTCCAGAAAAATATTGTTTAGAATTTCAAAGGATTTATACTGTTCCACGTTGCAATTTGTGATTTTGAGGAGATGGAATGCCGTCAGCTAAAAAATCAGTGCAGACACAGATCTTCACGTGGATCAAACATTATTTCATTTTTAGCACTTCTTTTGAAATAAAAAAAAAGGCCATGCTAATATTATTTTTCCTTTGCAATGGAAAGTAGAGATGGGCTTCACAGAGAGGTGTCGTTACTATTTTTATGAACGGGGTCAAGATATCAGGATAAGTATTTTGGTTAGATTATAAAATGTACTGTGCTGTTCTACGTGATGTGGTGACGAGGCTGACGAGAAAGACAGGATTCGGTGCGAAAGGGCATCGACGAGATCACGTGACCAACTTAGTGCTGTTGCCTCTGCTATAGCGTCTAGAAGGGAAAGTGTGCCGAGCGCCTAGCGTACGTAATGATTGGCGTGGATACCGAAATTTGTCCCCTTCGTAGATGGCGCTTCGATCGCCTTCCCTTCCCTCTTTCTTACTGTGATGGGAGCGGGAAACTAAATTCGTGTTGCTTACTGTGAAAAGAACGGTAATTTAGACGAAAACGTGTTATGTTTTAGGTTTTAGAAGGAATGTGGATTACCTAAATATTGTATATAAGTTATACTTAGCTCATTATGCGGAAGAGAAATAACCATAGTTTTGTGCCAGGTTGCAATACTCAGTACAAAAACAGTAAGCCGTCACTCTTTGGAATACCCAAAAATGATAAACTTTTACAGCAGTGGCAAAGATTGATTCCCGGTGCAGATGTGCAGATAAAAACTTACGACAAATTTAGTGCTGTATGTGAACTGCACTTTGAGAGATTTGTGGTTCGAAATTTTGTGCATAAAATAAATGAGGAGACTGTGTTAATACCCAGAGATCGGCCCATCTTGACACCAGATGCAATTCCAACAATATTTCCAAACCTTCCCCATTATTTGTCAAAAACTCTGGCAAAATACAGGAAAGTTAGGGAAACCGATGATAAGCCTGATGGTAATTTAAATAGCTTGGAATTCACTTCCCAAAGAGTTACACGGAACTGCCTTCTGAATATCACAGCCTTCAGTATTTTGGGGTAAGCAAATTCCTGCAAATAATTCAAAGTGCATAATTTTCCATGTTCATTCATTCAAATGTGAATTGTCAAATTCATTGACAACAGAAAAACTGGTTGTTGTTACCAAAAGTTAACCAGAGGTTACCTGTAAAGTGTATTTACGTGGAATAAAAATTAACTCAGTTTCTAATATTACTTCTAAAGATGAATCAAAATCCATTATTCGAGACACTGATAGGCTAACAGTATGTCATGGCACAGGCTCCATTTCAGAATTTGAAAATAACATGAAGTACCTTGAAAGTGGAGTTATTTTTTAGAATAATTTGTACAGCAAAAATTGTGTAACGAAAGGAACAACAAAGACTTGCCTCAGATGTAAGTATCTGCAGGGCTTACTTTTGCACAAAATAGCTTATCATAGAAGAAAGGCTACATTTAAAAATAAGTATCAAAATACAGTTCGGAAAATCAACAGGCTGAAGAAACTAGTTATTTCGCTCTCTAATTAAACTTAAAAAAAAAAAAAATAAAAAAAAAAAGGAATTTTACAGAACTTTCCATTAATGAAAAAATAGCAGAATTACGCATTAAGCAGCAGCAAATGGTTATTCATTGTTATAAGGCAGCAAAAAAGAAATCTGCAAGAGGTATGTCATATACCAAAGAATGGTTACTTGAATGCTTACTAATGCACATAAAAAGTCCAAAATTGTACGAGCACATACGGAAACACAAAATCATGATCCTACCTAATAGAACAACTATTAGAAAGTATATTTCAAATTACAACAGCAGTTTTGGATTCAATGCACTGACGTTTGAAACTATTTCAAAGAAAACAAGTGAAATGGAGCCTTTTGCAAGACATGGTGGTATATTAATAGATGAAGTGAAGCTTACAGAAAAACTGCATGCAAAATCATCTGGTGAAATATTAGGGTTTGTTCATATTGGGCCATACACTTCAAAAACTGTTAAGTATACCCCATGTAATCACGGACTGGTAATGGTGTTTCAGCCATTAAATGGAGATTGGACCCAAATAATTGGTGTTTTTGCCACAAGTAACAATATAAGTGGAACTTTGCTAGCAAAATTAATTATTAAAGCTGTTATTCTCACTGAAAATGCAGGTCTGTTTGTTAATTTCATTACGTGTGATGGGGCTTCTTGGACCAGGAATATGTGGAAGACATTTGGTATATCAGCAGACTGTTCTGGAACTAAATACAGCATTATGCATCCTACAGATTGTTCTAGTTTACATTTCATATCAGATTTTCGCCAGTCAAGCGAGCCTTGCTTCATCGTAGCTCAGCTATTTAGAGTCAGGTCGATGCTTAGCAAATTCCCAGTTATACAGGTAAACACTGGGGAAGAAATATTTCTTCTTATTATACGTGGGAAATATATCTCTATAAGCAATCTGAAATCGCATATTTACTGTTACGTAACTGAAATCAAACGATCGTCCATGGAATGGAAACATGTCACCTCCCCAACAAGGAAGACGTGAAAAGTCCAACTGTCTCTGTCTGCGGGAGTGGTCATGATGACTGTGAATCTGTTGTTTACACAGAATTTCTGTCAAAAGAGACAACCATCAAGTGACTCATATTGCCAAACACCATTAAATTTGCGAAATTCAATTAAGGACAGATGCCGGGGTAAGTTGAGCGAAGGTGTCACACTGATGTCCAAGAACATTACACAGCACGGAAAACTAAGGGAATTGCTGCATTAATTCAAGTCGGAATTGTGGCAGCATCCACCTTATAGCCCCAACTTATCCCCATGCGGCTACCATTTGTTCGGTAAAATGAAACAGGAGCTTAGTGGACAATGATTCCCAACGGATGAGGCTGTGAAAAGTGCGGTCCTTAACTAGTTGCACCAAACTGGACTTTTCTTGTACAGGTATGGGAAAGTTAATCGCACGTTCCGATAAATGTTTACAGTCCTTAGGCGACTATGTCGAAAAATGAATTAATGTTGTAAACCAACATACATCCCCTGAGTATATCCTTGATTTTTTTATTCAACAGTGTAACTAACTTTTTGATCCACCCTCATATTATTAAAGCACTTTGCTACAATTCAGAAATTAATTTTTTAGTTTGTTTTAAAAATTAGCATAAATACTACATTTGGATAAAGTATCAACTTACCTATTGACTATGAATTTGTCTTGTATCTTCAAGCGGAACAAAGTAAAAAATACTATTAAAAATAAACAAATGGGTCCATTCTTTTACATAAATGTACCTCAAATGTCTGTTTCAAATAGTTTGAAAGAAGGAAGTCATCACAAGCTAAACAGTATTCAGCTTCAGATTGTTACCCAAACTTCCTTTATGTGATAGCATCTGCAACAAAGTTATAGATACACACAACAAAATAAAAAAAGAATTCTTGCTAACCAATGGCAGAAATTAAGACATCTGTTTCAAATAGTTTGAATCATCACAAGTTACATCAAAATTATCTCAGCTTTAGATCCTCCAGTGTGTGTTACCATCTGAATATTTTATGTATGAGTTATGTCAATTATTTTCTTTACCTAAAATCTACTCTTGTAATGTTCATACCTGTGATCTACTTTTTTATAAAACATATTTGATATCACTTTAGATTAGACAACATTTTAACAGTATAAATAAATATTTCCCACACATTTCTAAAGGAATTAAGCAGAATTGGTTAGTAGTTTTTCATAACACTAGGGAATTTATACATTTTACTAACATTCTTTACTAGAAGCCAAATTTGCTCATTATAGTAAAATTAAATTTTTACTTTCAATATACCTACTATAAATGTCAAGCTAAGCACTAGTACACACACACACCAGTGCTGAGACGGGCCGAGCCCGAACCGGGCGCTGGCTGTGTAATACTTACTGGAGTTCGGGCTTGGAGAGAGGGGAAGAATTTTCTTCCTTTTTCTTTTAATGTGATTTTATATAATTTAGCACACGAGACTTTTTTACACTTTCTAGTTGTGAAAGAGAATTCTTCAGCAACTGGGTCAAATGGGGAGTAGGAATTCTGCAGGGCTATCCATTCCGGGCTTGGATAACAAAATACCATAGGCCATGAATTACAGGATTTCTGCCAAGGATAAGTTTTAAGAAGCATAGATAGTAGATAGCAAGCTGACGGAATTTTGCTCCCTACCTCAAAGGGGCAGCTCCCTGCTAATTCTATTGAGCAACATACGACATAGTTTGTTGTGCCTCCAGATGTCCCCCCCCTCCCCCAAAAAAACATTTCGGGAATAAATGAATGGTTAAAGGTAACTATAGAAATAGATAGACATCCCTTCTCCACTCCGCAGTTGAGAAAGACATCAGTTAATTGCATGGGTAGGAAAGAGTGGAAGTCTGGAAGACTTTTTTCAATGCTTAACAGGTTAATCATAGTTTTCGGGCTGCGTCGAGCTGACATACTTCAGGCTCAGGATCTTGAAATTCAGCCCGAACTCAGCTCTGACACACACACACACAGTAACACTTCAGTTAATTTCTCACAGGTGTTTTTATCAAAAATTTTATGGCAATGAAGTCATAGTGGTAAGTATGAAAAATAAGAGAAATTTCCTGGAATTTTTTGGTACAGTATTGAAACATAAACAAAAATGCTACAATATTACTGCTAACATTTATTAATCTGAAAATAAGTGACATGGAACTCGTACGGGTATGGTGTCGTTGAGGGACTAGCCGGACCCCATGACGCGAAGGAGTACAGCATCATCTTCCACGGAAAGAAAATAGTCCATAGATTTTCAAATGAATTTTGACAGATGAAATCAAACCTGCTAGTAAATGAGGACCTCTGGTCCATTTTGAAGACGGGCAACCACTGCACAAAACAGTATTAGTTCCAATTTGAAAAAAAAAAGACACCACCAAATATTAAATACAAATCTTCAGTACAGAATGCCACCAACCACTCCGCATCACTGTGTGAATATGTGATGAAGCAGAAAAAAGATTGGAAATATGTTACGAGAAGCTAACTGAAGTACTGCTTCCTGGTATACAAGTTTCAAATAAAATTAAACCAAATATGACGGATCTTTACTTTCCAGTTTCAAAGATAACTTTTCAGAAATGTTATCTTCATTTATTACAGAAGAAAATACATTTCAATACTTTAACCAACCTGGCTATACACTTTTGCATATAAAATATTTGATAAGTTTGAACTCTTTTTCCTATCTCAGGACTTACTCTGTGCACACTATGCACTAAGGAGAGGCACACAAAACTAAGCGTTCAGACTTTCAACTTCTTAATTTTCCTTTCACGTGATTTCAAATAATTTCAGTTGTCATGTTTGGCTTTCACTAAGTTGTTCAAGAGTATTTTCCAGCTGAGGAGAGTTATGTTTTCCTATTTAGTTTTCAAGCTACTCATACACAAACATTCCACGGAAAATGAACAAGGAAATCTAAAATCAGAACTTTGTCTGTTTAAATGTATGCAGCAGATTTTGTATAAGACAATTGGTATGGCAAAAGTTGTAAGTCTCCTTGACTTCTATAATTTAACTAGCAGCCACTAACACTGCAACACTGTGGCATGGCAAATTTGGCAATTCCTGTAAAAAGAATTACACCTTTTAATACAAGTGAAGAACTAGATATGAAATTTTTAATCGAAAGTAGTTCCCTATGTTTTGTACAGTTAGAATAAAGTTGACCATGCAAGTTTTTCAACATAATCTGTCCACACTGTTCAGACAGCTTTAGTAAATTCAATCAGACAAATGCTATATCACAGTTGCATTAAGTTACGAAATTAAAAAATGTACTCTTTAATTCAGAGACACATTACAATGCAACAACAGTTCAAGCATTAATTTCGTAAAGAAAGGGCTAACGATTGTTGGAGATGCAAATGTTATACAAATTACGAAGGCTAATTTCCTGAAAAGTTGCCCTGATTTCTGGTAATATTCAAGCTCTATGTGAATCGGCATTGGCAAAATATATTAATTATTCTATTTGAAATAAGAATTCAACACTACAGAATAACTCACTTCTTTATACTTCACTATTCACGAGACATGAACAGATTTCAACACGTGTGAAACTAAGATCTACTCATTAAACCTATAATTATTACTAAAACTAAATAAAACGTTTACTAAGAATTAACCTTACCTTAGAAATATAATAATACCTACCTTACAAAACTATACGTGTATCCAAATGGCAATAAACGGAACACTCACTCAATACAAACAAATGTGAACCAACAATGAAACGCAATGGCTGTTCAACCGATTGACTTGGCGACAGCACTAAGTTGTGCACGTGACTATTTCGCACCGTAGCCTGTCTTTTTCGTCAGATTCGACTCAGCTTACCACTAGCCGCTACTAAGTGACATACATTTAAATTTTCCAAACAGCACTTCTTTACTTGGCACATACAAGCCATTTGTTAGCCTTTTGGTAGGCATTCTTCGAGGAGGTAGCATATCAATTTAAATCACGCATAATTATACTTTCAATTACATTTGCCGACGCTGCACTCTGCGCCAGACGTAGACATTTCACTGAACCATAAAATGTGTTTCCATAATCACACACTTAAGAAAATCGTACATATCCTAATCCAACCCTGTTGTTTGGTTCACATTGCACAACTGTACACACAATCTTTGACACAGACGCCGTCTGCAGCGCCGCGATGCGGCGTGGGACATATTTCGAACGCAGATTTTGAGTTCGCACGGCACACTTCCCCTTTTAGACGCTATACCTCTGCTTGGGCTGCCGAGAGCAAACGAGCAAACGGTGGCCGAGTAGAGAGATATATTTTCCAACACGCAGCGAATATACAGTGCCTAGAGGCACTGTAGCGAATATAAGGTGGCACATCTAATCATTGCATATTAATTTAAAACTATTAGAGAAGAAAACGTTTAAAAGGAACATTATTAAAATGGGAGTTCCACTGAACTTAATCGTTTAACACTACTGAATTAATTTTTTTTCGTTTTCCGTGTAGTGTGGATTTTTGTGTTTAGCCGTTCCTTTAGCAAAGTTGTATCAAGAGACATTGCGTTTAGCCGTTCCTTTAGCAAAGTCGTATCAAGAGACATATTCGAAAGTTTTGTTGCTCGATTTAATGAAATTAACTATATTTTCTTCGTTGTCCGTGTAGTTCATTTTTTTTTCTTTTTGCCTTCATGATTTTCTAGCAACAATGAAAAGCAAATTCGTTTAATAAATAGCGTACAGAATATTAATTGCAAACGGAAAACGTCAAGCGAAATCATATTGAGGTCGAAGAAAAAGTGTTCCCTCATATATATATATCTGGCTAAAACGTTCCTTACTAAATTAAAAAAAGTTATATTTTTTTCTTGTTCTGGAAAAAATACTTTTTTTTATATTATTGCATGTATTTTGTTTAATGGGGTTATTTCTAGGACAATGCTTCTGTACACTAAAAGTACATAATTTGGAAATAATTCCTTCTTAAAAAAATGCTTAGGATCCATTTTAATACAAATCATCTCTGTGCATTAGAGTTTATTTAACTTATTTCTACTTGGGGGAAGAAAAAAATTAATCCTTATATGTATATATTTCAACACTTTAAAATTATGTGACAACACATTCTGGCACAAGCTATTTTCTTGGTAATTGAAAAAAGTTGAATGAAGGACACTGTCACAAAAAATGTTCTCATTGTTTTGTGAAAAATTAATGCAAGAACTTTTTTTCATAAAATTATTCATTTTTGTCACTATTAAATTTTCCTTTCATTTGTAAATTTACAATTACTATAATTGAACACTGTTAGGTAAGCCAAAATTGAAAAAACTATTTCCATACTAGAATTTAATTCAAACTATAGCTCAGTAAACAGAATTCTTGCTCACCATTAACAGAAATTTAATTGCATTATGAGCCAATAAGCAATCTGAAATTGCAGATTTAGCGCTACTGACTAACTCTTTCATACCAGAAAATTTGAAAAATTCATCGCCGTGGAGCAAGAAGCGAACCTGCATTTCCCGATTTCCATTCGAGAATGCTACCGTTACACCATCCAGGATGAGGAAGTCCCAAACATCCAAGTGATTTAATCTGAATAATCTCAGATTTTCGCCAGTCAAAGCGAGCCCTGCTTCATCGTAGCTCAGCTATTTAGAGTCAGGTCGATGCGTAGCAAATTCCCAGTTATTCAGGTAAACATTGGGGAAGAAATAGTTCTTCTTATTATACATGGGAAATATATATCTATAAGTAATCTGAAATCACATATTTACTGTTACGTAACTGAAATCAAACGATCGTCCATGGAATGGAAACATGTCACCTTTCCAACAAGGAAGACGTGAAAAGTCCAACTGTCTCTGTCTGCAGGAGAGGTCATGGCGACTGTGAATCTGTTGTTTACACAGAATTTCTGTCAAAAGAGATGACCATCAATAGTGACTCATATTGCCAAACACTATTAAATTTGCGAAATTCAATTAAGGACAGATGCCGGGGTAAGTTGAGCGAAGGTGTCACTCTGCTGCCCAAAAACGCTACACAGCACGGTAAACAAAGGGAATTGCTGTAGTCATTCAAGTCGGAGGTGTGGCAACATCCACCTTACAGCCCCAACTTATCGCCATGCGGCTACCATTTGTTCGGTAAAATGAAACAGGACCTTAGTGGACAACGATTATGCGGTCCTTAACTAGTTGCACCAAACTGGACTTTTTCTGTACAGGTATCTGAAAGTTAATTGCACGTTCCGATAAATGTTTACAGTCCTTAGGCGACTATGTCGAAAAATGAATTAATGTTGTACCTTTAAACCAACATACATCCCCTGAGTATATCTTTGTTTGTTTGTTTTATTCAACAGTGTAACTAACTTTTTGATCCACCCTCATATTATTAAAGCACTTTGCTGCAATTCAGAAATCAAATTTTTAGTTTGCTTTAAAAATTAGCATAAATACTACATTTGGAAAAAGTATCAACTTACCTATTGACTATCAATTTGTCTTGTATCTTCAAGCGGAACGAAGTAAAAAATACTATTAAAAATAAACAAATGGGTCCATTTTTTTTACATAAATGTACCTCAAATGTCTGTTTCAAATAGTTTGAAAGAAGGAAGTCATCACAAGCTGCAACTGTATTTAGCTTCAGATTGTTTACCCCAACTTTCCTTATGTGATAGCATCTGCAACAAAGTTATAGATACACACAACAAAATAAATAAAGAATTCTTGCTAACCAATGGCAGAAATTAAGATATCTGTTTCAAATAGTTTGAATCATCACAAGTTACATCAAAATTATCTGAGCTTTAGATCCTCCAGTATGTGTTACAATCTGAATATTTTATGTATGAGTTGTGTCCATTATTTTCTTTACCTAAAATCTACTTTTGTAATGTTCATACCTAACCGTGATCTACTTTTTTATAAAACATATTTGATATCACATTTTGGATTAGACAACATTTCAACAGTATAAATAATTATTCCCCACACATTTCTAAAGGAATTAAGCACAATTGGTTAATTTTTCATAACACTAGGGAATTTATACATTTTACTAACATTCTTTACTAGAAGCCAAATTTGCTCATTATGGTAAAATTAAATTTTTACTTTCAATATACCTACTATAAATGTCAAGCTAAGCACTAGTACACACACACACCAGTGCTGAGACGGGCCGAACCTGAACCGGGTGCTGGCTGCGTAATACTTACTGGAGTTCGAGCTTAGAGGGAAAGAATTTTCTTCCTTTTTCTTTTAATGTGATTTTATATGATTTAGCACATGAGGCTTTTTTACACTTTCTAGTTGTTAAAGAGAATTCTTCAGCAACTGGGTTTAAATAGGGAGTAGGAATTCTGCAGGGCTATCCATTCCAGGTTTGGATAACAAAATACCATAGGCCATGAATTACAGAATTTCTGCCAAGGATAAGTTTTAAGAAGTATAGATAGTAGATAGCAAGATAGCAAGCTGACGGAATTTTGCTCCCTATCTCAAAGGGGCAGCTCCCTGATAATTCTATTGAGCAACATACAACATAGTTTGTTGTGCCTCCAGATGTTTCCTGATACACCCCCCCCCCCCCAAAAAAAAAACATTTCAGGAAGAAATGAATGGTTAAAGAAATTATAGAAATAGATAGACATCCCTTCCCCACTCTGCAGTTGAGAAAGACATCGGTTAATTGCATGTGTAGGAAAGAGTGGAAGTCTGGAAAACTTTTTAATGCCTATACAGGTTCATCATAGTTTTCGGGCTCGTTCGGGCTGACATACTTCAGGCTCGGGCTTTTAAAATTGAGCCCGAACTCAGCTTGGACACACACACAGTAACACTTCAGTTGACTTCACACAGGTGTTTCTATCAAAAATTTTATGGCAATGAAGTCATAGTGGCAAGTATGAAAAATAAGAGAAATTTCCTGGAATTTTTTAGTACAGTATTAAAATGTAAACAAAAATGCTACAATATTACTGCTAACATTTATTAATCTGGAAATAAGTGACATGGAACTCGTACGGGTATGGTGTCTTTGAGGGACTAGCCAGACCCCATGACCTGAAAGAGTACAGCATCATCTTCCATGGAAAGAAAATAGTCCATAGATTTTCAAATGAATTTGGACTGATGAAATCAAAACTGCTATTAAAATGAGGACTTCTAGCCCATTTTGCTGTGAAACAGCTTGGCAAATTAAGATGCATATCTTGGGATAGGAGAATATAAAAAAGGTATATCACAGGCAGCACATTGTGTAAGACGGGCAACAACTGCACAAACAATATTAGTTCCAATTTGAAAAAAAAAAAAAAAAAAGACCACCAAAAATTAAATACAAATTTTCAGTACATAATGCCACCACCACTCAGCATCACTATGTGAATAATATGTGATGAAGCAGAAAAAGATCGGAAATATGTTACGAGACGCTAACTGAAGTACTGCTTCCTGGTAAACAAGTTTCAAATAAAATGAAACCAAACATGACATATCTTTACTTTCTAGTTTCAAAGATAACTTTTCAGAAATGTTATCTTCATTTACTACAGACGAAAAATACATTTCAATGCTTTAACCAACCTGGCTAAACACTTTACATGCATATAAAATATTTGATAAGTTTGAACTCTTTTTCCTATCTCAGGACTTTGTGCACACTATGCACTAAGGAAAGACACGGAAAACTAAGCGTTCAGACTTTCAACTTCTTAAGTTTTCTTTCACGTGATTTCAAATCATTTCGGTTATCATGTTTGGCTTTTACTAAGTTGTTTAAGAGTATTTTGCAGCTGAGGAGTTATGTTTTCCTATTTAGTTTTCAAGCTACTCATACACATGTTTTCCTATTTAGTTTTCAAGCTACTCATCCATTTCCATTTACTCATACACAAACATTCAACAGAAAATGAATAAAAAAATCAAAAATCAGAACTTTGTCTGTTTAAACGTATGCAGCAGATTTTGTATAAGACAAAGTTTGTCTTATACAAAATCTGCTGCATACATTACTTTGGTATGGCAAAAGTTGTAACAGTCTCCTTTTCACTTCTATAATTTGACTTGCAGCCACTAACACTGCGAAATCGTGGCATGGCAATTCCTCTAAAAATAATTATACCTTTTAATACAAGTGAAGAACTAGATATGAAATTTTTAATCGAAAGTAGTTCCCTATGTTTTGTACAGTTAGAATAAAATTGATCATGCAGTTTTTCAACATAATCTGTCCACACTGTTCAGACAGCTTTAGTAAATTCAATCAGACAAATGCTATATCACAGTTGCATTAAGTTACGAAATTAAAAAATGTCCTCTTTAATTCAGAGACACATTACAATGCAACAGTTCAAGCATTAATTTCGTACAGAAAGGGCTAACGATTGTTGGAGATGCAAATGTTATACAAATTTCGAAGGCTAATTACCTGAAAAGTTGCCCTGATTTCTGGTAATATTCAAGTTCTATGTGAATCGGCATTGGCAAAAAATATTAATTATTCTATTTGAAATTAGGTCTCGCAACAGAGTGTTTTATCATAGTTAATCGTACTATGATTGACTACAGATCTTCGACAGTCTGAAATTTAATGGCAATGTTTGCATTTTTCTCGATATCAACGAAGTCGGTTGTTTTTCAACTTATTTGATGTGTTAGTCCTAAAGCACTTTTCGAGAAACATCGTTTTTCTTACTCAATAAAAAATTAAAGGAAGCGGTTCATTCGCCTCTGATTACGGTAGAAATGAGGCATATAATGTATATACTGTTTGTGTTTTCTATCATTGGGGCTCAGTGTGTCCTACAAGGTTTCTACTGTAGTGAAGAAAACTTGCCATACGTATTTCGTGATTTATTTTGCTGTAGATCCGTTTAGAAGACGCTTCCAACAGATATCAGTTACTATTTCAAGATCTAAAATTATTTTCGTATTTCTTCTTCTTAAGGAAGCGGCTTATTCCCGTCTGTTTTGTAATTGAAATTAAGTGTACCGTTTGTGTTTTCTATATCTCTCGGACTTCATAGATAGATATGACTGAAAAAAGTGAGGGTTAATGGCCTCCATAGTTTAACTGTAGTGGATAAAACTTGTTCAAACCATGGTCTTGGTTCAAAAAGATCCATGATTTATACTGCTATGCTTATGGATGTTTACATGTGCTTTGGAACTGAAAACTTGTATATTCAAAAAAAAAAAAAAAAAAAAAAATGCGAAACCAGTTGAACTGACGCAAAAACGAGCTAATGCCTTTCAACATTTGTTCGTGATTTATACTTTTGTTTGGAAAAAAATCAACAACCAGGTAGGTAATCTATAATGGCGCTTAATCTGAATTGTGAAAAAAAAAGCTGGTGTCCTGCAAGGTTTTTGTTTTATAATCTTATTCATAAAGGATGTTTACATGCTTTGAAATACAAAACAGCCTAGCTCTGTATATTCAGTCTAGGTAGTTTGAATCTAATGTGAAATTACTTTCAATTATAGGAGCCAAAATAGCTGGTGTCCTGCAAGGTTTTTGTCTTGTAGTCTTGCTCGTAAAGGATGTTTACATGCTTTGAAATACAAAATAGCCTAGCTCTGTGTCTTGTGAATAGGTAGTTTGAATCTAATGTGAACTTATTTTCAATTATAGGAGACAAAATAGCTGGTGTCCTGCAAGGTTTTTGTCTTGTGCTCTTGCTTGTAAAAGATGTTTACATGCTTTGAAAGACAAAACAGCCTATCTCTGTATCATCAGACTAGATATTTTGAAACTAATGTGAAGTTATTTTCAATTAAAGGAGCCAAAATAGCTGGTATCCTGCAAGGTTTTTGTCTTGTAGTCTTGCTCGTAAAGGATGTTTACATGCTTTGAAATACAAAATAGCCTAGCTCTGTATCTTCAGAATAGGTAGTTTGAATCTAATGTGAAATTATTTTCAATTATAGGAGCCAAAATAGCTGGTGTCCTGCAAGGTTTTTGTCTTGTAGTCTTGCTCATAAAGGATGTTTACATGCTTTGAAATACAAAACAGCCTAGCTCTGTATCTTCAGAATAGGTAGTTTGAATCTAATGTGAAATTATTTTCAATTATAGGAGCCAAAATAGCTGGTGTCCTGCAAGTTTTTGTATTGTGTTCTTGCTTGTAAAGGATGTTTACATGCTTTGAAAGACAAAACAGCCTATCTCTATATCATCAGACTAGGTATTTTGAATCTAATGTGAAATTATTTTCAATTATAGGAGCCAAAATAGCTGGTGTCCTGCAAGGTTTTTGTCTTGTAGTCTCGCTCGTAAAGGATGTTTACATGCTTTGAAAGACAAAACAGCCTAGCTCTGTGTCTTGTGAATAGGTAGTTTGAATCTAATGTGAAATTATTTTCAATTATAGGAGCCAAAATAGCTGGTGTCCTGCAAGTTTTTGTATTGTGCTCTTGCTTGTAAAGGATGTTTACATGCTTTGAAAGACAAAACAGCCTAGCTCTGTGTCTTGTGAATAGGTAGTTTGAATCTAATGTGAAATTATTTTCAATTATAGGAGCCAAAATAGCTGGTGTCCTGCAAGTTTTTGTATTGTGCTCTTGCTTGTAAAGGATGTTTACATGCTTTGAAAGACAAAACAGCCTATCTCTATATCATCAGACTAGGTATTTTGAATCTAATGTGAAATTATTTTCAATTATAGGAGCCAAAATAGCTGGTGTCCTGCAAGGTTTTTGTCTTGTGGTCTTGCTCGTAAAGGATGTTTACGTGCTTTGAAATACAAAACAGCCTATCTCTGTTTCATCAGACTAGGTATTTTGAATCTAATGTGAAGTTATTTTCAATTAAAGGAGCCAAAATAGCTGGTGTCGTGCAAGATTTTTGTCTTGTAGTCTTGCTGATAAAGGATGTTTACATGCTTTGAAATACAAAACAGCCTAGCTCTGTATCTTCAGAATAGGTAGTTTGAATCTAATGTGAAATTATTTTCAATTATAGGAGCCAAAATAGCTGGTGTCCTGCAAGGTTTTTATCTTGTAGTCTTGCTTGTAAAGGATGTTTACATGCTTTGAAATGCAAAATAGCCTAGCTCTGTGTCTTGTGAATAGGTAGTTTGAATCTAATGTGAAATTATTTTCAATTAAAGGAGCCAAAATAGCTGGTGTCATGCAAGGTTTTTGTCTTGTAGTCTTGCTCGTAAAGGATGTTTACATGCTTTGAAATACAAAATAGCCTAGCTCTGTATCTTCAGAATAGGTAGTTTGAATCTAATGTGAAATTATTTTCAATTATAGGAGCCAAAATAGCTGGTGTCCTGCAAGGATTTTGTCTTGTAGTCTTGCTCGTAAAGGATGTTTACGTGCTTTGAAATACAAAACGGCCTAGCTCTGTATCTTCAGAATAGGTAGTTTGAATCTAATGTGAAATTATTTTCAATTATAGGAGCCAAAATAACTGGTGTCGTGCAAGATTTTTGTCTTGTAGTCTTGCTCATAAAGGATGTTTACATGCTTTGAAATACAAAACAGCCTAGCTCTGTATCTTCAGAATAGGTAGTTTGAATCTAATGTGAAATTATTTTCAATTATAGGAGCCAAAATAGCTGGTGTCCTGCAAGGTTTTTATCTTGTAGTCTTGCTTGTAAAGGATGTTTACATGCTTTGAAATGCAAAATAGCCTAGCTCTGTGTCTTGTGAATAGGTAGTTTGAATCTAATGTGAAATTATTTTCAATTACAGGAGCCAAAATAGCTGATTTCCTACAAGTTTTTGTATTGCGCTCTTGCTTGTAAAGGATGTTTACATGCTTTGAAAGACAAAACAGCCTATCTCTGTATCATCAGACTAGGTATTTTGAATCTAATGTGAAGTTATTTTCAATTAAAGGAGCCAAAATAGCTGGTGTCCTGCAAGGTTTTTGTCTTGTACTCTTGCTTGTAAAGGATGTTTACATGCTTTGAAATACAAAACGGCCTAGCTCTATATCATCAGACTAGGTATTTTGAATCTAATGTGAAATTATTTTCAATTATAGGAGCCAAAATAGCTGGTGTCCTGCAAGGTTTTTGTCTTGTACTCTTGCTTGTAAAGGATGTTTACATGCTTTGAAAGACAAAACAGCCTATCTCTATATCATCAGACTAGGTATTTTGAATCTAATGTGAAATTATTTTCAATTATAGGAGCCAAAATAGCTGGTGTCCTGCAAGGTTTTTGTCTTGTACTCTTGCTTGTAAAGGATGTTTACATGCTTTGAAATACAAAACGGCCTAGCTCTGCATCTTCAGACTAGGTAGTTTGAATCTAATGTGAAATTATTTTCAATTATAGGAGCCTAAATAGCTGGTGTCCTGCAAGATTTTTGTCTTGTACTCTTGCTTGTGAAGGATGTTTACATGCTTTGAAATACAAAGCAGCCTAGCTCTGTAATTTCAGACTGCGTAATTTATATCTAATGTGAAATTATTTTGAATTATGAGACCCAAAATGGCTTGTGTCCTACATGATTCATGATTTATATTGTCATTCCTAAAGAAAATTTTTAGCTAATTTTGAGATTTTGAAAATTTTATGGCTTGTTTTGAAAAAATTATTTTTGAGTTGGATTTTGATTTTTTTTTGTTATGAATCCTGTTATGTTGCATATCATATAAAAGCTCATTAAAATAACTTTCAAATGAGACCACTCCCATCTCTGTATATCTTAACTGGGAGG
The DNA here is from genome assembly GCA_039090855.1 of Macrothele yani. NCBI lineage: Eukaryota > Metazoa > Arthropoda > Arachnida > Araneae > Macrothelidae > Macrothele > Macrothele yani. The sequence continues at coordinate 60,946,085 of CM077015.1, forward strand.
CTCAATAAAGCAAAGCAAAATTAAATATTTCCTAGCCATTTTTAAACAAAAACCAAAAACTTGACAAAACTCATTTCACATAATGAACATAGGTCCCTAAAAGTTGGTATTGTTGCACTACTTTGTAAGACCATTAAGTACCACAATTTTCAAAAATATAAATAAGGAGGTCTGTGTGAAACATTGTACTGATTTGACATGGAATGACCCAAGCGCATATCTGCAAAACCTGTGCAGATATTTAAAATGAAAAGTTTTGCACATCCACTTTGTGGTTGCAATGAATGACTTTAATTACGAAACGCTATTGTGGTGGTAGAGTCCCGGCTGTGGTATACCTGACTGACGTGTTAACCAAGGGAGTTGTCGAGTGAATTGTGAAACTGTGATTCCCTGAGTTAGGGCTGACACAGTTTCAGGATCCACTGACTGGCGTTGTGATTCACACTGCAGATATCTTCAGGAATCGAAGAGTCCAGCGGTGTGCCACAATATTTAAAAAAATAAGATCATCTAGATTTTTAACAATTTAGTAAAGCATTACTGAGTCGTGGCCGGAAGATGCTACTCTCGCAAATCCAGGATTTGAGTACACAGCTGGCAATTATTAAAGCACTCATGGGAATATATCTGATTACATATAACACACTAACACAATTTATTGGTCTTATCTGGCAAACAATAAAAAAAACACAAACATGGTAATTTAAAACCTTTTTGCTCAAATAATGTTTAGTACTCAAGCTGTCACATGTTGATAATCTAGCTCACAATATCTTAATGATTTTATGTATCTTAATACTTCAATTTCTAACAAAATAGAATAATAGTAATGCCAACTTTTCCGACTGGAACTAATAGTGTGCTAGTTAACTACACGCTTTCAACTTTATTAATTTTAGTTATAACTCTGTATTGATCAACAACCTGACACTAATATTTTTGAGAAGAGACAAAAAAAAAAAAAAAATTGAAACCCTACCTTACATTCACATTGCCTGGAGACCACAATGTTTTCTCATCCTTCATCCGTGGGGTACGGAGCCACTTTCAAAACACAAAAGTTTACACTGGGCAGTTTCACTCAGTTCACAGGGCAGTAGAGAAGCACAGTTCTTGACCCTGAAGATGATTGCGTCACTGGCGAATTTGCATCACCTTGTCAGGATCTGGTCATTCCTGGATTCCTGCCTGCTGGCCACTCCAAGTCCGGGAAAACATCATTGCCTGATCGTAGGTCGCACTCAGTGTCGTATCCCGTCAAATTCCTCTCTGCTGCATCGCATCACATTGTGTCCACATCTTTACGATGGGGGAAGTCCAATAATCCGGGCAACACTAGGAGTGCAGCAACCCTTGCTACCGTTTGCCAGCCTGTTCATGTCGAAACTTCTGCATGCTCAAAAACGTTACCTGCCAACCTTACTGACAGGAAAAATAGTGGTATATGCACATTGGAACACTCGGAGGGTTATTTTCTCGAGTGCATAGCTGATAGAGCTGAACCAGACTACCTGTCTGACATTCAAAGCTTAAGTGCTTACATGGAAGTGTAAAAGGCCAAGTGAAGTGCAAGCTGAAGTGACCAAGTAAAAGAGTGAAAAAAAACTTCTTGAATTTTCCAACAACTTCCCCGGGATCCTTCCATCACAAATCAAAATTATACAATCTCCAATCCGGAACAGGGAAATGCAGGCCACCCCTGAATTAGAATTCCCACTTTAATTCCACTGACTGCAAAATTAGCATGAAGGCTATTGATTTGTTGGGGGGGGGAGGGTATGGGTTTCGCCATTAATTTCTCTCTTCCCAACGAATCTATAACCATAAGGAAAAATTCTGAAGTTCCCAACTTCAGGCAATGTAACCCGCTGTGCCTTAAATTTTATCAGCCATATAAGTGCCCCCCGCATTGCCAGCCAGACTACTGACTGCCTGAGTCCTTTGAAAATGCAGAGATCGACTGACAACTTCATAGACCCCCACAAAATATCTCACAATGGTAAAAGATTTCCGAAACTTTGATCTGCTTCCCAATCTCTCCTTATGCAATCTGAAAATGCCCACTGCCAGGATTCCTGCAGATTTGCCAGCCACCGAAGGGGGTGGGGGTGCAGCTACACAGCGGATTCAACCTGCTGGTCTACAATAAGTTCGCCACCACCAGCTCCTGTCTACCCTTACATCCAACATTCACTCGCTCTTCGTTGTGACGACCCGGAGATGAGGGGAGGAGGGGCACAAGGAAAAAAAAAGTATAAGCATCTAAAAATTTGGGGTTTGCTCATTTGACCTGAAAATCTCTGCTCACAGTGTGAGGCAGCCAACAAAAAAAATACTCATTACACATTCATTACCTAAATTAATAAAAAAAAAAATTGAAAATATAGTCTCCGCCTGAATGTGCAGCCTCACAGATGCAAGCGCTGTCACAATGCTAAAAAAAAAAAAGACATTGGGCTACTATATACGTAGACTTCAAATAAGAAATTACAATAAAAGATACTTCAATTTAAAGTTAAGAAATGTATTTAAATGCTAACTGCTGTTTACAACTGGCTATACCATCAAATGGATTTGTGGTGAACAATTTTTTATGGTGGGGTATCTGTAGAAATTTGGGGCATTTAGAGTGGTGTTGGGGATGTGTGTGTGTGTGAATCCCTAAATATACTCGTGCTACTAAATTATTTAAGTATGTTTATATTTTTGATCTTGTGCACTAAAGGATTTTTCTTAATGATTTCTACTCTTGTATTTCCATTTAAAGGCAGTTGTAAAAATCCAGTTTCATATCCTGTAGTTACTCTTACAGGTGCAGAAGTGCAAGCAGTTTTTGACTACCATCTCACCAGAATACTTATTTGAATACCCTGATTTAGAGAGCAGATAATTATTTTCAAGTTTTTACTTTGTTTGTGCTTTAATATGAAATACATCATTGATAATTATTATGCTCACTCTGAATGTAAATTATAATTTCAAAAATAAAGTTTTTTCTTCAGATTTTTGTGTTGTATTTATCTGTGCAATTTCCAAAATTTTATTTCACATATGGGTTTAAGCTTAATTTACTGCATGGATTCGTGCAGTTTTGCCTTTCAGTAGTGTTAAAAGCAGTGGTGGCTTTATGGTAAGCTGAAATGGTGTAGGGGAAACTTCATCCCAATTTTCTAGATATCACTTCTAAAGCTTGATTATTGTAAGCCAGTCAGTTTTCTGTTTTTAAATTATGTGTGTGTGTGTACTTATTGTGCACTGTAGTTCAAATTCTTTTTTCCATCTTGGAAGCTTCTGGCATTAAATGTACAAACAGTATGAAAACAAAGGTAACACTTGAATTACAAGGAAATTAATAAAAAATCATGTTGCATTACTAAAACTTTATTAGGTGAAAATTAATTGCATTACACATAATCATCTTATATACTTTAATTGCTTTTAAAAAGCTAGTCTATTTTCATGTGTGTTATAGATTTCAGCCCAGTTATTCCCCAAGCACAATCTACAAGTAAGTTAACAAGTGCGTTTGAAATGTCGTCATCTTGCAAATTTACTTCGAAGAATCCTTTTAATGTTAAGAGACGCTGATTCGCATCTTTAATTGAATCAGTGTCTTTAATATGAATAAGGTTCACTGCAATTGAATCATTGTCCATAAAAATGGGAAGAAAATTCTCACGCAGCTTGCAAGTACATGTAGTATATTTTGTGTTGGGAAAGGTAAGTCAGTGCAGTAACATTGGCGGTTGCCAGGAATGTGGCAGTATATAAATGAATCAAGGGATGTTTTTCACAGAGCACGCTTGTTCAGACCAAGGAGACTAGAGTAGTGCATCTGGATATTCTAACTTCCTTGATCTATTATATTTTGTTTTGTTTGCAGTTTATTCATTACCAAATTTTATTCTTAACCACAATTTGTTCATATGTCCATTTTGACCAGAAGAGAAAATAACAAACTTTTTGCAAAAATCCCAGCAACTGAGTATTTGTTAGCACACAGACAATTTTCTCAAGTTCCATGGACATGACATTGCTGTTCAAATTATGTTGAATAAAAGCAGGAACAAATCAGAAATTGAAATGAAAAAAAAAGGGGGGGGGAAAGAAACGTCAAATAATACATTTGCCATTACTTTTTTAAAACTTGTTCCACCATTTTATTTCTCATTCGAAAGTGCAACAACCATATTTATCTATATAGCTTACAGTAAAGTACACAGCGAGGCATTCACAGCCAACAACATATGTGCAATAAATTCTGGCTATGTCACTAGGCAAGCAAATCTGAGGACCACTCAAATCTGCTGCACCAGCGAGGGATGCCATAAAAGCAGCCCTCAGGTGACTTTTATTCAAAGAAAATGAACTGATGTAGGAACAGGCTGAGTTTCCCACATGAGTTGGTTTCAATAGCCGTCAGAGCTGTAAGCAGAGCAGCCCGCCAAGATTCCTTCCTCTCCCAGTGGCGTTATGCAGGAAAAACTCCCAGCTGAGTTCAGAAAAATTAAGTAGTGGGAGTTGAGCAGGAAAAACTTCCAGAGGAGTTTACAAAACTTCAATATGGTGTTAAAAAAACTGCTTTGGGTAGGGGGTAGTGGTTTGCAGCACTATGCAGGAGCAGCCACTGGTTAAAAGGTAGACTACTTTGATAAAAATTCCTCTCGGTGTTGTTATACCATGTTCATTTATCCATACAAAATGCATGTTCTAAAAGTGTCAATATCATAGTGCAATGAGAGTTTAACACAAAATTTAAAAAAATTGTGTGTAATTTGGTAATTAGAAAAGAGATTTATTGACAAACCTTATATCACTGCTTTCTTGATAATTGATACAACAGTTGTTTTGTTAGAAAATATTATGACGTTACTGGGATAACTTTAGTTTTCATGAATGGACAACATGTTTTCTGCTGTTACCTGCATTTTGAAGCATTGTTTAATAATGCCTGTAACAGCAGATTGATAATGTTCATAATACTTTACCAAGAGGCTTCTTTATAATGCAGGTGACATATGCAGTCCATTCCTCTGCAAAATGTCATGTACTTTGATTATGATTTTCTTTTCCTGATACCCAGCAATTTCACATGGTTTTATACACTTACAGGGAAGGTTAGATACAACTACATGTTTTCCACGAGACTTCAACTGAATAGGATTCCTATCTCTGTGTTGTTACACCACGTTCGTCTACCTAACATCTGCAGGTTCAAAAGTTGTGGGGATATCATATTGCAACATGGGTTCATCAGATTTAAATTTAAAGAAATACACATGTGTATAATTCAGTAATTTGGAAATATTTTACTGACAAACCAGGTATATTATTATTTTCTTGGTCATTGTTGCAAAAGTTTTTATTTAGAAAATACAGTTAATAATCCCCAAAATAGTATAGCTGTACTAGTGGTCTGAATTTCTTGGTGTAGAATAGAGTTCCAAGCTTACATGCATCAACCAGATGGCTTTTTCAGGGAAAGTAGACAGAAAACTCTACACCAAGAAATTTGTATCACTAGTATAATTACAGTATTTTGAGTGTAGTTGGTGTACAGTTCCTGTTCATTAGTTAATAACATTATGTGCGCTAAGATACCAGAGATAAGTTACTTTCAAGAATGAACTGCATATTACGTATTTGCATTATATACTTGACAGCAAAACTTGCATTATAAAGCATTGCATCAATGCAAGCACATGTAGCATTAAGACTTTTTTTTTTTATTGTACCATTGAAGCATGTCATATTTAGATATATTAATTTAATGTTAGACTTCCCACATCTACATTTTCAGAAGCAGAAGAATTATAGGGGTGGGGGCAAACTTATAGTTGCATGAACAAAAACACATTACTTTTTTTCCTTTCTTTTTCAATATTTAAAAATGCTTGAAAATACAGTCAAACGTGTACATAAATTTAGTGTATATGCTTGAATTGTTCTTTGTTGTATTCAGGCTTTCGTATAACCAGCCAACAATTATTTCCAGAAGTTTTCTACTTTGAGACCAGAAAAATTGATGGTAATTAGGCAGGGAATTGTTATAAACATGATTTGCTATTGGTTAGTTTTATTGTATTTGCAAAAAAAGCAGTATGTTATATAGCAAAATATTGCCTTCACGTGCATCATTAAAAAAAAATTACTACATCCATCTACACAAGATTGTGTAACATTTCTTGCTGTACATACAAGTAAAAATCTATGTAAGCCACAGGGGATCCCCAAAAGTGTTTCATTTCTTTGTTAAAATGTGACTTACATTGGAAAAAATGCATCAACTCACAATAGAAAATAATGCTTTAATTTTTTTCTTCTATTTTTCATTAACTTTTATTTTGTCCCGATGGATTCCAAACTTCCATTTTAGGGCGCCCCCTATCCCTGAAAAAAATTCCATTACGCCCTTAGTAAACCATACATAGATAATTTCCAACTCATCTGTTTTTTGCACAGCCATGCTTTTTCATACATAACACTTGAACATATACAGTGCAGAACAAAACACTGTTGTGGCATTTTCAAGTAACAAAGTAGAGCCTAAAATATGAAGGATGTAACATACAAAACTCTTGAACACTAGACATGCTGCATTCTTGCATTAAAATATTGGCACACTGATATAGGAATGATGGTTAAATATTATGTGATATGTTGGCACAATGTTGTACAATTGATAGCTTAATGTTATAGGAAATGTTGGCACAACATTACCCAAATGATAGTTTAATGTTGTGTGATATGCTAACTCAATTTTGTAAAAACAAAGGCTTATGGTTATAACAGTGGCACAATGTTGTATGAGTGATGGCTTAATGTTGTAGAATATATTAGCACAATGACAGCTTAATGTTGTTACCCAAATGCTGGTTTAACATTGCGTGCTGCGTTGGCTTCCTGTTATCCACTGTTAGCTCAATGTTGAAGGATTGATGGCTTTATGTTGTATAAAACATGGATTAATGCTGGTGTAATGTTATGTTAATATTCATCCTTATGTTGGATCAATGTTGGTTAGTACTCAGGGTCAATTGGATGTTGGTAAAGTGGCCAGTGAGACACCTGGATATAGGCCCATTGCAGTTGCCATACATTTGTGTTTGAGGTAGTAGCAATGTAAGTGTGTATGTGCTACCTGGATAACTTATTGCAACTTCAACTCCGACAAGTAAGTTTTCGCCTCTTGGACATTTAAAATCCGCCCGAGAACTAATTTCAAGTTCATAAAAAGGGCAATTTTGTTATTTATTTACTCATTGTTTTTATTCATTTTTGCATTTTTAGTGGAAAATATTTTTGTGGTTTCTTACTTTACTGTACAGTCACTCTTGGGTCTTCGCAATTTTTTTTTTTTTTTTTTTTTTTTTTGTAAAATTCCGAGAGTGACAGTACTGTTTTTTGTGCACTATTGAAAAGCTTCATGCAGCTTAAATTCTTAAATTTTAATTAATTAAAACACTTATAAATTGCTATCATAGGTGCTTTTCACAATCTGACATATAGCAAGTCTGGTGTTGGTCATGCTAAAGATTTTATTTCAGTTTTTCTTCTGAAGTTCATAAACAAAGTGGTCTTTTTAATAAAGAATATACCGAGTTAAAAGATTGGAAATAAGTGCAAAAAAGTAGATGTCTGAACAGGAATTAACTCAACGTATAGAAAGTCCTGGATCCCAAAACTGCTGAAAGCAGAGAATAATCGGATAAGCCCCCACCCCACCCCCTGTGTTTGACGCGTAACCTTCGAGGTGGCAGGGAATTTTAATGAGCTAGCCCCCAAATATCGGTCGAATAGCCCTGGGCGTGTATCAGGAAGGGCTAATTTAAAAGCATCGGCAATTCGAGTAATTCCTGGCAGACAATGTTTGGGCTTGCCTCCTCTCCCCAGAGAGGCCGTGTTTCCACAAAGACATCACTGGTCCCTGGAGGTTTGTGCCTAAGCCGTAGTGCGGATTCCCAGAAAGGGGAGAATTGACAAGTTCATCGCCTTACGGCACTATATGGGGAAGGGGTTGGCTTTTGAACGGCGTAATTCCGATCTATTCGTAAGCACTGATGTTGGTCACTTGGCTCTGTGTTACCAGGAGTTGCTGAGCAAAATTTCCGTTGTTCATAAAGATCCCAAATAAAGAATTGTATCAGAATGTGTTCAAAATTTTCTGCTGCGATACTATAAATGAGAAAGCTGCAGTGGTCCAAGCGATGGCTTCTGATCATTCGCCCAGGGAGTGGTCTGGGTTCGAATCCCAGTACGGCATGCATTTCGGCACTGGCTCTCAATGAGTTACTTGATCATTTGGCATACATGTGCGCCGACAGGGGTCACTTGACCCCCCTGTAGAATTATTTTATTTCATTTTGTTTTACTTTATTTATTACTTTTTTTTTACATTCACAGAACTGGACCACAAGGAAAGATGGAGTTTGGGGCGTTTAATTTAATATCCTAATTTTATTGAAAAACGATAACGTGAAAGCGGAAAACTTAACAAACCGTAAGGTAGTACGCCCAAACAAGTTCCGCTCAGGGTGGTTTGTGCTGAACTTAAAAGGCTTGGCGTGGACCTGTTCGACACTGTTCATTATTTTGAAAACAGTTACCAATGTACATGATAATACATGACTATTACTAACATACACTTTCTTCAAGAGCAGCATCAATTTATAATAATAATAATAAGAGTAGTAGTGTTCTAATGTAGTAAGTAAGTAGTAGTAATAGTATTAATCTTTCATTTTCACGAAATACTGTTTTCAACATATTAGCTAAACCTTAATTAATTACACTTGACCCCCCCACCCTTGAAAAATTTCCTGCAGGCGCCCATGACTGTAGACCATGTTCGCTATGTACATTATTGATATAATCTGAATATATTGTCTATGTCTGCATGCAGTGGCGGCCCTAGCCCTTGCGGGGCCCTGGGTGATGGCTCTTCACGGGGCCATTCGCAATCACAATAACCCAAAACCCTTTTTTTATAGATATTTTTTTTTCTCACACAAACACTCACCTGAATGTGACCCACAAAGCAACTTTTTTTTTTATCGGGAATTGTGGTATTGATTTATATGAAACAAACACGATGTAATACAGTGAAAGGTAATTGTTTATTAGTAATATTGTTTATCAGTGTTCATTATTTTAAACAGTTAAAAATATTATCTTTCCAAAATGACCTGTTACTAAATAAACACGGATAGCTGTATAATTATAAGATAAGTCTATTATTTAAAGAAGAATTCTGTGACTTTTCTAGTGGCTGAAGTCTTCAATCAAATCACTATAGTCCAGAGTAGATGTCACGTCGGTTTCTATGGACAGAAGAGCGAGTACATTGCAACTCACTACTTGTACCCAAAATTGCGGCAATTATGAAAAATATCTTGAAAAAAAAATTAAATTTAGACATTTCTCCATAACTTTCCCGTTGAAAAAATGTCTCTGACCAAAAAATAAAAAACATTTATAACAGTAACTTTTTGATGTCACTAATTAAAAGCAGTAAATAAATATTAAAATTAGTCATGTATTTGTGTATGATGAAATACAATTACAATATTTTAGGTGGCACCAGGCAAAAACTACTAATTAATTGGCGGTGGTGCGGGCCCCTCTAGGCGCGGGGCCCTGGGCGGTTGCCCGGTATGCCCGTACCTGGGGCCGCCAGTGTATCCGCATGACCATACAGTCCATTCTGTACAACTATGCCTGTTTATTCTGTCACTGTATCTGTACGACCAGGTCAAATAAATATATTTTTTTTAAACCCCAATCGAAAAAAATGGAGCAGACGCTAAGGCCAGCTACTGCACGTGTTTTGCTTAGTACAAAGCGAAGAATACCGAACACTTTACTGCTCGGCATTCTTTCGCTAGAAATAAAGATAAACCTTTACAAAAGTAAAAAAAAAAAAAATCTTTTGCAAACAGCTTACAGTAGTGGCTGTTTCTTTCCCCATTTTTCTTTATATAACAAAATTTTTGTATGTGATTTTTCAGAGGGTGAGATATAACTGCTTGCGCAAAAAAAAAAAAAAATTAATGAATAAATAAGATGAGACTAAAAAGTTAGTGATAAAAAGGGAAGTTGTCAGTAATCTGAAGTGCTTTCGTAGGAAGCATTGGAGCTCAAAGTTCCCACGATATGATTATGGACACTTTTCGGGAGATAAGGTTCTGGGTGTTACATAGTACATACTCTTGTAGGTCCGTAACGGAAACCACTTTATCAAAAATTTACAAAAAAACAACAACAAAAAAACGGATAAATATTTATAGAAACTTTCAAGCAGATTTGGAGAAGTGACTTATCGGAGAACTGGACACATTGCAATTTCGATGTCATTAAATGGTTCAGCCTAAACAAATATTACGTTGCTATATACATATGCATAATTCTGCTCCACTTTGTCATTGTCCACTCCTGAATCCAGCTTGTTCTCTTGGTTGAGCCTTTCAAGCGATGTGAAAGAACCTTAATGAAGATTTCATAAAAACCTCTGATAGAAGGCTGATGGGCCTGTAGTTCCTGAGATTCTCAACGTCACCTTTTTTATGTAGCAGGATCATTATAGCATTGTTCTAATGCTCAGGAATCTTCTCTTCATTAACATCTGGTGAAAACTTTGGCGAGTACTGTTTCAATTTCTCCAGTTGCTTTTTGTATAATGTCCACGGTAATTCCATCTTCTCCTTGAGCTCTTCCCCGTTTCATGTTCTTCATTGCATGTGTAACTTCTGCAGGGAGGATTGGGGGGACTGTGGTGCTGGTACCTGTCATAATGTTTGGAATAGATGTATCATCCCTTTCATACAGTTTTGAATAGAAATATTTCACTCTTGCCAAAATTTCACTTCTATTTCTTGTTGCAGTACCATCTTCTTTTCTCACAATTAGTGCCGTAATCTATTTTCTTCCCTTACCGAGATTTCGCTTTGCTCTCTTGTGTTGAACTTGTTTAGCACACCGCAGTCTTCGATGGCGAATTTTTTGTTACACATAATAAAATCAATTTCATCTGTCGTCCCATTCAACTTCCTCCATGTCCATTTTCTGTGTGGCTTTTTCTTGAAAAAGGATGTCATGATGAAAAACCTTTCTGTTTCTGCAAACTCTACGAGATTACTTCCACGTTGATTTCTGTTCCCATAACCGAATTTACCAACTGAAGTTTCTTTTTTTATTTTTTTATTTTTTTTATTGGAGGTTTAACGACTACCGGGAGCAACTCAGTGGTCCGTCCTTAATTTAGGGCCACTGGTTCCAGGAAAGGGAGGGAGTCAGTGCCTTAAGAGAAACATAACATCCATTCCTACCCTGATTCGAACCAGGACCCCTGTCGGACAAATGATCAGAAGCCACCGGGGCGGCCACTGAAGTTTCATTCTGTTGCTGTTGCTCTATTTTTGCACTGAAATCACCCATAATTATCTTCAAGTCCTGTTTGCTTTTGTTATTTAGATGCCGAATTTCTTCGTAAAATTCTTGCTTGAATAATCTGAGCCTGGTATCTTTTTGAGAGTTCGATAACGAGTCGTGCAGTCCTGTCCGAGGAACTTTCAACTTCTAGAATATTGCCCTTCAGCCTTTTGCTTATTATAAATATAACACCACTACTTCTGCCGCCAGTATCTGCCCACGATAGTAGAAGAGATGTCCACTTTTCAGTTCAATGAGATCTCTTCTTACTTTGCTTAGCATCATAATGTCCCAGTTGACCTTTTGGAGTTCCTCTTCCAATTCAAGGAGCCTTGCATCAGAAGATAGCGACTGTCCATTGAACGTAGCCAAGGTCAGCATCAGATGTCAGCCCAGTCTGTCTGGTCGTCCAGTGAATCTTAGCACCCTCTGCCTTCATGTCGCGCTATATACATATATATATATTAGTCTCATTATCATTAAGACATTCCTATTATTTTTGGACCAATGAAAAAGTGGAGCACAAACATATCAGGATGCCTTATTAAAAGTGGACTTTGGCCACTTCCCCAGAGGCTATTCATCTAACTCATGAACAGTTTCCATGATTTCCTGCTTTCTTAATCGTGATAATGCGTTGCATCTAATATTTATTGGGAATACACTGCTGTGACTTATATCAGAACACAGGACATGTGAAAGAAAAGGCGCTTCATCCTAAAAATGTAAACGTAAAATATAAAGGACGACAGTTCGGTTGCCAGAAAACAACCCTTGTAAACTCCTACACTTCTACAGCTAGGAAAACACACAGATACCTCCGCAAGCTGAAGCAATAGCATCTGCAGGATTTAAGCGATTTCGAACGTGTTATATGACGGCAGCTTATCAGGATTTAAGCGATTTCGAACGTGTTATATGACTGTGCCCGGGAGATGGGTCACTCCATCTCGGTAATTACCCCGAAATTTAGATTTACACAGCCAACAATTTCAAGGGTGTACCTGGTCTACCAAACTCAGAGAAAACATCCAAAATGCGAGACCGATGTGGCTGTACAAAAGACCTGGACGATCGTGGACAGTGGCATCTGGCACTCATTGTAACATCCGTCCTGTGTGCAATATTGCCCCCAAATCATAGCGCAATTTGATACTGAGGTCAGTAGTTGCATCAGGGTTCGGACAGTGCAACGTTTCCCGTGTTCTAAGGGGTTCCGGAGCCAACGGCCCTTCCGGGTGCCATTGCTGATCCGACAACACTAAGTGTGCACTTTGCCTCGGGAGCACCGCCATTGGACGCAAGATGACTGGAAACGTGTAGCCTGGCCTGACGAATAGCGATACAAACTGTTTCGGACAGTGGCCCACTCTGGGTGTGGCGAAAACCCTACGAGGCAATGGATCCCGCATGCCTACAAGAGACAGTGCAGGCTGGCGGTGGCTCTGTTATGGTGTGGGATGTTTTCAGCTGGCACGCATTAGGACCCTTCATATGTATGAAGATCGCTCTGAGCAGTGGAGGCTACGTAACCATCCTTGAGGATCATTTGCACCCGTTCATGCCATGCAACCATTCCGACGGTTGAGACCTCTTTCAACAGGAAAATGCGCCACCGCACTCCCACAGTCACCCAATTATGGCTGGAGGAACATACACGGAGTTTAGCATCCTGACTTGGTCCCTCGTTCGCCGGATTTAAACACCATCGAACGCATTTGGGATGCTGTTCAACGTGCCGTCAATGCCAGAAATCCTCCACCGGCGAATATTACGGAATTGTTGGACGCTCTTTAGAGAGCTCATGGAGTCTATGCCCCGTTGCGTTGCTGCTGTTATCCGATCGCGAGAAGGAACAACGCGGTATTAGAGAGGTATCTTAGTTTTGTTTTGGTTTTTGGAACTTCAGTGTGTGTGCATTGGTGTACTGTATATACACCCATTGTCATAAAAATCCGCGCACCAAGAAGGAGGCGTGGGATTGAAATGAGATTTTCGTAGTGAGATGGTACGTACCAAAGGCAGAAGTGATTACAATATCACAGCAGCAGGATGATTTCCCACGGACATACGGTACACATTCCTGTCAGCGTTAGTACCGTGTCGGACCGCCTCGTGCTCGGATACATGCGGTGATATGGTCCGACAGGGAGTCAGACACCGTATCTTTTTCTGGGACAGATTGGCCCACACTTCTTGCAACTGACGCTTTAAATCACGAACACTGAGACGTGGAGAAGACTTGCGTCCCATCTGGTCTTACACATGCTCAACTGGCGAGAGATCAGGCGATCTGGAAGGCCACGGAAGCGTCGAAGCATGACTTAGACAGTTCTGTGAAACCCGAGCCGTGTGCAGACGGACGTTATCTTGTTGGAAAATGGCTCCGGACTGCCCCGCCAGGAAAGGCAGCACATGGGACTGCAGGATCTCTCCGTAGCACTGAGCTGTTAACGTCCCTCGGATCACTGCGAGGGAAGTCCAGCTGTGACATGCGATGGCTCCCCAGACCATCACGCCTGCAGTTCGGGACGTGTGCTGCTGTACAGTGAGGTTGGGAATGAAGCGTTCACCTACGGTCTTCCACATTCTGACACGGTGGGCGTCCGTTCCCATGCAGAAGCGGGATTCGTCTTTGAACACTATACGTCTCCAGTCTCTAGCATTCCACGTTGCTCGCTGATGACACCACTGCAATCGATACCGACGATGGTCAGGTGTTAATGGTAGAAAAAGTAAGGGCCATCTAGAGTGCAGATTCGCCTCTGCCAGGCGTCTGGAAATGGTTCAAGCGGACATAGTAGTCCCTTGTACAGCCGCTACATGTCTCTGGATATTGGACAAGGACGTCGTTTGACTCGTTTGCATCTGTGCGTGCCGCTCTCACGATCCCACGGTCCTCACTGCTGGTAGTGTGCCTTGGTCATCCAACGCCAGTCCGCTGTGTCCATTGCTCCCAACATGATCGCACCGTACTGTCCGACTGGCCCAAATGGCTGCCAATTTGGCGCGCCGGCCACCCTGCCTCTCGCATTCCGACGATACGGCCCCGTTCAAACTCCGTCAGTTGCCTGTACACACATCTGCAGCGGTTCCTCGGCATGTCTATCGCTCAAGGATCTCACTCGACTTTTTCCGTGCACTTCGGCATGAATGCGGAGTCCCCTGCACGGCGCCTTATAAGCCCGAAGGATTGCGATGCAGCACCGGTCTTGGACGCGCAGGCATGCCGAATCGCACAAAACTTTAATCATTTGCATGTATGCCCTTCCCGTAGCTATTCGCCGAGTTTCGCGTTAATCGCACGGTTTTTTCTTGGTGCGTGGATTACGGGGTGTTTGTGAACTCCTTCAACAAAACAAGAGGGGTGATAGTACACATCAAGACGAGCAATATTTGCATTGGAACCTAGGGCCGCATTCCCCTCCTAATGCCAGAAAAGAATAAAGTTACATATCCACGCTGACCCTTCAACAGTGAAAACAAAGAGACATACCTAATTTATGAGTTGCACAATTCCAATCGCATCAGAGAAATACTCAAAGGAGCTGCTCAAACTGGTGTCCAAGGGCGTCGGTGCACAGCCCACACTGACGAATGAAGGACTGTCGCACCCTTTCGTAGACTCCCGGTGTGGTGTTGATCTTGTCCGCAGCAATAGCGATTCGCGCGACGGGATATTCCAGGGAGTCCACAGGTGTCTCACACACCAGAGTTTTCATGTGTCCCCGGAAGAAGAAGTCCAGTGGATTAAGGTCCGGGGAGCGTGGAGGCCAAGCCACAGGTCCACCGCCCGGGATATGTCGCATTTAGAAAGTATCGTACCTTGGTAGCAAAGTGTGCTGAGGCCCCATCATGCATAAACCACATGTCCCTCCATGTGGTGAGCGCAACATCCTGCAACAAACCGGAAAGCACTTGCTCCAAGAACACACGGTACACTGCGCCGGTCAGACGTATACGTCAATTCTCATGTGATGTTCGCACGGTAATATCGCTGAACGTGTTCTGGTGCGTTTTTGAATGTTTGCTCCTCATCGTCTACGCACGTGTTCAGCGCCTGATTTGCATCTTGTGCTTATCATGCACTGGTTGGAACTCCGTGTGCCTTCTGGACGTTTTTCGAACGTGCTCTTTTCTGGCACTAGGAGTGGAATGCGGATATTGTTCGTCTTGATGTGTACTATCACCCCTCTTGTTTTGTTGAAGTAGTTTACAATCACCCTGTATATATCATCATTGCCATTCTAGGCAGTAGCGCATTAAGAGTTTTGGAGGCCCCAAGCGCAACCTGATTTTGAGGCCCCTCAACAAATTTATAAGTTTTTTAAGGATGTTATTCCAAAATGCAGGAATTGAAAAATACAGCATTTCTTGTTTTCCATTAAACAAAAACGGATACACGAAAAATCGCATATTCGTGCAATAGAAAAAAATCACACTGCCCATTCCATTCAGTATTATTAAATAGTAATGAGCATGTACACTGAAGTGCCAGAAAAACTGGTACAGACGAGCTTATGCAAAATACATAGTAACATCACCTATGCGCGTACTGGTTGCGTCCGCCAGTGCGTATATAAAGCGATAGACATCCTTGTCAGCTGTCAGAGCTGTTTTCGGCATGAGAATGACAAGTAATAACGATTTAAGCGATTTTCAACGCGGTGTCATATATAGTTGGCGCTCGTGAGAAGGGCCATAGCATTTCAGAGGTAGAAACGAAGTTCGGATTTTCACGGACGACCGTTGCAAGGGTGTACCGTGACTACAAGAATTCCGGCAAAACCTCCAACCTACGATACCAGCGTGACCGTAAAACGATATTGGGTGAACGTGACCATCGTTGGCTGTCAAGAATCGTTTCACGCGATAGGCGTACAACACTCTCGTAGGTATCAACGGAATTCAATGCTGAAGCCTCAACAAGCATTAGCGTCCGGACTGTGCAAAGTACCCTGCACGATATGGGTTTCGGCAGCCGACGCCCAACTCGAGTCTCTTTGATGGGTGCACGACACAGAGCTAAGCGCCTCGCTTGGGCACGGCAACACCGCCACTGGACACTTGATGACTGGAAACAAGTAGCCTGGTCTGACGAGTCGTGTTTCCAACTGTATCGGGCAGATGGAAAGATTCGTGTATGGCGCAAACCCCATGAAGCAATGGATCCCGCCTGTCAACAGGGAACTGTACAGCTGTACTGGCTAGTGGGGTGTCCGTAATGGTATGGGGTGTGTTTAGCTGGACTTCACTGGGTCCCCTGGTACGTCTGTGACCGGCTAACGCTATGTGTGCATCGTTTCTGACGAGGTACACCCGTCCATGTCCTGCATTCATGCTGATGGGTTGGGCCTGTTCCAACAGGACAATGCACCTCCACACAAGTGTTGGGATGCCACATTATGGTTAGAGGAGCATTCATCTGAGTTTGGGGTGTTGCCATTTCCACCCAAGTCCCCAGATCTGTACGTGATAGAACACATTTGGGATGCCATGCAACGCGCTATCGAACACAGGAATCCGAGACCTCGGAATACACCCGAATTGTGGAACGCTCTGCAGGAAGTATGGTGTGCATTGCCTACTACAGCATATTTCCAGAAGCTAGTGGAGGCCATGCCCCGTCGTATTTCTGCAGTCCTGCGCTCCCGTGGGGGACCTACCAAGTATTAGACTGGTGTACCAGTTTTTCTGGAAGTTCAGTGTATATAAACAGAATCGGTTCTTGTTTTGAGCAAAAATAAATGAAATATCTTAGTTATTTTCTATACATTTATTCATAGTAATCATATTAAATTCGAACATTTCTCGATTTTAGTTTTGCGAATTTGTCAATAATTGATTCATAATCTAATGATTGAACAACATCGTTTTCGATAAATATAAGTGCCGAATGGCATCAATGTAACTGATGTACTGCATTACATAAATATTATAATTAACCCGTTTAAGTACAACAAATGCACGTGCACTGCTATTATTACAAAACGGCATTATTTAAAAAAATCATTTTTTCCATGTCTTCATTCTGCTGCCTTTGATTTCCTGTAAGTAAATTTGCATCGCTCTCAATATCTTAGAAGTTGCTTCTGACATCCATTATGAATTCAGAAAGAGATTTGAGAAGAGTTTTTCCTTGTATTAAATTCGATTGTACATCTTGTTACGATTTGCTTGCACTGTTTATTCTTTGTAACAGTTTGTCCCATAAAACCGTTAATAAAGCTATTTCATATTCATTAAAATACAGTATTCTGATAATGTTTCTGCCTCTAATATACCAATTGGGAACCTCAACGAACTATAGGGGGCGCTGCGCAAACGTAAAGAAACTTCTCTAGTACGGGTAACGTCGCACGTGTTTGCATAAAGTCGAATGTTAGAATGGCTGGTTTGTCGCTTTCAATCCTTGAAATAATGAAATTTGTGGACGCTTCCAAAAATTCAAGATGCATTAAAGAAGGGGAAGTGATTGTTAATGTAGGCCATATAATTTCTTGTGGAATTAAGAAGGAAGATGGAAGAGAAATTCTCATAGTTTCGCACTGCATTCAGTCCACGGCAATAACGTCGTCGCCTCACTCCATCAACGGTGTTTTAGATACAAGTAACAGTGAAATTTCTATAAATTCATTTGAGTGCTCTTGTAAAGCGGGCAGAAGTGGAACGTGTAAGCACTGTGTAGCAGTAATGCTTTACTTTAACAGGTAATTTTTTTTATTTTTACATTTTGAGGCAAGTGATATAGTAATACCGACAGTGGTGTTCTAATCCGGATTACTATTAAAAGCTGACATTTCGTTTCACTTGACGTTTCCCAGGACCCATTTTCAATACTGTCAACAATAACATTTGTAATTTTTGAACATTCTGTTCCTAAAAGTGTTTGTGAATTGGTAATTGTTGATCATCATTGGGTTCTGCGTTTTTGAACCGATGACTGTTGACAGAACATTGCAAATCTTGTTCCATAATGAAGTTTAAATTTATACGGATAACAGCAATTATTTGTTTTCAAGATTATGTAGAAATGCGGATTTTTTAATTACTACTATGCAATAAAAACATGCTGCCTTGTTTATTATTCATTCAAAGACGTTACTAGGTTAGTAGCATTTCACTGGAAGGATTTCAAACGCAAGGCACAAACGTTTATACTAACTTGTGAAAAACATAGCTGAAACCTTGGGAACGACATTGCGGGACACAACAATATGATTTGTTCTTCTTCACGGAATTCTCCATTACACAACTCTCTAATTCCAGAATGAATGCAAAAATACACCAAACTACGACAACTGAACGTAATGAGCGATCTACCAACAGCCAAGCATTGAGCCGAAAACGTTACCCGTACTACAGTAATTCTTCCTTTTGCCGCTAGAGGGAGAGCGGACCGCTGAGATTGCCAATTGCTTTTCATTGTCATTCGTATTAATGCTTCCTTGATGTTCTTGCAATTCCTTCTTAAAGCTGAAACTGCTGTCAGCTCTTGCTGCCCATCTGGCGTAGCTAAATGTTTGAATTGAGTGTCCGGAAAACCCTTTATGAGAATATCCCATCGTCGATTGGACAGAGAAATATACTGATCCCGCCGCCGGCACCGATTGATACGGTACCGGACCGAGCTGGGTTATGTATTCACCGCATGCCACCAATAGATACGAACTCGGCCGCTCTACCAATAGTTGCGGTCTCATGGGTCATTATCCCACCGTTGACCACCAATTGATACGAACGCTCCGAGCGATATAATTTATTAACACCCGTCACCAAATGATACCTTCGTGGTCTCGTTCCCACCGCAGTCGGCAATTTATCTGCTATTTGGATACGAAACTTGTGGGTTCTTGTAATTCAGGATCTGGCATATTTTAGCGAGAACGTTAGCGGCTTGCTGAAACACAGGAATTCAATACAGGAATTATATACAACACCAGAGCCTTTAGAATGACTAGAGTAAGATTAACACTTAAACATCTTTATTTGTAGGAGGAAACTCTATCCCGGGGCATTGCCCACGGTGATACCAACACATGTTATGCTCCCTATTCCGAGCTAATATCATCTACCTCTGGATTCAGGAATCAGACTTCCGCCTCAAAAGGGCGTATCAAAGTTCCAATTTAGAGTCTGGGTTCAATTAATGTTCTCAGTTCCTCCTCTCAGTGACAGGATAACAATAAACAGAAAAAGAAAGTATTCACTTATTGCTGACTGCTTGTTGCGTAATCCAGGCTATACAAAGCACTATTCGAATTATTATGAAGCTCCGTTGGCACCGCACACTCTGTGGCGCTTTATTTTGCTTAATATTCCTTTCACCTGTGTGTTTTTAAACGCCGGAAAAATTTTACTTCCTTCGATGGGTACCGAAACAGGGGGGGGGGGATTTCACCTGTGTGTAACAGACAGTCTTCACTAATTTGCTGGCTTTCCACTCTTTCTTTCGACGACGCAGAGAGAGAATTTCTCCGCTCTTCACCGACCGAGTGTAGGGAGGGGGGAGTAACACCCCGAGTTGACTCCTCTTCGCACAGCAGACGGGGGCTGTAGAATGGACAGGGGTAGCTCTCTTTTACCCCGTCAAGAAACTTCGTCGGCAGCAAGGGAGAAACGCTTACGTATTGCTTCGGACAGGTCAATGATCTCCACTCTTTGGATGGAGACGGCGTTTTCCAAAGACTGGTTTGCTAGTCGTGTTTCACTAATGCTTTTTAGTAGACATTCTCAATTTGGCATATTTGGTGGTTTTACACGGTCGCCTAATTATTATTAAGTTCTACTCTTTCCTCGTACCCCGACAGCTTGCCGCTGCGCTCGAAGTACCGTGGCTATCTTGAGTCGCGCCGGACGTCAGGCTTCGCACATAGCGGGCTCCAGAGCCGTAGCGAGGGGGGGGCAGCAGGGTCGGTCGCCCTGGGCACCGAGCTGGAGGGGGACGCCATCGAGACGTAGATTTTTTTATATAAATGTAAAAAATGTAAAATTAATTTATACGCGCAATTAAAAACATGTATAAAATTTAAACTTCTTTATGTTTTAAGAATAAATTGGCGACCAGATGAAACCTAAATTAAAGGAGAACTCGAATCGTCCGAACGCCAAATATTCGGATCGATTTGGCTTGGGTGTGACAGTACATTTTAGTTGCCATGTTTATGAAACATTTGAGACGCGTGCGCTGCGGCTAGTGTAGGCCAGGACTTTAGAGGGGAAGGGCTAGTACGCCCCTTTGAAGTGCTGAACACCGACCCGTGTCTGAAAGGTTGGGTAAAAAATGGGTAGTGTACTTGTTTCTACGTCATCACGCTGGCCTTCTGGCTCAGCTCAGTTCCCTCCAAGACAGAACTTCCCTCTGTTATGACGGTGTTTTACGCAAGCACTGTTTCTTGGTGTATCATATTTGTTTCACGTTGTATTTTATTTAAGTTACACACTGAAAACCCAAACTGATGCTCTTAGCGAGAAGAAACAGATTTTAAAATGGACACCAGAAGACATATCAAGATGCATTGTAATTCCAGCACTTTACCTAAAATCATATGATTTTTGATTTTGAGATCAGAAAAGTATATTTGCTATATTAAGCAAAACACTTTTTAAAGAAAGAGCATGCATAACAGAAAATGTTCATTTAAAATTATCCAATTTATACTATAACATCAATGTTTTCCGATTTTTAGGCCCCCAAAAATCATGAACTTTTGTTTTCCAAAAAGATAATTTTTGATATTTGAGTGCGCCTTGCAGTAGATGACACACTGTAATCGGGTAAATACGGTAGTAACTTTGACTGAAAGTGCCTTTCATGTGGTGCTCTTACAGAAGGCTCTCAGGCTTTTGGCCAGTGCAGGTACGTCATCGACCACGGCTGCATGTCTCAGGGGGTGAAATGTAGGCGACGGGTGCTGTGACCTTCACGGCCTCCTCTGTCCATGATCCATCACGTGTATTAAGAACGAATGACGGATGGTGACGATTCGTCGCCAGGGAAGCCTACAGTACGTATGCGCGGAACAAACATTACTCAGTTAAGATTGCGACAGTTTAAATGCAATATTTGCCGTGACATTGTGACGACATTTGTTTGCTTAACGTTGTCTGTATAGCTTGATTGATTGAGTATCGCGCTGAATTAGTGCACTGTGCCACGTGACGTGCGTGTGTGTGTCGAATTGGGACCTACAAAGTTGTCTGGAGCACAAGGCAGAAAACGAAAAAAAAAAAAAAAAACAAGAGGCGGATAACGCAGTCCAAGCCAAACAGTGGCAAAAACTGGGATGGGTAAAGAAGGTGGATCCCTCAACCGCTGCGCTCCCACTACAGCAAGTGACTGAAAGTAAGCCATCTACATCAACACTTTTAGAAAATGAAAACGTTACTGAAGTAACTGAGAATATAACTGGTAGTGCTAGTGTGCATTCAGATGATTCTACACCTTATTTTAACCCGTCCTTTCCAACATTAAGTCCTTACGAAGGCGTACAAGGCCGCCCCGGTGGCGCAGTGGTTCAAGGCGTTGGCCTCTGATCATTCGTCCGTATGGGGTCCGGGTTCGAATCCCGGTCAGGCATGGATGTTGTGTTTGTCTTACGGCACTGGCTCTCTCCCTTCCCTGGAACCAGTGACCCTAAATTAGGGACGGGCGACTGCTTATAGCCCATTTGAGTTGCTCACGGTGGTCGTTAAACCTCCAATCAAAAAAAAAAAAAAAAGAAGAAGGCGTACAGGAACAGGATTTGGAAGATGAACAAACCAAAATTCAACTTAATTTTAATGATCCCACAACATGGCCTGATTTGAATGACCATATGAGAAGCTTGTTAGTTGAACACGGTCCAGAACAAAATAAAAATGGTAATTTTCTTTTATCAATTAATGCAGGAAAAAGGCATTTTACGGGAAATTGGTTCCACAAAAAACTTTTGAATGGAGAAAATGTAGAGCGGGATTGGTTAATTTACAGTGAAGCAACAAAAGTTATTTATTGTTTCCCTTGCATTCTATTTGGAAATCATTTGAAATCACGTTTAGCAAATCCAAAAGTGGGGTTTTTCTGAGTGGAAAAAATTACACCCTCGAATTCCAGAGCATGAAAATTCTGTAGAGAACCGTGAGTGCTATGTTTCCTGGAAAAGCTTTGAAAAAAGGATTAAAGAGGGCTGTGCAATTGATACTGAACTACAGCAAATGATTACAAAAGAGAAAGAGAAATGGCGGCACATTCTCAGAATCATTGTCGATTGCATTTTGTTTTGTTCAGTCAACAACTTGGCCTTTTGAGGTTCAAGTACAAAGATAGGTGAAGACAAATGTGGAATTTGTTTACATTTGCTTTCGCGCCTCCGGTTGGAACTCACAGCTGCAACTTCCGCACACACAATCGACACCTTTCAGAACACCTGGGCCCAGCGCACCGGGTGGTTTTCTATTCATGGTTCTGCCATCCTACTGGTGACTTGATTGTGTCCTCTTTTAGATTGTCTTTGTTTTGGTGTTTGGCTGTTCTCTTCACCTTGCTAGTACCTTGCTTACTGCGTTATTTTACTTATTTTTGTTCTGCTCCAGCAGGCTGTGATTCTGCATGTAAATATGTATAGTATGTTACTTGCTCTTCACTTTTCTTGTTTTTCTTAGCATTGTATATTAAGTGGTTTCTGAACTGTTTTGTGATCTTCTGATATGTCAATGTGCACCACCCATGTTATATGTACTGTGCTCCTATGTAGTGCTGAGTTCGAAACTTTATCTTCACTGTTTATTTATTGTGCATCCTGTATTTTTAATGTATTTTCAAGCTCTATATATTGTATCACAGGTCATTGACCTAAAGTCTTTTGCGTGTGTTCAGTGTCACAGGTCTGTCCCCATTGTGGGTTTTTAGCATTTTGTATTTATACTTTTGGGTGGCTATGCCCCTTATTCATGTATATATCATTTTCATGTATCATTCATATTTTTCTCTGTATTCTTTCCTTGTCCAGTTTGACGAGCTGTATCATGCCTTTTGTCAATAAAATGTTGAACTGCTAGAGTTTGTTTCTCATTATGGTAAACAGCTAAAAGAGTATATTACCATAGCCAAAGAAAAACCAGGAATTCCAAATTACCTTTCCCCAACAATTCAAAACGTGTTCATCAATTTAATAGGTGACACTGTTCACCAAGAAATACTGAAAGACATAAGAGAGGCAAAATACACTGACGGAAAAAATCCCAACACCAAGAAGGGGTTGTGTTAGATAAACGACAGTTGGTAGGCGGTGAGAGTACATCTGTAAGATGACGTCTATGCAAATTTCGCGCTCAGCGCATACGTGTGACGCTCCCTCGGAACATGCAAAGCAGGTTTGCTGTAAATACGCGCTGTAACGTTCGTGAGCGTTAGTTATCGTTGAGTAGGGTGTTGATGATAGTCAAGAATGCCTTTAAGAAGACGAAGAAGCCATTATTGCCGCCCCGGTGGCGCAGTGGTCTAAGCGATGGCCTCTGACCATTCGTCCGAAAGGGGTCCGGGTTCGAATCCCGGTGAGGCATGGATGTTGTGTTTGTCTTACGGCACTGGCTCTTTTCCTTCCCTGGAACCAGTGACCCTAAATTAGGGACGGGCGACTGCTTATAGCCCATTGAGTTGCTCACGGTGGTCGTTAAACCTCCAATAAAAAAAAAAAAAGAAGCCATTATCAACAGCTCACGGAGTTTAAACGAGGTCGTGTAATAGGGCTACGAGAAGGTGGATTTTCTTTCCGCAATATTGCAGAACGACTTGGTAGGAATATAGCCACTGTGCATGATTGTTGGCAGCGGTGGTCAAGGGAAGGTACTGCCTCAAGAAGACCGGATTCCGGCCGGCCACGTGGCACTACTGAGAGGGAAGACCGCCGTGTACGGCGTATGGCCGAGCTGCAGTTGGCACCACACCACAGTGTACGGCGTAGCAATTCGAGCTGCAGTTGCCACCACAGTGACACAACGAACTGTTACAAATCGGTTACTTGAAGGACAGCTCCGAGCCAGACGCCCTGTAGCGTGCATTCCAATTACTCCAAACCACTGCCGTTTGCGACGTCAGTGGTGTCAAGCTAGAGCTCATTGGAGGACGGAATGGAGATCTGTTGTGTTTTCTGATGAAAGCTGGTTCTGCCTGGGTGCCAGTGATGGCCGTGTGTTGGTTAGAAGGAGGCCAGGTGAGCGCCTGCAACCAACCTGTCTGCGGCCTAGACACACTGGACCTACACCTGGAGTTATGGTCTGGGGAGCAATTTCCTATGACAGCAGGAGCACTCTCGTGGTTATGCTACGCACCCTGACGGCACAGTTGTACGTCGGTCTGGTGATTCAACCTGTTGTGCTGCCATTCATGAACAGCATTCCAGGGGTGTTTTCCAACAGGATAACGCTCGCCCGCATACCGCTGTTGTAACCCAACATGCTCTACAGAGTTTTGACATGTTGCCGTGGCCTGCTATATCACCAGATCTTTCACCAATCGAGCACGTATGGGACATCATTGGACGACAACTCCAGCGTCACCCCCAACCAGCATTAACCGTCCCTGTATTGACCGACCAAGTGCAACAGGTATGGAACTCCATTCCACAAACTGACATCCAGCACCTGTACGACACAATGCCTGAACGTTTGCGTGCTTGCATGCAACATTCTGGCGGTTACACCGGTTATTAATGTACCAGCATTTCACATTTAAAATGGTTCTTCTCGCGCTTACATTAAGCTGTGATCTTGAAACCTTAATCGATTAAATATGTTACTTATACAAATGTACTGCCGTCATTTCATTCCTCTACAACTATTTTTTCGTGGTATTGGGATTTTTTTTCCGTCAGTGTATTTCTCAATTTCATTTGATTGTACACCAGATGTAGCCCATCAGGAACAAATGTGCCAGATTATTAGGTACGTGAAAGTTTCAGAGGATGTTTGCTCTATTGAAGAAAGTTTCACCGATTTCATAAAAACTACTGAAACGACTGGGGCTGGTTTAATCGAAGAAATTCTACAAAAAATAGAAGCCGATGGGCTTGACATTCGTAATTGCCGAGGGCAAGCATACGATAATGGTTCAAACATGGCGGGGAAGTATTCAGGAGTCCAGGCTTGTATACAAGCAATTTGCAACTATGCACGTTTTATGCCATGTGTTGCTCATTCATTGAACTTGGTCGGTGTTCACGCTGCTGGAGTCTCTTCAGATATTATCACATTTTTTGGCACAGTGCGAGAATTGTACAAAATATTTGCTCACAATGTCAGAATATGGGAAATATTATCCAACAAACTTTCTACCACTCTCAATCGTCACTGTGATACAAGATGTGCATCCAAATACTCTGCTGTTCATGCACTTTATTCACAGCTTGATAAAGTCCTCGAAGCCTTAGAGGAAATTTCTGACAACCCTCAATTCCATGATGACTGTTTATCAGTGGTTAAAAATTTTCTGAAACAAATTAATTATAAGTTTGTTTGTTACTCTGTTATGTGGGACAAAATACTAAATCAGATCTCCCGCGTGAATTAACAATTACAGCGCAAAGATGTGACCGTGGACTGTGCAGTTAGTCACTGACAGGATTGAAAGCTGCTTTACAAGACATTCGGGATACAGGGATCGATGTTATACTGGGCGAAGCATCGGACATCTGTGCCGCAACATCTCTTGACGGCTTCTTCGAGGAGAAAAGGGCAAGGAAGAGGAAACGACTGACATTGGAAGAAAGTGAGGACACTGTTTTGACAGGAAAACAAAGGTTCAGTATGAACTTTTATGCTGTTTTGGACAAAGTCTTAGAACAAATGGAATGGCGTTATAAATGTTTGATTGAAGTGTTAGATGACTTTAATTTCTTAACGGGCAAGTCTTTGCAATCTATGACCGTAGAAGAGTTAAAGGCTAGTGCAATGCGCTTAGCAAATAAATATGATAAGGATCTGGATGCTACTGAAATAGAGGGGGAAATAGCTAGTTTTAAGTTTCAGGCCACTTCTTTATTTCCAAAAGCAAATTCTCTTGACCTATTAAATTTAATGTCTCTTGCTACATCTTTTTTTTTTTTTTTTTTTTTTATTGGAGGTTTAACGACCACCGTGAGCAACTCAATGGGCTATAAGCAGTCGCCCGTCCCTAATTTAGGGTCACTGGTTCCAGGGAAGGGAGAGAGCCAGTGCCGTAAGACAAACACAACATCCATGCCTGACCGGGATTCGAACCCGGGCCCCTTACCGACGAATGATCAAAGGCCAGCGCCTTAGACCACTGCGCCACCGGGGCGGCTGCTACATCTTATCCAAACTTAGTAATTGCTTTCAGATTATTCTTAACATTACCAATTACTAATGCGTCTAGTGAACGAGGTTTTAGTAAGCTGAAAATAATAAAAATAAAAAAATAAGGTCATCGGTGGCGCAGTGGTCTAAGCGATGGCCTCTGATCATTCGTCCAGAAGGGGTCCGGGTTCGAATCCCGGTGAGGCATGGATGTTGTGTTTGTCTTACGGCACTGGCTCTTTCCCTTCCCTGGAACAAGTGACCCTAAATTAGGGACGGGCGACTGCTTATAGCCCATTGAGTGGCTCACGGTGGTCCTTAAACCTCCAATCATCAATGGGACAAGGGAGGTTAACGCACCTTGCAATTCTGTCAATAGAAAAAGATATTGCTAAAACTATTAATTGTGATCAAATAATAAATGATTTTGCTGCTGTTAAAGCTCGAAAGGTACATTTGTAAATACAAAATCATTCTGTTAAGGCTTAAGCATAATTTTAAACAAATGCTACTTGTACTTATTTTTTCAGTTGTTCACTTGAGGTAGCAATTAATTATAAATAAAAAGTATTCTTCATTCAAACTATGTTCAATGTTTTTTCTTTCTTCAACAATCCCTATTGAAGCTCACATAGTCACCACAGGCTATTGAATAGGATTACCAATATAAGTTATTTTTTTTAATATTATATTATGAGCAATATTTTATACAAAAAAATTTACGTTTTATTACTATTTCATACAATTAGCAAATTATATACGGGACAATAATTGCAAATAACAATAAAAATCGCAATATTTTTTTTATACAGGTATTGTACTATATCTGCAAACAGGTATATAATAAAATCTGACACCATCAACTGTTCCAGTTGGACTGGGGCAGGGGGCGCCAATTTTACTGCTTGCACCGGGCGCCAATACCTCTAGCTACGGCCCTGCGGGCTCGTACGGTTTACTGCTACGTCGACCCTTCTTGCGAGTTTCTCTCCATCTGTCCTACGGCAACGTACAGAGATAACTAACTCTCTCTCTTCTTCTGCCTCTTTTTGGCTATCCTCTGTCACATGGCTTCATCTGCTTCTTTTCTGTCGACACTTGAGATTTCTCTCTTGTCTCTCGTACGGAGCGCCGTCGCTTCTGCAAGTATAGTTTAGCCTCTGACCCTCGCCCCTCATAATCGTAATTTTCAGGGTTCCCTACAGATTTTTGTCACTAATGGCACACTTGAAGTCGTATTTATGAGAGTCTGGATGACTCTCAGTTGCCAACTGGGTGGTCGCTTAGTTGAATAGGCTTCCAAAGGCGATATCCTAATTCCTTTGTTTCCACCCAGACAAAGAGAATTACACGACTTCCCCAATTAAAAATGAGTTAATTTTCCAATTTTATTTGAAATAGGCCAAATATTTAATCTAATCATCAACATTATTTAACCACGCCTATCAAGTCCGTCCCCCATTTTAATAGTAATTAATTTAGACCCAATTTTCGTATCAATACGTATAAATTCTGAATAAAGTTAAAGTAATGCAATGCTTCTTAAAAAACAAACAAACTAGCACATGGCACCTAGGTTACTGTTCCAATACGTTTTTTTTTTAATGTCGCTTGCAATCCACTGTATTTTTCTTACAAGTTTGCTGCATTATCGTATTTTTGGCCTCTGCAGTTTTTGATGTCAATAGATAGATCCTTTAATGATTCCAATACAATCTTTTTTAAATATGTGGACACATGATTCTCGATTTGAAGAAAACCAAAAACATTCCTTTTATATCTCTTTGCTTGCCAACAAATCTTAAGATTAGAGTGAATTTGGCTGTGTGGAGGATATCGGCAGTATAACCTACAATTATTGAATAATACAAAGCTCCTTGAACTTCAGAAATGTTTTCGCTTCGATTCCTATTAAACTTATAATTACTTATACATTCGTCACACACAGTGTGTGATAATAACTTGCGTTGTATTGGAATTAAATCAGACTATTGAATCTTTCCAAATGTTTTTTATTTATTCCTGCCCAGCTTTGTACCTGTGGTTCGGCAAAGTACCACAGGTACAATCGCCGAACCACAGGTACTGGATTGTCGGTGTTGTCATCTGTGACGACACCGATCGTCATTCGGGAATAAATGCAACATTCCTGGGTGTACAGAGTCAGCAAGCAATTCACGATAGCGGATACCAATCATACGTTGTTCCTCGTGCACCAGGGATACAAGTTCCTATCAAGTAAACATGCCCCACACCATACAACCGCCTTGCACTATAGAGGCCATGTAGAATGGATCAAGGGAGTCATTCTGTTTGCGCCAGTCATACGTTGTTCCTCATGCACCAGGGATACAAGTTCCTATCAGATAAACATGCCCCACACCATACAACCGCCTTGCACTATAGAGGCCATGTAGAATGGATCAAGGGAGTCATTCTGTTTGCGCCAGTCATACGTTGTTCCTCATGCACCAGGGATACAAGTTCCTATCAGATAAACATGCCCCACACCATACAACCGCCTCCACCGGCTTACACTATAAAGGGCATATAGGATGGATCGAGTGCGTCATGCTGTTTGCGCCAAATAGGTAAACGACAATCCATGGAGTGGTATAAAAAACGCTACTCGTGAGACCAGCACATCTATTTTTCAGTCATCCGACGTCCAATTTGCAAGATCTTTGCAGCAGGAGAGTCTTTTGCTCCGATGAACCGTATTTAGAAAAGGATGTCATCTGCTGTTATAGCCCTCACCTATCACATCAACCTTTTGCTGTCCTGTGCAGTTTTGCCTCTAGGACGTTGTTTGACCAATTACACGCCAGTTCTGATGCACTTTAACTACGGTGGATCGCGAACAACTCACCAGTTCAGCCGTTTGGAAAATCGTAGACTAGGAGAGCTCGAGCTTTTTTTTTTTCAAAATTCTACAAGCTCTCCCACTCTGCCCTTTCCCAAAGTCCGATAAATCACTGCTTTTGCCCATCACGCTCCTCCGCATTTTTCTACCTATTTTTCACTCGCACCTTATTTATGCTACGTCGATCTACTAATCACGCCCTCTTGGAAATCACATAAATGCAATATTGCTGTGATTTCCGAAAGGGCGTGATTTTTACATGAATGGGCCGCATCCACTTTCGATACGGGAGGTTATGATTCAGTTTTCACTCAATGTGTAGGTATATATATAAAACTGCCGTTCCATAAACACACAAAATGAAGAAATATAGGTACAGCAAAATATATGCTATTCTTTCTCAAAGTATCTTCCCTCGGATGATATGCAACGGCCATAACATTGGGGAACAATTTTGAACATATTTTTTGTTGACTTCGTTTTTTCAGCTGATGTTGACTAAAATAGGCATGCTGATTTTGTAACTACAGCTAGTTTTCTTCTATCACGTCAGGTTTTTCTCTACCGCTTATCTGCATGCGATTATTTTGACTGAAATAGGCATGTTGATTTTGTAACGGCAGCTAGTTTTCTTCTATCACGTCAGGCTTTTTCTCTACCGCTTATCTGCATGCGATTACTGTAGCCGGGATGAAGGGGTGGGGACTACCTTGTGGACCAGCGAAAGGTTGTTAGTTGTCTGGGCTATTCAGTTACACGCACGACAGCGTGGTGAGAGATAGTGTGCCGCTTTATATAAATGGAAATTCACTGTTAGCTATTTTTCATAATTTGCTTAGCAAATTTTATTATTTTATAAACAAGTATTTAATTTATGATGTCTGCCTCTTCTGTTTGATTTGATTTGATTTGAGGTTTAACGACCACCGTGAGCAACTCAATGGGCTATAAGCAGTCGCCCATCCCTAATTTAGGGTAACTGGTTCCAGGGAAGGGAGAGAACCAGTGCCGTAAGACAAGCACAACATCCATGCCTCACCAGGATTCGAACCCGGACCCCGTTCGGACGAATGATCAGAGGCCATCGCTTAGACCACTGTGCCACCGGGGCGGCCAGTTGGAATTGTGGAGACACACTGGGAAGGTTAATACAGATCGTGTAAGTACTTAAAAACATCTGTGAGTTGACTCTTGATTCACTGCCAGAATTCGTATCATACTGCTATTGTTTGGAAGCAGAATTGCACGCTTTTAAGTGTATTTCTGAGTACACATGAATTAATTTTTAAATCACTACAGAAAAGCATCATGTTTTAGAGAGAGAGAGACAAAGACTGAGAGAGTAATACTACAGCACTTCTTTCCACAAGCCTATGAAGAGCAATTGACAGAAATAAGCAATATTTTGGAAAGTCACCCTGTACAATTTTGTTGACATTGAAATGTTTAAGTCTTCCTGTGATAAATAATTCTTTACAATAATCTGTTCAATACAATGATTTTGAACATTTTATAAGCTTACATCCCATCTAAAAACATGTTTTAAGTCATTAGTTCACACCCATTCCATGGTTACAAAGAAAGATATGTCATTTTCCTCCTCAAAAATTCAAATTCAACATTTTTTTTTCTTTTGAAACTTATTCTGTAACTTATTAGGAGTTCACTCAACCAATTTCATTGTCTGTTTTCAATTTGAGATAATCTAAAAGTTAAAAAAAAGCACAAGGATTCATTAATGCTTTTGAACAGAATAGTCTGCTTTTACATCTTGAGGGTAATCATGCAAAAGCAGGCAGGCACTACTTTTCACAACAGATGCATACAAATTCAGCTTATGCAGTTAGCATGGGTGAAATACAAAACAGCAGCTCTTAATTTTAACCTCGCCGCCCCGGTGGCGCAGTGGTCTAAGCGATGGCCTCTGATCATTCGTCCGAACGGGGTCCGGGTTCGAATCCTGGTGAGACATGAACGTTGTGTTTGTCTTACGGCACTGGCTCTCTTCCTTCCCTGGAACCAGTGGCCCTAAATTAGGGACGGGCAACTGCTTATAGCCCATTGAGTTGCTCACGGTGGTCGTTAAACCTCCAAAAAAAAAAAAAAAAAAAAAATTGACCTCCATGACCCTTAACTGAGTATGTTGTGAATCTTAACTTCAAGTTATGTGAATGAACCTTTACTTTTAGCATATTAAATAGAGCACAGCAGAAAATATATCACTGAATTAAGTGACCTTTGTAATGAAATGTACTTGGAAACATGCATATATTTCTCATTGTTCTAAAAAATGCATGTTATGTGCAAATAACACCTGCTTTCAGTTTTAAATCTCCATAGTTTGGTAAATTCATATTAAAAAAAATTCACTCAAATTTGAGGAAAAGCACAGATTTTGAAAGGATAAAGACAAAACATAATCTATTTTACTAGAAAAAAATATTACAGAGGTAAGTGTTTCAAAACATCAGAACATTTGCAATGACAAAGTCCTATTTTGTGTTTTGACAAGTCCTTTTCTTGGCAAAGTCATTTTTGATACACCAAATAATGCAAATGTCTAAATGAGTTTGTTAGGGAAGAAATACTCATGTATTCAAGCATCACTTAATAATAATAATACATTGAAACTGGGTGCAAAAACTTTTTATTTCTCTTGACAGAGGTAAATTTCAGTACATTTTATTAAACATTTTTAATTTTATATACATTGGGCATAATTATTAAATGGTAATTAACAGGTGCCTTGCCCAAGGATTATTTGGGATGAAACACTTAGATAATGCTAACATTTCCATTTTTATATTATATCGAAGAAATGCGTTATTAAACATGGAGTAAAATTTTTGTAAAGGATTTTAATTTTAGACTGAAAAAAAAACAAAAACAAAAAAACACATGAAGTACACAAATATTTTCCCAAAGCATTAGGGGCCCTGGACTCAAGGATCTTTGGCAATAATAAACGTTAATCCATGTAAATGCCTATATTTTTCTGTTCTCTATTTTTTATTTTGGTAATATGATTTACAAGCTACAGTAACCTGTCCATCACTAAGTGGGAGCCTCTAGTAATTTAAAAAATATATTCACAAGTTAACACACAAAGTGGAACACCTAAATGCACAATATATACGCATTTCCTATACGTGCATCATTCCATAAGTGGAAAACTTGGTTACCTATAAAATATGTCTTAAAGTTTCTGACACCTAGTACAATAAAAATGTCTTAATTATTTCCAAGAAAATTTGGTTACACACAAAAATGTTCTCAAATGATGGCAGTTTAACAAGAGTTCTAAGTGAGTAATGCCTACTTTTAAAGAGCATGTCTCAACAATTTCTGGCTCATGTTATTATCAAGTTTTTACTTGTTATGTATTGTATGTATATAGAATCATTTTTACCTACTATACATATCAGGGCTTGAAAAATATCTGAAAAGTTATCTGCCCAGGTAATGAAAGCTGGATGGCCAGGGAAATTTATCTTTTAAGATAAAAAATAAGAACCCTCATTTTTTTAAGTTAAAAAATATTAACATTTTTCATGTTTTGTATTTCCATTTTAAGTGTCCGTGTTCAAAATGTTCAAGTCTGTGTTCAAAATGTCCAGTGCACAAAAGCGTGTAATATCTCAAACTTTAGGATGATGATGATGAAATTGGTATTTGAGAAATTTAGTGATTCTGCCATGGCCGCCCCGGTGGCGCAGTGGTCTAAGGCGCTGGCCTCTGATCATTCGCCCGTCTGGGGTCCGGGTTCGAATCCCGGTGAGGCATGGATGTTGTGTTTGTCTTACGGCACTGGCTCTCTCCCTTCCCTGGAACCAGTGACCCTAAATTAGGGACGGGCGACTGCTTATAGCCCATTGAGTTGCTCACGGTGGTCGTTAAACCTCCAATCAAAAAAAAAAAAAAAAAAAAAAAAAAAAAAAGATTCTGCCATGTTCCTTTCATTAAAGTTTTCGCCCTTTGTCACTAAACACTGGAGGCTAGTTCCATCAGAGGCATGAATCCCGTTGCTGACTATAAACAACATTTGGTGCAAAACTGCATATTGGTCCCAATTTCTGGACCTAGAGCATAATATAATTAAAGAAGTGATATTCTCCTGTCCTTGGCACTCTGTAACAATAATACAATTTCTGTATATTAGCAGTGAAATGAAACACGACATTCAAAGACTGTCTTTTGCCCGGATCAGGCAACTGGAATTTTTATTTACCTGCCCAGGCCAATAATTTACATGCCCAGAGCATGGTATTTTTCAAGCTTTGTATGTACAGGGTGCATAGGAAAGTTCCTTTAGCCGGGAATAACTTACGAATGGAGAGAGGTACAGTTATGCAAGTGAGATAACGGTATAGTAAAGTGACTATGCCCGATTGAATGCAACCAACAGCAGCGCCCCTAGTGGCAAAATGTGCAAGTTAGCCATTGCAAATCAAAAACGAAAAGAGATATAACAAAATTTCCTATTACAAAGTTGTAGAGCATCAATTAATTAGCAAAAAGCGACATTTGTTTCACATGGATAAGATAAATTGTCGCCTGAATACCTTAAAATGTCTGAAATCGATATGCGACGATTCGAATCTGCATATTCACATTTCGCAAATGAAGCCATATGCAAATTAAGATTGTGACATTGTACTGTACCTATGATATAAAAACCAGTAGCAGGATATACCCTGATTAGAAGTTTAGGTCTACATATGCTGTGTGAGAATGGCGAGCTTGGATTTCTGGGGTTACGTAAAAACTCAGGTGTATGCAACAGCACCTACAAGTCTGCTGGATCTACACCGTCGTGTTACAGATGCTTGCAATAGTGTGACACCTTCCATGCTGAGGAAGCCGCCCCGGTGGCGCAGTGGTCTAAGGCACTGGCCTCTAATCATTCGTCCGTACGGGGTCCGGGTTCGAATCCCGGTTTGGCATGGATGTTGTGTTTGTCTTACGGCACTGGCTCTTTCCCTTCCCTGGAACCAGTGACCCCAAATTAGGGACGGGCGACTGCTTATAGCCCATTGAGTTGCTCACGGTGGTCGTTAAACCTCCAATCAAAAAAAAAAAAAAAAGGCTGAGGAATGTGCATGCAGAGTTACTTTCACGAATACAAATGTGTATCGTGGGCAAGGGCGAACTCTTCGAACATACTCAACATTAACTTTTTATCACTGTGCGCCAGTTTGCCTTTTTTTGTCTGACGTCATCAAACTGTATTGACATAAGTATGCATTTATGCAATAAATTGTGTGTATTTGCTCATACCTATGCCTGTTTTCTTCAAACGTTCACACAAAAGGTTGTGCATCGATTTCGGACATTTTAAGGTATTCAGGCGACAATTTATCTTATCCGTGTGAAACAAATGTCGTTTTGCATTAATTAATTGATTCTCTACAACTTTGTAATTGGAAATATCTCTTTTCATTTTCGATTTGCAATGGCTAACTTCCGCATTTCGCCACCAGGGGCACTGCTATCGGTTGCATTTGATCGGGCGTAGTCGCTTTACTAAACCATTATCTCACTTGCATAATTGTACCTCTCTCTGTTCGCAAGTTATTTCAGGCTAAAGGGACTTTCCTATGCACCTTGTATATTGCACGACATAAAGGAAGATGTATTACTTTGAACTTTATATGGAAAACTTACCTTTCTCAGAATAAGAAATATGTATATCCCTAATTCGGGTTGTATAAATTGGTGTCTCACATTTGTATGATTTCGTAATGCACTAGCATGTGCTGTGAGGTTAGTAAATAATATACATTGAGTGGCCACTTTATTATGACCACCTGACAGTTTTAAGCAAATGCGCTATGGCTGCACGCTGTTGCCGCCAGACGGTGAGGCTAGTATAAAAAGGGAAAGCTTAGTGCTTGTGACAGTAGTAGAAGTGATTTTTGGGTGACGAGATGGGTAAAAAAATGCGATTTGACGGACTTTCAACGTGGGATGATTGTAGGAGCTCGGAGCCATGGAACGAGTATCACTGAAACCGCCGCATTCGTGAAATGTTCCAGAAAAGCTGTTGTTAAAGTGTTTAAAGACTGGACTGTCAGTCAAAAAACTGGGTTTCTACATGCAACGTGTGGTAGTCATTGACTAGTGACTGCTCATGCGGAACGGAGAGTCTCCAGACTGGTAACAGATGACAGAAGGGCAACAGTGCAGCAAATTACAGACCATCTTAATCAAGGACATCTCTGCACGCACTGTTCGCCGTACACTGCATCGGATGGGATATGGCAGCCAAAGGCCTGTTCGAACACCTTTGCTGTCTGCAAACAAGAGAAAAGATCTCCAGTTCGCACAGGAGCACAAGGATTGAACAGTCGATAATTGGAAACAAATTATGTGGTCCGATGAATCACGTTTTCAGTTGCACCATGCCGATGGCAGAGTGAGAATTTGGCAGAAACGGCACGAAAGATTGGACCCCAAATGCATTGCTACAACCCTTCAAGCTGGTGGAGGCAACGTTATGGTTTGGGGAATGTTTTCCTGGCATGCTTTGGGCCCTTTTATTTGTGTTGATCAACGACTGACTGGCACATCATATCTAAACATCGTTGCGGACCAAGCACATCCTGTCATGTGGATGGTTCATCCCAATGGCTACTTTCAACAAGATAATGCATCCTGCCATAGTGCTCGTATTGTACAGGATTGGTTTCAGGAACATGCCGGTGAGTTTACATTGCTTAGGTGGCCACCACAATCTCCAGATCTCAACCCCATTGAGAATTTATGGGATGAAGTTGAACGAGCCATCAGACAGCTGGATCCACAACCCTGCAATCTCACACTCCTGGAAAGTGCTATTCATCAAGCATGGTCTCAGATTCCATAAACCATCTATCAACATCTCGTGGCGTCCATGCCATGAAGAATTGATGCAGTATTAAAGGCAAAAGGTGGCCCAGCAAAGTACTGAGGGGTGGTCATAATAAAGTGGCCACTCAGTGTATACAAATCTCCATTGTCCACCTTATCTTGAAAACTCATATGGTTCCTACCTCATGAAAGGGCACATTGCTGTATACAGGGGTGCAGAATATGTCCAAACGCGCGAACGAAGCTCAGGGGAAATTAAGGCAGCTCTAGGGAAATTTTTGTCCAGGGCTAAAATAATAATAGCAATAATAAAACGAAAAATTGACTTATTAACAACGAATATAACGTGAAAAATGGGAGTAATTTACTTCACGGTAATCATTTTGAAAAATGTGTTGTTATGAATACAAGAGGTAATGGGGCTGTGACGTACTGAGAATTGCCGCTCACAAACGATTCACAGATCCTAAACGACTTTACTAATGTCAAGGCGGAGACAGCGTGGCGTGAGTAACAAGTACGACGCAACCACTAGTCGCGCTAATAAACGTTTCCGAAATTAATGGGCCATCCCAGTGGCACAGTGGTCTAAGCGATGGGTTCTGATCATTCATCTGAGATGGGTCTGGGTTCGAATCCTGGTGAGGCATGGATGTTGTGTTTGTCTCATGGCGCTGACTCTCGCCCTTCCCTGGAACCAGTAGCCCTAAATTAGGGACAGGCGACTGCTTATAGCCCACTGAGTTGCTCTAGGTGATCATTAAACCTCCAATAGAGAAAAATAATAATAATGGCAGAAAGTGTGTCATAGGCGCCAATTTGAAAAATTATCGGGGGTTCTGGACATTTTAAAGTGAATGACCCATGCATTTTTCAAAGGATTTAAATTGAATTTAAATTTCATTCAGTAAAATTATCTGGAACAATTAAACGCCTGGAATGCTAGAATGAAATAAATTATAGTTAATTACAGAATTTTTTAGCTGTTTGTTTTTCAGCCTCTCTGCCTCTGGTTACTTCTTGATTTGCCTATTCTTCGTACATCGAAAGTTAATGGGTTCCGCCATTTCAGGCGAAAAAATAATTCTTGATTCGCCTATTCCTGTCTCGCCTAAAACTTTCACCTGCTAGAGGGGAGAGATTCACCTGAAGCACTAAATCTTTTGTGTGTTAAACAAAAAAAAAAAAAAAAAAAAGGACAATTTTTCTTGTGAAAAAAAAAGAAAAGCAAGTTATTCATTGATTCATTGGAATAAATATTAGGTTTTTTTTTTCAAATTTTTAAGTATCAGGCTTTAAAAATAGTTCTTGAACATCGACATATACTCTAATAATTGCTTAAACTTGTATGAAAATCCGCTGCAGTTTTGGGGGAAATTTCAGACAAAAACAACGTGTTCTGGGAAAATATTGGGCCCTGAACATTTTCTGCACCCCTGGCTGTATATTTATCTTGTTATTTTATTGTAGCACTTTATAATCAAGTAATTTGCAGTATGGAGCAAAACTAATTCAGTCCAATATGTTGGATGCTAGAACACACTTAAAAAATGAGAGTAAATGCACTTATGCTGCATTTAACCTATTTTGTTCATACTACTGCTCATAATATCAGTTATTCTTCTTGTACTAATAAGAGTAAAACAGATGTGGACATGAATAACTTTGTAATATATACTAAAAAACTATGCTGTAAATAATATTCTTAACTTAATGTTCTTTGAGAGTTTTATTAATATGTTAGGTATGCTATATAAGCTGTATCAGCAATTAACCCATATGTTATTTTTCTCAAAGGAATATCAGCACAATGAAGCATGCACATTTTAGAGGTACTGCACCACATGCATTTTTTAATACAAACTTATGCAAACATAACGGGACAATTTATAGGGTAAGCAGCAAGTATAGTTTATGCCAAGTAACAATCACTACTGCTACAGGCTTTTATATATTTTACTGCTGTTGCACTGGGTTAAAATAGATGGACCTCCTGTTATGCACTTTTAAGCAATTTAGTATTTTGAAGGTTTGCCTTTATTAAATCTAAACATAAACACATATCCTCCACATTGTTTTTTAAAGAAAGACAATTCTGGTGTTAAAATTGCATTTAAAAGTTTTGTTGATGGCAGAGAGAGAGAGAGAGAGAGAGAGAGAGAGAGAGAGAGAGAGAGAGAGAGATTGATTGATTGATTGATTTCAAAGCATGTAATTCTTTAGGAACCAGAATATTAATCACAAAACTTGTGAGACACCAGCTATTTTGACTCTTATAATTGAAAATATTTTTACATTTGATTTTAATTACACAGTCTGAAGATAGAGCGCTGGGCTGTTTTGTATGTTAACATTCTTTATGAGCAAGAGCATAAAAAAATCCTTGCAGGACACCAGCTATTTTAGCTCTTAAAATTAAAAATAATTTCACATAAGATTTAAACTACCAAGTTTAAATACACAGAGCTGGATTGCTTTTTAATTCCAAAGCATGTACATATTCTTTAGGAGCAAGAATGTAAACCACAAATCTTGCAGGACACCAGCTACATTCTTAGGAGCATATAAATCATGAACCTTGTTAGATACTGGCTATTTTGGCTCTTAAAATTCAAAATTGTTTCACATTAGAATTACATTACCTAGTCCAAAGATACAGACCTGGGCCGTTTTGTATTTCAAGGCATGTAAACATCATTTATGAACATGAGTACAAACGAAAACCTTGCAGGACACCAGCTATTTTGGCTTTTATAATTGAAAATTTCACATTATTTATATTACCTAGTCAGAAGATACAGAGCTGGGCTGTTTTATACAGAGGTGTAACCAAGCACTGGTGTGCCCGGGGCAAATCACAAAATAATGCACTCCCATTTGTCTTTCATCTTATAGTTAATGTAATACATTAGTATATATATATACACAGCTCGCAAAAAATAAAAATAACATCATATTCTTCTATGCAGGGGGCACAAACAAAATGTGACCATTTGTACAGCTTTTTTCACACATTCCAAGTTCTGACTTTTGGCATGATATCAAAGAGACCAAATGATGCTGGCAATCGAGGATCGCAGCCTCAGTAACAGGCATTGATTTCGTTTTTTTATTAGTAGTAGCAACACTTGCTAGTGGTCTTATTTTTTTACTAGCAAATTGCATTATCTACTAGTGAAAGTTTATTAACATTATACAAAAGAAACTTCTAATGTCACCCTCCATTAGTCAACTTTTGATTTCACCCCTGTAACTGTCACATTGTAATGCTGAAAAGATAACAAATATTTAGATGAAACTCACCTTTTCATGACCTGACACATTAATTCTAACAGTTTAATTCAAATGCAAATATTTAAAAAACAGTTTTTTGTTTAACTTTATTCACAAAATTCAAGAACACTATTCAAAATCTTAAGTTATTTTCCGTATGGTTTACCATTTGGGTTCCGAGTCTTTTCATCATACCATTTTAAAACAGCAGGCCTGGGTTCAAACTTGTCTGTGGACAAACTTTCAACCTCAATACTCAGGAGAGCAATCAATGTTTGTAAGTTTAAACTGCCCCTCCAATTACCCTGGATTCTCTCTGTGAAACAACCCAACCTCACCTGCAGAAGTAGATAAGGGAAATATACTGGATATCTCTACTGGTGCCAAAATGTTTTTACAGTGTTTGTATTTTTCAAGAAACATTCATTTCCAGAAATAAGTTGTTCCTTTTTGTATGTGTCTAAAATATTCCACAAATGCAATGCAGTGGCGCTTTACATTTCACACTAAAACATTCAAAATTTTTCCACTAGCAACTTTTGCTAGTACCACTTTTTATCACTAACAAAACACATTTGCTTGCTAGCAATTTGCTACTAACTACCGGTTGAAATCCAGCCCTGCTCAGTAATGATCGAATAGCCCCAGAGAATCTTCGACAATGTGAACGACACTTTCATCTTGCAATGTACGTACAAGTTCACCCAATTAAAGGAAAACTACAAGCTTCATTTTTGTCAATGAATACCATAGTTTTACTTTAGTTAGATGCCTTAAATGGCAGCACCTTCATTTTTTGGAGTGTGAATAACTAGCATTCCCTAAACATTTTGAGTAAGAAATACGAATGGACCTCATTCACCTCGCATTGCATCATGAAAAAGCTTTTGCATAGCTTTAGGAGCAAGAATGTAAACCACAAATTTACATGCATTTTTTTTTTTAATTGGAGGTTTAATGACCACCACGAGCAACTTAATGGGCTATAAACAGTCGCCCGTCCCTAATTTAAGGCCACTGGTTCCAGGGAAGGGAGAGAGCCCGTGCCGAAAGACAAACACAACATCCATGCCTCACTGGGATTCAAACCCGGACCCCTTTCGGACAAATGAGCAGAAGCCATCGCTCAGACCACTGCTCCAACGGGGCAGCATGCGTTTTCCTATTGCTTGACATGGCGTTACGTTACAGGGGTTCAGAAAAATCGCAATTTTTATAAGTTTATCAATGACATGCTCATTGTATGACTGTGCTAATAAATCATGCCACCTAAACTGTATAGAAGAATGAATAATCTTCAATAATTTTCCTCTGAAAAGGATGAAACTGTTAAAGGAATGGCTGTGTGAAATGAAGCACAATGACTTCCATCCTGATGTTCATTCTCCAATATGTTCTGCTCACTTTAATGAAAAAGATTTAGGATATTATGACACTATGAATCAAAGGCAGACGTGTTCCTTCGAATTTCAATTTAAAAAAAAAAAAAAAAAAAAAGATAGGTAGGTAGTAGGAAAAAACTGATAGCATATTTGGATCGGTAAGTTACTAAGTTCTACATTCTTTCCCCAAAGAACGAAACAATTATATCTATAATTTTTCTTTTATTTAATATTATGCATTTATTTAATTTTTCAGCAGATCACCTAGTGTGCGAACCCTAGTTTGTTTCCATGTTATGTATTTGTCTGGTCTTCTAAATGTTTTGCTTTGCGAAAGGTTCCCAAGTTTATGTTTGAAATGTTTCGCCAATGTCTGACAATAAGAACATGAAAATTTAATATACTGTGTACGAGAAATGCTTCATTAAAAACTTCGTTATGACCAATGGCGATGCTCTTCTGATTCATTCGACATAAACACCGAACACAAAATTGTCTTGGTATATATATTTTTGCAACCCTGATTTGTTCTTCTAAGAAATTAACTTCTTCTTTTTTGCCCTGTAGCCCTATTAATTTGTTGGCAGACTCCATTATGTTAAGACTGTAAAAATTAGCCAACAGTATGGGAGAACAGATAGTGACAACATTGAATCAGCAGCCATGTTGGTCTGCAGAAATCCACTTCTGACGTCACATGAATAAGGTCCATTTTAAGCTTGTGAGGCCATGAAACTGGAGGAACACTTCAAAAAAATTTCTGTAAATGGACAAATAAATTGTGGCATGAAAAAACTACCAGAAACTGGTGCAAAAGTTTCAATTCGACTATTAATCAGATCTTGAGCAGTGATTTCTACGTCCTCACTTGAGCTGCGCACAGGGCAGCCGCCATGCCTGCTACACCTCTGGTTTTGTATTTCATAGCATGTAAACATAATTTACGAGCAAGTGCACAAAACCTTGCAGGGCACCAGCAATTTTGGTTGTTATAATTGAAAATAATCTCACATTAGATTTAAATTACCTAATCTGAAGATACAGAGCTGGGCTATTTTGTATTTCAAAGCATGTAAACATCCTTTAAGTGCATAAAACAAAAACCTTGCAGGGCACCAGCTATTTTGGCTGTTATAATTGAAAATAATTTCAGATTATATTCAAACTCCCTGGTCTGAAGATACAGAGATGGGCTATTTTGTATTTCAAAGCATGTTAAAAATTCTTTAGGAGCAATGTAAACCACAAACCTTGCAGGACACCAGCAGACATTAAGAGCATATGAAACAACAAACCTTACAGGACACCAGCAGACATTAAGAGCATATGAAACAACAAACCTTACAGGACACCAGCAGACATTTTTTTTTATTGGAGGTTTAACGACCATCGTGAGCAACTCAATGGACTATAAGCAGTTGCCCATCCCTAATTTAGGGTCACTGGTTCCAGGGAAGGGAGAGAGCCAGTGCCGTAAGACGAACACAACATCCATGCCTCACCGGGATTCGAACCCGGACCCCTTTCGGACGAATGATCAGAGGCCATCGCTTAGACCACTGCGCCACCGGGGCGGCCCAGCAGACATTAAGAGCATATAAATCAACAAACCTTGCAGGACACCAGCAGACATTAAGAGCATATGAAACAACAAACCTTGTAGGACACCAGCTGCATTCTTAGGA
Organism: Macrothele yani; assembly: GCA_039090855.1. Taxonomy (NCBI): domain Eukaryota; kingdom Metazoa; phylum Arthropoda; class Arachnida; order Araneae; family Macrothelidae; genus Macrothele; species Macrothele yani. The sequence goes on from CM077015.1 coordinate 60,988,861, forward strand.
GAACCACAAACCTTGCAGGACACTAGCTATTTTGGCTTCCATTACTGAAAATAATTTCCCATTAGATTTACATTACCTAGTGTGAAGAACAGAGCTGAGCTGTTCTGCAAAGATTCGGCTGTTTGAAAATACAACACACATAAAAATTGGAAAGGGAGTGAGACAAGGTGACACCATATCTCCGAAGCTCTTTAATGCCACATTGGAGGGTGTTTTTCAGTCGCTGAGCTGGGAAAACAAAGGGATAAAAATTAATGGAGATTATCTAACCCACCTTCGTTTTGCTGATGACGTAGTCATTTTTGCAACTACCCCATCAGAGCTGCAGAGTATGATCCAGGAACTTGCTGACAAGAGTAAAAAAGTGGGATTAAAAATGAACTTTCAAAAGACAAAAGTGATGTTCAATGCTTTTACAAGAAATGAAGATTTATTGATTGATGGAGAAAAGCTGGAGATAACAGACATGTACGTTTATCTTGGACAGCAGATATCAAGTGAGGGTCACATTGATGAAGAAATTAATCGGCGTACAAAACTTGCCTGGAGAGCTTTTGGAAGAAACAGCATAATTTTCAAGAGCAATATGCCATTATGTCTTAAAAGAAAAGTGTTTGATCAATGCATCCTTCCAGTGCTTACGTATGGTGCAGAGACGTGGACCTTAACTAAAAGAGATATACAAAGACTGCAGACAACTCAAAGTAGCATGGAGAGGTGCATGCTTCATGTAACCAGGAGAGATAAGAAGAGGAACTCGTGGATCCGAAAAATGACAAGAGTGGAAGACATCATGATCAGAGTTAAATCCCTGAAATGGCAATGGGCTGGACATACTGCCAGAAGGACAGATCATCGATGGACAGCCGAAATTTTGGATTGGATTCCAAGGGACAGGAAAAGACCCAGAAGAAGACCACATGGGAGATGGGTGGATGAAATTCGAAAGTATGCAGGGGTGACATGGAGGAGACTGGCACAAGACAGACCGTTGTGGAGGAAACTTGGGAAGACCTTCGTCCAGCAGTGGATTGAAAATGGTTGACAATGATGATGATGATGATACATTCTTTAGGTGCAAGAATGTAAACGACAAACCTTGCAGGGCACCAGCTATTTTGGCACTTATAATTCAAAATAGTTTTGCATTAGAATTAAACTACCTAGTCTAAAGATTTACAGCTGGGCTGTTTTGGATTTCAAAGTATGTAAACATTGTTTAGGAGCAAGAGAATAAATCAGGAATACTGCAGGACAGCAGGTTTTTGCACAATTCAGAATATGCAGCAGTATAAATCACCTACCTCGTTTTTTTTTGTTTTTTTTTTCAAATATTTAGAAAAAAAAAGCATAAATCACGAACAAATCTTGAAAGGCATTAGCTTGTTTTTGCATCAGTTTAACTGATTTCGCATTACATTTTGTGAATATATTGGTTTTCTGTTCCTAAGCACATGCATGTCAACATTTCGTATAAATCACGGAACTGTTTGAATACGTTTTATCCACTACAGTCAAACCTTGGAGGACATCATCCCTCACTTTTTTTAGGCATATCTATCTATGAAATCCGAGAGATATAGAAAACACAAACAGTATACTTAATCTCCACTACAAAACAGATAGGAATGAGCCGTTTCCTAAAGTTTCATAATGAGTGAGAAATATGAAAATAATTTTAGATCTTGAAATATTAACTGATACCTGTTGGAAGCGCCTTTTAAACTGATCTACAGCAATATAAATTACGAAATACATACGGCAAGTTTTATGCAGCACAAAACCCTTGTAGGATAATACTGAGCCCCAAGGATAGAAAACACAAACAATATATACATTATATGCTTCATTTCTACCGTAATCAGAGGTGAACGAACCGCTTCCTTTAGTTTTATAACGAGTGAGAATTGCGTTTCTCGAAAAGTGTTTTAAGAGTAACACATCAAAAAAAGGCTAAAATCAACCAACTTCGTTAATGTTGAGAAAACGGAGTGTCTATTTCAACCGACTCACCGACCGGAAGTTGAAATTTGAACCAATGAAAGGTAGCGATTTCTTAGCACCGACCGGAAGTCGATGTTATTAACCAATGAAAGATAGCGATATCTTGTCATCGACCACCGACCGGAAGTCGAGATTTTGAGCCAGACGCGCGTGAAATTTTTTTGAACTTGCGCGCATGTGAAATAGCAATTTCTTGAACACATTTGATTTAATGCTTGAACAAACTTTTATGATGGAAGAATTCGAGGATTGGGAATCTTGTTTAAGAGCCCATAATGAGCTATGTGACAATTCATTTGCCCCATTATTTTCCATAAAAGATCAGAAACTGTGGAGCAGTATTATAGTAAGCCACATCATAAGAAGAAAATAGATTCAAAGCTAAAATATGCTTCTATCACGTATTCATGTGTACACTATGGAAAATATGCTTCAAAAGGTACTAATAAAAGGCCAAATACGAAAACGTCAAAATCTGACTGTGAAGCTTTCATAACATATGCAGTATCATCAGTACTGCAAAAATTGATAATAAAAAAAAAGAATTTGTTGCACAATCGTGCACTCTGTGCAAAAGATTACCGTAGCTACCTTCAGCAACGGGCAATACGAAACCTACCCTATGAAAAGAAAATGGAAATAATGACTTATCTAGAAATAGGAGGCAATACAAAGAAAATACTACAAAAGGTAATCAATGAATCAAATAGAATTGAAATTCCAAAGGGAATACATAATTTAAAGGCAAAGGTAATTGTCAACAATGATGAAAATGCTGCTACAAGGCTGTTAAGAGAACTGAAACTTGATCAGCAAAGAGATGGGAATATGGTTGTTAATGTGGAAGTAGATAAGAAAAATGAATTAATTTCTTGCTTTTGGCAGACAGGAAACATGCACAAAATTTTTGAAACTTACCCAGAGCATTTGTTGTGTGATTCAACTTACTCCCCTTAACTCTGCTAGGATGCCCCTATATATATTTATGGTGGTAGATGGCAATGCTTTAAGTGAAATTGTAGCATATGTTTTGTAAAGCATGAAGATCAGCAGAGTGTCAATAATGTAGTTGTGTAATTTAAAGAAAACAAAAACTGGACTGCCACAAAAACTATTATGATAGATAAAGATATAAATGAAATGCAAGTATTTCGTAAAGAGTTCCCTAATGCTGCAATAGAAATCTGTTTATTTCATGTTTTAAAGGCCTTTAAAAGAAAGATTCACCAATTTCAAGTGAGTCAGCCCACAGAAAAAGTGGCAAAAGAATGTGTGCAAAACCTTGCCTATAGTTATAGCATTCAGGAATTGGAAAACAACGTGGCAACAAATGTGCATCCAGTTGAAGGAGTATCCAGACATACTGAATTACTTTGATCAAAATTGGGTACAAATTAAAGAACAGTGGGTTATGTTTTACCGAAAGTGCCATTTAAACTTTGGTGATACAACAAATAATCGCCTGGAATCATTAAACCAAAAATTAAAATCAATTTGTGGAAAAAATAGTCCCATTGATCAATGTTATAGAGATCTTCGCTTTTATTATAACTTTGTGTCCTTGTTGCATAACCATATGAAATTTACAGCAAAACTAAGTTTCCCTCCAAAACATCGGATCATGAGCTACAAGACATATTTGATAATATTCAGTGTGCAGCAGCACCTCATGCTGCCAGCATAATCATTGAACAGTTAAAGAGTGGCATATCAGATGAAACAACAATTACCTCTGCTGATGGAGCATTAAATTTTGATGTGTTTTGCAAAAACCATAGACCAGTAACGGGTATCACTGCACATGCTTTTGTTATATGACACACGGCCTGCCATGTATGCATATTTTTGCAGTAAGGAAATATAGAAAAGAAAATTTATTTGATCCGAGCACGATTCCAGAACAAGCATCAAGATTACAGTGGTGTTAGAACTTAGAAGTGTTCCAAATACGCATGTTAAAGAACAGATACAATATAACCTATCGAGTTCAGCTAAACGTTTTGCATATGCAAAACCATATTTGGAAAAATTAGGAGATGTCATATCCAATAAGGGGGTTACTTTATTTCTTACAATGCATAGACTACATAGAAAAAAATGACAAAAGAACTGGCAGAAAACAAAACTGTGGAATCTTTATCTTGTGTAATGAAGATGACAAATAATGAGACTGAGAGTACTGCTACTGAAGTTCCAAATGATAATTTGGTAACTGATATTGGTAACATTGATATAGACCGCATAAAGGTGCCTCTAATACTGAAAAATGTGGTAGACCAAAAGGTTGTGATACCACTGTTATTGGACTACAGAAAAAGAAATGTACTAGTGGTGAAATGAAGCAAAGGGAAATGCATAATCAGACACAACAAATAGAAGACCCACTGCAAGACAGTAAAAATGATGAAATTGTGTCTTTTGAGTCCAATGTTGAGTATGAAGTCAAATGTGAAGAACTTACATATAAAAATAATTATGAACAATATTTATCCACAATAACAGATACAGAAACATCTATGAGGCAGCACATTGAGGCACAAAGTACATATTTAAATGCTGAAGTTATTAATCGTGCAATGTTACTAATGCAACATCAATTTCCAGAAGTGCAAGGACTTTTGTCCTGCAACATGTTTATGGATAAAGTTCCTTTCTTTAATGGCAAAATAAGTGATACTGGAAATTTTGTACAGATATTACTAATAGATAAACATTATATAACAGTTGCTGGAATATATGGTAAGGGAAAAAATAAAAAGCCTACAGCAGATCTTGAAGTGTATGATTCTTTGAACTCTTACAAAGTGTTGAACAGTGAAATTATATCTAACATTAGTGGGCTCTTCAAAAATACTGCAGTTCAGCAAATGCATTTTAATGTTATAAAGGTTACCCAACAAACTGAAACAGAGTGTGGCATTCATGCCGTAGCAAATGCCCTGAATGCATGTCTTGGCATTTCTCCTGGTGAAATAGAGTTTGAATACAATGGTATGTGAAAACATTTAGCAGATTGTTTGGAAAATGAAGAACTGGTGCAATTTTCAACCCGCCATAAGCTGTCGTACACAATTTTGCGTCAGTTCACATCAAGCATTGTGTATTGCTCATGTCGAAAACCTTATTCACCAAAGCAAAATATGGTACAGTGTGACCGATGTAGTGAGTGGTTCCATGAGCAATGTGTTGCTTTTAAAAATCCATACAACATGAAGAGAGAATGGCTGTGTAATTACAGATGTCAACCAGAAAATAATATTATTGATTTATCATAAATAAAAAAAAAAATGTGGAAACTGCGTTTAGGTTTTAAAATTAGCACTGACTTCACAATCCAAACAAATGTCTTCAATCAAACAATTAAATTCATTTATTATTTCTGCTGTTACAGATTTAATATTATTTTTTACAATTATTAACTGTTATAATAATAACAGCAAGGAAGCTACAGGAAAAGGCCTTATTAAGTCTTGACTTGGCCTGGAGCTCCCTAAGTAGAAATAATATGTCAAGAACAGCAATAAGAATTAATAGCTATCAGTGTAACATAAAAATCTGTGTGTAGTATAGTTTTGAAATCAGTAGTTTTCTATTTTTCCTCTTATTCTTTTATTTCTATGGTGATAGTTTATTATTTAATTGTGTTGTATAATCCATCCCTGGAAACCATGTTTCAGTTATAAAGACCAAATCTATCACTGGCTGGATTAAGTATACTACAGATTCAAGTAATATGATTTTATTAGTTAGTGAACCTGCATTTATATGTATGATTTTTTATCACTTGTTTGGATTACTTGTTAGTATATAATTAAATTTATCAACTGAGTAATAATCACTCATCATTTTTTTATCCATTAATTTCTCTCTGTGTTGAAGAATTTGAATCCATATATTCCTGCAATTCCTCAAGAGTTGATTGTCCTTGTTTGCCAGTAGAGATGTTTGTTATATGGGGTAAAGTTTTCATTCAGATAGATAGTAGTTTATAAAAAGGAATCCTATCTATCATTATAGATAGGATTCCCTTTTTTTTTTTTGATAACCAAGTGTTCCTTGTGGATCTTGATTTAAACTGGATAATTAACACTGAGTCTTGATTGAATCCTTTGATGCTTATAGTTGGTAAAGGATGCACCCTGTCAATATCTGTTGATATTTAAGATTATCAATTTGTAATTTATTATCAGCATACTTATTATCTACTTGTTTATCAGCATACTTTTTATTGTATCTTGTATTGCCATAAACAAAATTGTAATGTGAAACAAAAGAATATTGGTAAAAAAAATGTTAAAATAAAAAAATTGAATGGCCAGTGTGAAAAGGACCCCCCCCCTAAAAATGTTCTGGTCCAGGGCCCCCCGTATTTGATAAGATGGCCTTGTGCCTGTCTCAAAAGAAAACCTTTAAAACTACTGTAATACTTATTCATCCCCACCCCCTCGGTTCCTGCATCACACACAGTTCACGCGCACAACACAGCACACGCACTGTCAGAAAAAAAATCCAAATGAAAAACGTAACACTAATGAAAAAATACTAGAATCAGAGAACTCAATCTGAAATATTGAAGAAAGATTAAGAAACATAGATGATTCTATTTCTTCTGGGGGATTCGCAGGGCCGGATTAAGGCCTTAGTGGGTCCCAAGGCTACGACATTTGAGTGGGCCCCAAGGCTAAGACATCTGAGTAGGCCCTCAAGGAATTATGACAATGAATCATTATGAAGTCCATTAAAACATGAAACCGTAGCAATGTACTTGTGATAATTAATACATAGTGCATTCTTCAAACTAATAAATTATCTGTAGAGTTTGCATAATAATTCATTATATTTTTCATTGTTCTCACAAGAACATGAGTTAAAAGCTTAAGATTCCTAGATTTTGTCTTTGGAATTCCTAATGATTTAGCATTGTGTACTTTTCTTTAGTGCATCTGTTTTGTTATGCAAAATGTAAAGCCACAGGGGATTTTGATCATTAACTGTTCCAAGTACAGATATATTTGGAATTAACGCCAGAATATATTTGAGATACTACATTAAATGCCAGTCAACCCGCTTTACACTTCTGTTTCACTTACCACTCTCGTCGAGTGTTTCGCACACTGGATCAGTTCGAGGTATACATGGATCCTAGTGAAAAATATGAAAATCTGTCGCACCCCACCAAACACAGCGACATGAAACCTGTTCGTCTTCCAGCCTCTGTTTCTGACCAAGTGGAAATCATACGAGACAAAAGTAAATGTCTATTTTATAAACCTCTCTCTATATCTATCTATCTATTACTTGCCCAGGCAAGCCTCCTGGACACTTGTCCATGGTGGGCCCCAAGGCTATAGCCCCTATACAATCCCCCTTAATCCGGCCCTGGGGATTCGTATAGACAGCAACTTTTCAAAATCAAAAAACACTAATAATTTTTTCTCACCAGGAGTGAAGGATTTTAACAGCTTAAGCAAATCCGGGAGAGCAGGGACCCGGAGGACTAGGGGCCCGGGTGGCATTCGCCAGCCTGGGTATATGACCAGTCCGACCCTGATTGTGTGGTATATGAAAGCATTTCAAGAGTAATGTGCCACATTTATGTTCTAACTATAGATTTTATACCTATATATTTTTTGAGTTTTACAGGGGTTTTTTTTATTCTGTATTTTTGTTTCAATAATTGAACTGAAGCCAAAGTAGAAAAATAATTTTTTCTCAAAACTGGTATAGTAATATGGACAAAAATTTTGTAGAAATCAAACCCACACATTTTCAGTGACAGTTTTGGTATTTCAGTATTAATCTGTGATTTTGAGTTTCTTATTAGCTGCAGCAGACATTATTTTCAATATTCTGTATGAAGTTTTCTCAAGCCTATAGGGAGTTGTTTGTTGTAGATTGCAGATTGAATGTGGACCTATGGTTTCACTATATGTTATGCAGGAGCATTTGGATTGTATGTCCTGGAAAAAATTCCAAATGTCCTGGAAAAATCCTGGAATTCTGTGATTGAAAAAGTGTACAAACCACGAGAACCCCATTTTCAAATATTTTGACGGTTAGCATGGCCTGACACATGAAATGTTGCTTCATCTGAAAGCATTACACACTGCAGAAATAATGTGTTATCATTGCCATTTTTATCCAAAAGCTCTACCGCAAATTCCATCCACTGAGGTTCGTCCTGTGCATGGAGAGCTGGTATACTTTGTAAGCAAACAATTTGAGTCTTTTAAGGCACACTTTCTGGACAGTTGAAATTTGGTATTTGAAGTTCTTGAAATTCGTGTTCTAGGATGGTGGAATATGCACTGCATATGTTTGAATAAAATACTGCTGTACTTCTGTTGTTGGATTTGTCTCGATGAACCATTTCACATTAATTTCTGCTTAACAGATAACACCATTTCAAATTGAATGCTTGTCGGCTTGTTCACTTTATGGTTTGTCTGACATTCACAGTGCCATCTGTTAGCAGTAATAGAAAACTCTCATTACAGTACTATTACTAGGGGGAGAAAAAAACATATGACAATAGCTACAAGGTTTTTGTTTTTTTTTACACACATTTTCCCTTTTGGTGAATTTTTTTTATATACACTCCTGTATTTGTACTTGGATGCCAAGTGATCATGTAAAGGTTAAATGGTAATTTTACAGAAATTTGTAAAGCAAGTTATTTTCAAATTTGCACCAATGTAAAAGAATAACTCTCACTGTGGTTACATCTGGTAATTCATGTTGACATTGCTTTCTATGACAAATGTAACTTTGGCACAATTGGACTATGTAACCAGTTTGCTACGCAGTCTGTCGAAGAAAGATGCTTTACCTGGATTTACCCCTGTGCATTAGTTTTCACAGCCCAAACTATTGCATCTTTGCCTCATTCTGCATGGTAAAAATGCACTATATGATACAATGGGTGTAGAAGTGACCACCAGAGAACTGGCCACACAATTTTTAAGGGGCCGTATAAAAATTGCTTTTTCTGCCTCGTGCTCGTATTACCAGTTGCGACTCATAACAAGACCCATAATCTCGCGTTTCTTTTAATTGTGGTATTTAGTGTATTATAGAGCTGTGAGATTCTTGCTCCGTTCCATTTCCATTATTATTGTGTGGTTTGTCCCAAAAATGCAAAATACAAAGAATATAAGGAAACAACAATTGTGGCTGAGGGCTTAATATCAAAATCACAAAGAATTTCTGATCTGTTCTGGGAAACAGATTTTCTCCATTTACAAACTACTACTTCCAAAAAATTCTGTACAAGAATCTGCTACTGTTGGAACTCTGTTGGAGAGGGAGCTTAAATTCTGAAAATGTAAAGAATTTCTAGCCCAGTTGTAGCTATGTTTTTCAGCATTTAAGAAATTCCAACTCAAAAAAATTATTTGCAGGCATCAGCTGCCACTGCAACTCTGTGTGTGTGTGTGTTTAAGGGGGGGGGGTATTAATTCCAAAAATTCAAAACATAAAGAATTTCTGGTCATAGCGCAAGCAGATTTTCAGGGTTTACAGACATCAACTCAAAAAAATTTCCACAGCCATCAGCTGCCGCTGTGTTTGGAGGAAGGGGGCTTAATTCTAAATATATAAAAGACAGAAATAAAAAGTTCTGTAGCCTAATCAGAAGTATATTTTCAGTATTTACAAAATCCAATCCAAGAAGTTCTCTTGCTTGCAATTTTTTATTTTTACTTTGTTTATTAAGAATTAACCAACTCCCCCCCCCCCTGTCTCAACACAGTGGCAGCAGCAGCCATTGATGCCTGTAGGCAATTTTTCGAGTTGGAATTCTGTAAACCCTGAACATCTGCTCACAGAGGACCAGAAGCCTTTTATATTTTGCATTTTCAATATTAAGCCCGCCACACGGACTTGCTGTATTAGCAGGTGGCTGCCGAGAATTTGCTGAGTACTAGCTTGTAAAAGCTGAAAATCTGCTCCCAATTGGATCAGAAATTCTTTATATTTTAGTCAGCAAGTCCCCTCACCATACATAGTTGCTGTGGTAAAGATGCCCACAGAAAATTTGCTGAATAGCTTATAAATGCTGAAAATCTGCTCCCAATTTGACCAAAAATTCTGTATATTTCTGGCATTAAGCCCTCCTCCTTCGCACACATACACAGAGTTGATGTGGTAGCAAATATCTGTTGAGTAGTAGTTTGTAAATGGGAAAAATCTGTTCCCAAATAAAAATTCTTTATATTTTTTATATTAAGCCCCCCCTTTTCTTCCCTGAATTGCCATTCTTTTATTTCTTTGTATTTTACATTTTTGGGACAGACCACATTATAATATAGGAAATTAGAAATAAGCAGTAATCTGAACTCTATAAAAACACTAAATACCGCAATTAAAAGAAGTGTGAAATTATGGAAGTCATGAGTCACAACTCAGAATGTGAACATGAAGCAGTCAAAAGCACAATATTCATATTGCCCCTTAAAAATTTTGTGGCCAATTCTCCTACACCTATTTGTGTTTTATGGCTGCAAGAACTACTTGCAATAAATCTAAATTTGGTAAGATTTTTGTGAATTTTTGGTAATGCAAAGAGAAAAGGAAATTTTGTTTCTGTTTCAGGGGAAGTGATTTTGAGCAGTTTGTGGCATGGCATGCATGTATTTTGTTGGTGTTTAGTTGAAAAGTTTGTTTTCTTGTAAGTAATTTGGTTGTTGCCGACTTCTTTATTAATTAGCTGTTTGTTAAAATGATTTCAAAGTTATCTATTTTGCCTGTTGAGGTGATAATT